>CAUJNA010003599.1:320000-500158 GCA_963377175.1 Effrenium voratum | reverse complement strand
GTCGCACAAGCACTAACGGACAGTTTTTTGCACGAAGCTCGCCCCTGCAAGCCGTGTCGGAAGAGAAAGACAGCGCAGGGCGAAGCTTCGTGGCCCGCGGGCCACCTGCGTGCTTCGGCCAGCCCCGGGCCGCCTCAGCTCAGTTCGCCCCTACACAAGCAGCTTCGCAAGACAGCAGGGCAAAGCTGTCGCACAAGTCAAGCACTAACGGACAGTTTTTTGCACGAAGCTCGCCCCTGCAAGCCGTGTCGCAAGAGAAAGACAGCGCAGGGCAAAGCTTCGTGGCCCGCGGGCCACCTGCGTGCTTCGCACAGCCCCGGGCCGCCTCAGCTAAGCTCGCCCCTATACAAGCAGCCTACATGAGCAGTTAACAATTGAGCCTCAGCTCGCACAAGCTGCGTGGCCCGTGGTGTGTCGGAAGAGAAAGACAGCGCAGGGCAAAGCTTCGCGGCCCGCGGGCCACCTGCGTGCTTCGTAAGCTCGCCCCTATACAAGCAGCTTCGCAAGACAGCAGGGCAAAGCTGTCGCACAAGCACTAACGGACAGTTTTTTGCACGAAGCTCGCCCCTGCAAGCCGTGTCGCAAGAGAAAGACAGCGCAGGGCAAAGCTTCGTGGCCCGCGGGCCACCAGCGTGCTTCGGGCCGCCTCAGCTAAGCTCGCCCCTATACAAGCAGCTTCGCAAGACAGCAGGGCAAAGCTGTCGCACAAGCACTAACGGACAGTTTTTTGCACGAAGCTCGCCCCTGCAAGCCGTGTCGGAAGAGAAAGACAGCGCAGGGCAAAGCTTCGTGGCCCGCGGGCCACCTGCGTGCTTCGCACAGCCCCGGGCCGCCTCAGCTAAGCTCGCCCCTATACAAGCAGCTTCGCAAGACAGCAGGGCAAAGCTGTCGCACAAGCACTAACGGACAGTTTTTTGCACGAAGCTCGCCCCTGCAAGCCGTGTCGGAAGAGAAAGACAGCGCAGGGCAAAGCTTCGTGGCCCGCGGGCCACCTGCGTGCTTCGGCCAGCCCCGGGCCGCTGCAAGCTATTTCGGCAGCCAGACACACAGATCGCAGGGAAGAGCTTTCGTGGCCGCGGGCCAGCCACAACCGCGCTTGTGGCCATTTTTTTTGGCTGCGCCTCTGCGAACCATGTTCGTCTCTGCAAGCTCTTGCGCGAAGAAGAAAAACTCCGCCGAGCAGTTGGATCCAGCGCCGCGGCAAGGTTAACAGCCTGGCCGGCCTGAGCTCGCGCCGACGCGATTCGATGCTTTGCCGTCCACGATTTGGCCTTGCGTTGTCCTCGATTCAGACCTCGCATCGAACTCGATTCGGCCCGAGTCTGCGCTCGATTCATCGCACCCGATTCGGCCAACAACCATGATCTTGGCAAGACGTGGTTCAGCCAGCAGTTCAGCCAAACTGGGCGTGTGCAGAAAATTGTACAACAGCAAACAACCAAGGATTCTTGGGGATCCCCTTAAGCTTTGTTAGACATGGATTTGTTTTTTCCCTGTATAGTTTCGGTAGTTCAAAGGTTGTACCACCAGACTCCTGGAACATACCCCTTGAGGATAAGCCAATAGTTAGAGTACATTCGGGGTAGATGAGCTCTAAGAGAGGCTTGACTGTCATATTTTGTCTTTGGGGTTTGGTCTGGGGGTCAGTGGGGGAAGTCTTTGAGTAGACCAAGCGCACACCACCCCCACTGGCCTTACGGGGGCCGTTCGTATGGAAGCCAGAGGATAGGCCGTTCGACGCCATTTCTTATTCCCACATGGAATCCCCAAAGCATGGTGGTCGATTTCTGGGTGGGCTTCCCTTTTTTTGCGATACCAAGGGAAGCCTCCTCATGCAAGTACAGTTGTCAGGATGGCCCATGCTGGCATCGCAAGGGGGATGTCCCAAATGGGCAACCCCCAAGATTGTCGATGAAGTTCCTTTTCGGCCCGCTTTTGGGGAGGTTTCGTGTTTGAGCGGGTTTACTTGCTCCTCACATGTAGCATGGATCTTTCGCTGACATGTCCAAACTTAAACATGTTTATCGTTTGTGTGTTTGTCGCTGTTTAGTTGTGGGCGTTCGAAGCCATGTGTTGTGAACCAGTACAGATATATTTTGAACAAACACATGTGTTTTAAAGGTTCATTAAAGATAGACCAGAGTCAAAACTGTGTTTGGCTCAGGGCAAAGCTGGGTAGAGCAGGCCCGATCGTTTTTGTCAGTTTGGATTCTTCGATCCGACCGTTTGCTCAAAGCAGTAATATATCGGATAGAGACGCCCGGCTTGCCATGGAACATGCCGGCTTTAGACCGTCGGACAGTCGCATTTCAACAGCCTACACAAGAAACTAAACTGGACAGCTGGGCTCTCCATGTAAACCAAGAAGAGAAACTTACTGATTGCCAACCATCCCCTTGCCTTCCTCGCACGGAACCACAAACGCCAAACAAATGCACTTGCGCTGGGATCATGAATGCACTCGCCTTTTTGTTAAGCGTACATTGTTCAGCGGACAAAGTTTCCGAGCCATGGAGCAGTTTACGGAGCCCGTCGCGTGCGCCCGGCATGCCTTGTGACGGCGTCGGAGGTGGAACTATTGGGGGTTGAAACTGGGGTTGAGGAACATGTGTTGAAGCAATCAGTTCTTGGTCCCTTTCAAGAGAACACAGAGCGGAGCTTGTTAAAAAACATATTAAACAGTTTTGTCCAACCGTGAGTGTGACCCAACCAGGTAGTTAAATGGCACCACCCTCAAGTGCCACAATTACTTGATCATTTTTGGGAGTCGACGCCAAAAAGTGCAAACAGTTTTAAACAGACATGGTTGCTCGAGGCTGAATGGGAGCCCTGAATGCAGAGAAGTCCTAGGGTGTTCCCCAGTGCAGATATCACCGTTCAGATCGCTTCCCAGTTTCTGGACATGTTTGTCGGGAGGGCCAGTTGTTTGGGCCAACCCACTCGGGAAGTGACCTTCCGCAGATTCTATGCTTGTGGCAGGAAGGGTAGGTCATGGCAACCTAAAGAGCTTTTGTCCAGTGTCACCTTTTCTCCACTTGTGTTGAGTGGGTTCCCCGCTGAACTGCTCCCCCCCCAATAGGAAATGGCCTTTGCTCAAAAGCCCCGTTAAATGGGTTGGCAAGTATGGTCATGAGCCCCTTGCTCGCGATTTTAGCTAGAGGATTCCTAAGCTTCCAATTGCTGAAGACTATATTTCATGTTTCCCTGTCGGCTTTTAACAGGAGTCGATCATGGGATGTTCCTTTTTCCAGTGGACGTATTCGCAAATGGATGTATTCCGGAACCATGTCCACGGCGCTACATGTTGATCCGCAGGTACCGCGGCAATGCGCAGGCGCAGGCTGGGTTCAAAACAGCGGCGATTTGGGAAGTGTCGCGGATGTGGCGAGTTTGTTTTGCTCTTTGTTGCAGCCGCGATGCCAAGATGCCAACCCTGGTTCTTGGTTGACTGCCCGCAGTGTTTGGTCTTTCTTGGGACAAACAGAGGGGAGTTTCAACGGTTGGTGGGGACAAAGGGATTCTCAGCCACAACAACACCCGCATTGCTTCCTTTTGGTTTTCCAAGAAACGCAGGGTGGCCCTTTCTCAAATGATTCATGGACTTTCTGTGGCCAACCGATGAAGTGCCTTCAGATTTGCGATGCTCAAGGATGCCTTTTGGCGTGTGGTGCTTTTTGAGGCTATAAAATCCGTTTCACCTTAGTATAAAGGGACACCAAAAGGACCACCGCGTTTTTTTTGGGCCCCCCTATTTTGATAGGATGATTTATGATTCGGAGGACCGCACTAAGGGGTGTTCCCCAATTATGGGGGTGCCTCTGATTGGTAGATGTTTGCCAATTCATCCGAAGTTCACATCACTTCCCCCAGATGCATCAACATGAGATAGTCTGGATAGTCTTGTTTTTCCACCCCCCCCCTCGGGTTTTGCCCCTACAAGTAGCCCTCCCAAAACACCTTGGCCCACCAATGTCTCTGATCTCCGCAAGTGGCCAGGTGCCTTATGGCAGCCTCGTGCGAGACTTACCTTAGTCAGAATTGAATCAGTGAAGACGAATCAAATTGGTATGGGTCAAAATTAAACCACCAGGATACCGCTGGTTGTGGTCCATGTTACCACTTACCAGGTTCCATTTCGGGTACCTATTTTTGACCCACAGCCAAATGATAGCGATCGTATCCCGCACCCCCGAACCAATGCGTTTAGGACAGTAGTTGGGATTTGTATGGATTTGGGACGTGGGCAAAAGCAGTTGTTGGCGAGCACTGTTCCTCATTTTTTTAATGGAATGCCCGTTCTCTGGGGAAAAATGCCTCGTTGGAAGCGACCAGCCCTGTGGTGCCCCTCTCTTTCCCCACAGGCTTGGGACATCGAAACCAACCACCCTGAGCAATTTATAGCGAGCCTGTGCTTGCGCCTCCGAGTCCCATGAAGATGCGCTCATCGTGGTCCTTGATTTAGGCTTGCGAGTAGTTGAATATCCTTGAAAAGGGGATACCAGAAAGGGGCCCTAAGTTTGACAAACCCCCACATGTTGCAGATCTCAGTTGCCTGTTTCCGAACTCTAGTCACTTTTCGGGAAGATCATGTAAGAGACTTGAGTGGAACATAAACAGTTCAGACTCGTCTTGGCCAATCTATTCGATCGGAAGCGAATTGCTGATGAGGCATCAAGACCAAATCACGGTCTTGAACGAACAGGACCAACAGGCAAATCTCCACACCCATTTCTGGTTTGGAGATTTTAGACTTTTTGGGAAGACCATTTGAGTGGTTCTCCAAAATCCTTGTTTTGGCCAATCTACTTGATCAGAAGGGAGTGGCAAAGTCACCATCTTGGAGCAGAGCCATGCCTTCCGGACGGGTACATGTGCATTGCGCAGTCAAATGGCACCCGTTTTTGTTTTGTGGGGGGATTACGCCTTTCTTCCCAAGTTCCTGGATGTTGAAGTGTTTGAAACGGTTATGTTAGTGCAAACAAAAGGTGCGGTTACTTTTCCGACCGACTCACTTTAGTCTATTGGCCTCCTTTTGGGTGAGCCCGTGCGTTTCCTACACTGGCCAATGTTCGGCGAGCTCAGGGGACTGACCTCACCGAGTCCTCCCTTTGGGGGGGGTCCATGTCTTCTTCAAGGTGGGGTGACTTATTGCAGGTTTACCCAGGAACGTGGTGTCAAAAGGAAGCAGGGCGACCTTGTTTTTCTCTTTGAGAGGATCTGCCGCAATGGTGACCCGGCGTTGGTTCACCTGGTGATTATTTGGGGGTGGTCCCCAAAAAAGAACGAGCCCTCTAAAATGGGACAGCCCCCTATTAATCAGTTCTGGCTTCCTTTTCGTTCCGTGCCAGACATCAATCGCTACGAGCAAACGCATGCCTCTGGCACTCAGGTGAGTGTGCAGGAGGTCATGAAGGACCGTCCAAAACTGGGCACAAATACCCAGTTGTTTGGTGGCACCCGAATCCCATTCTGTTTGCTGGGTTCCGATCCCCACTGACAAATATCAACCCCAAGCAGAAATATCCGTGTTCACTCAAATTATACCAGAGTGAAAGTAGATGGCACTATTTCCTGTATGTCCTCAAGTAAAGAGGATGATAAGCACATGGCAAATTCTGACCGTGACTGCGCAGGCAAATGCCGTACCTCCGATGACCGTAAGATCTGCTGCGTTAGTTCGGGTCAGAACCAGTATCCCCACCGCCCCCAAAGGTTGGGTGAATACTCTTGGATTCCCCTTCAATAAGGTAAGAACGTTTCCTACCGGCGGGTGGCGATGCAATGACCGTTGTTCTTTGCGGGGAGAAGGGATTGTGATTTGTTCAACCCCATCTAAATATGTCGATGTGGTTGCTGCACGTCAGCCCCTTTTACGCAGTCTGTGTCTGGCTTTTGTCAGCCCCGTTTAGGCAGTCTATGTGTCTGCTGGATGCCAGCCCCGTTTATGCAGCCATAACCTTCAATGTCGGAGAAGAATGTCCAAGTTGGTAAGAAGCAAATGCATGTTGGTTGAAGTGTCCGATTTCGGCAGAAGCTGCTACAAGATGCATCCAGCGCTCATAGAAACTACAACTCCACACGCGAAATGGCTGTTTCAGGCTGTGATCCTTGACGCTAAAAGGGAGCCTATGCGGCCTATGCGCCAAACAGTTTGCAAGACCTGAGGGTCATGTGATTTATGCTGCATGTTGAATACTGTGGTCCACTGCAGATTTGAGAGGGGCATGGGGGCCACTCAGTGTCTCCGCAACTAGGGGCTGGAGAAACATTCGTAATTGAAAGTAGATGGCACCAATCCGAGTAGATGCGGGCAAGCGCACAGATGACAGAAGGTCTCCACCGACCCCAACCCACCCCCGTAGCCACGGATATATACGAAAAAACCTCTCTATACCACATCTTCCCATATCTTCCCCTGAAAAATCAGGAAACCCCCGAAGCACCCCAACTCACCTCAGGACCTTCCGCGGGAAGTGGTCGAGCACCATACCATTGCTGGGGCGCCATGGTGGTGGGTGACTCTGAGTTTTGGTCGAAATGGCCAGTCTATGAGGGATTTTGAACATGAGAGATACTCACAAAAGCTCCTTCGGGGCCATGTGGCCATGTGTGTAAGTCGCGTTTGGCCAGGGTGTATACTCTTAATTTCTGGTGTTGGAGATATTGTACACAACTGATACATGGTTGGTGGCCAGTTATATCGAATGATGTATTCGGGCAAAGCAACGCCTGCCTCAACACACATGGCCAGACTCAGTGAAACTAATATGTATGTTTATCTTGCCCCTTTCCCTTCTCAGCCTGAATCAATTCGATTTGACCACCCTTTTTACCATTGAATTGTCTACGATCCATTTGTCGTCTTGAATCGTCGTCCTAAAACGGCGGCCGCTAAGATTTTTCCATGTTTAGAGCCAGGAAGCCTGACCGCGAATGATCATGGGCCAGGTAGGACCACAAATACGAGTAGCTTACCATTTTCGTCTCCAAACTGCCCGGCTTCTGGCGGATAATAGTTGGGCCTGAAACTCTTCATACCCCCTGCAGATTGACATAGAACCCCTTAACTGTTTTCTTTGTTTGAGAAGCCGCCTCTTGGGGAACCCTGTTTCGGGCTTTCATGTTCATGTGCGAAGGGGTAAGCGCAAGTTTCAATTAGGTACCCCGCTTCGGCGAACCCGCCGACACACACACACACACCTCTTCTTGGACATGATCAAACAAACGTTTGGGAGGCAGGAGCAGCCATGAAAGGGGAAAAGACCATGCCACTCCGCTCCATGACAGTTTGTGGAGGAACGCCCCTTGGTTCAACCCACTTGTGGGCAGAGCCATAGCCAAGGGTCCGAAGGGTTACGCCGCCCTGTGGAGGACCTAAGCGCCGCCTGGGTGAGGTGCGTTTGGCTGATCGTGGCAGTGTTATGCACGGGGATCTCAGCCAATGAGCCCGCTGAGTGGTTCGGAGTAGCCAAGCGTTGCTGGGGATACCTGGACATACCTGGCTCATTCGGGTCACCTTGGGTGTTTCTCAAAATGAAGGACCCCCACCCCCAGAGGGTTGGTTTCCTTTTGGTTTCCTCTGTAACCTTCAGACGAATCCCCTCAAAAAAAAAGAAGAAGAAGAACAAAAAAGACGTTCTGCCCATGCAACGGTCTCAGGTGAAGCAAAAGCCAGAGATCAAGACGGTGGAGCGGCATGTGGAGGCCACCTGAATTTGGGGGCCGACAAGAATGGCTGCACCAACCATCAGATTCCTTTGTGATTCCTCCATAAAGCCCAGTGAGCAGGTTTATGCAATCGGGTTTTAACAAGACAAATAAGCACTGCGGTTGAAATCAGTGTCAAAGAAACGCATGTGTTTATGTATAATATATATATATATATATGTATATACTATACATGTATCCATATATTACATATAACAAACGTAGGAAAGCCCTTCGTGTTTTTTTGTTTAATCAGAAAACTTGTCTATCACAAAGGCGGCCGAGTGTTGCTGCCGAGTGTCCCTTCCGTTTCCGCCAGCCCGGCAGGTACCTCAGTACCAAGTCTCCGAGCAGGCGCCAGGGGGTCTTCGGCCTTGGAGTCCCCCGAGAAGCGCGGCAGTGGTATACCTAGACCAATTGTTTTTGTTTTTTTTGTTTTTTTTGTTTTTTGTGGATACATTCTTCTTCTTTTTTTTTGGGGGGGTTCAGGGGAGCTAAAGGACAATCACCCATTCTTGGAGATTGCCCTGTTTTAAGACACTTCCTTATGCTGCTATTGCTGTTACAGTTTGGCTGGCCTTTTGGCATCACTGTACATTTTAGAGTTGCACTATCGGCGTGGATCTAACAAACGTTTGTTTCTTCAGTTGTGTTGAGGTCATGTAATTCAGACAGGGCCCTCAAGCAATCGAATGAGAGTTACGGAAAACGAACTTGTAGGGACCCAAACAGGAGACAGTAAGCATCCGTGTTCGAAATGTCTACTGTTCGAACATGGGCTGTGTCTTCTTTGAGCATACCCTTTTTGTTTGTTGTTTCTGTTTTTAACGGAAGATGAAACGGACACCACCATTGTTCGGGGTCTCCTAGTTTGAATTGAGACGCACGCATTATCATCCATATTGCTTATTGTATTGGCCCCGCACAGTTTTGATGCATTAGTTGGTGTTGGTGTTGGCTCTTTTTGTTTTGTTTTCCCAAAGACGGTTCTGCATTGACTACCCTGCTGTGTGTTGCGGATGATGGAAGCTGTCCAGAATATCATCTACCAATCGCAGACCAATGATCGAACAGCCGGGTGATCTCCGCCTCGAGTCCACGGAGCTTCTTCCAGGCATACCTGCAAAATTGTCAATATATACATATATATTATGTATATATATATATATATATATTATGTGTATATATGTATATATATATATATACGTGTATGGTCCCCCTTGTTTTGGTGAGCTTGAGCTGTGTTTTTCCTGTGTTTCATATATATATATATGTACATAGCATGTTTTCCGAGGGAAGCGGGGGAGCGAGATCCCTAGATTTCAAGCACACAAAGGGGGTTCATTTTTCCAGCTGAACAAGTTGGGATGAACTCCCCTGCCAAGGTTCGCGTGAGAAATCGGGGACACTTTGGATCCGATTGAGATATGGCGGTCTAGTCAGTCGCCAGTAGCTCACCTATGAAGGTCCCTTGGCTGGGTGCCACGAGTTGGACACTCCTCTGAAGCTTGTTTCTACGAGTCCAAGCCCTTGTTTGAGCTGCTGGTCTCGCTTGGGCTGAGGGGTCGTGAAATGTCACGGTTGCTGCTTGGCGTGGCTTTGGCAAAGTCGGTGTTTCTACCGGTTGATTTTAAATCATCAGTTTTGGGCCAGCACCCGGCATTCACTGCTTGTTGGACAGCACCTGGGATGTTGGACAAGAGAAAACAACAGTTGTTGCCGGGGGGGGGGGTTCTGGAGCAAATGTGTGCTGAGTTTCCTTCTGGTGGAGTGATGTGTAAGGATGTGTAAAAGGAACATACACGGAGCGACATAACAAGCCGAGGATATGACATTAGCAAGACCTTGCGCCAATTGGGCCATGGGACTCTCCAGAAGCCCTCTATCACCTGCCTGGAAGGAGACCCTGTCCACCCGCTAGATGCTGGATAGCCATGTGGCTAGCGCCTGGTGGGTTTCTCCTTGCCGCTGTTTGGATGGCCGACCAGTCCGGAATGGCCCCTGTTGCGCGAGGTCTTCCAGCATCACTCACTCAATGTGAATGATTTTGGGAGGGAAATTGGCCACAGGTTACCCGTGATTCTTCACATGTTCGCAAGGACGCACCTTTGATAATTTACTCGCCAAAGCAAAACTACCCTAGGTTCTGCAATTGAATCTGTTTCTTGGCTACGCCGTTGAGATCGACGAGCCGTAAAAACTGTTTCCCTGTGTTGGGTCGGGTAGGCCAATCCCTGCTTTGCGACCCCCAGCCCTGTTTGTTGCAAAACTCAATGGAGGATAGACCTATGTTTGCGCTATCCCCGAAGGGGGATCGATCGTCAGGTTCAAGAGGTGCTCACGCGCATCACTCAGGAAAAGGTCATTGAGGCGACACCGCGAAACCATCCTTGGGGTCCCATGCATTTAGTATCTTGGGTTTTGGTTGAAGGCAGATGCAACCCAAAAATCAGATTCCTATAGCAGGATTGTGTGCTCACGCGTGAGTGATGCCAGAGAGTTGCGGCCTTCATTCGGTTTATTGATGCGGATGCTCCTTTTGTGAGGATGCCCGTTTGGCATCCTGAGGCCCCCCTGGCTTGCTGAGCAAACGATCATAGGGCCCCATAGGGGTTTAGTTACTCAGAAAAAAGGGGGGCTTCTGGGCTGTGGTGTCAATCCAAATCGCCAATCCAAACCAATGGGCTCAATTGAGGGTACTGGATCAGAATAGAGGCAGTTTGACAGTCTCATTTTCTATGCCGTGGGTCTGTCTTCGGGGCTGTGGTTGCCATTCCGATTCGACGGACAAGCTGTGTCACATGCTCCTACCTGGACCTGAAGTTTGGGCATTGCGATATCTTGTGATATCTCCAAGATGGAATGATCCAGACTGAGCTTGCCAGAGATTCGGGGGGGACAACTCAAGTTGCCAAAGCAGCAGCACATTGGACATGACCGGGTCTCCTCTTTTTTGAGCCGGCCGAAGCCTATTTTGGACAAGGTCCAGAAGCACTGACTGGACTGAGCTGCTCAGAATAGAGGAATTTCAACTCCAATCCACAAGGGAACTGGCTAGAACTTGGAACCAGATTGGTTGCCAGTAGAACTTGATTGAATTGTCACGCTCGGTGTATTGCTTCATTGCGTTTGGTATGGGTTTGGTGCTCAGAGCACAGATCACCTTCATGGTTCTGACAAATCCAGCCAGCGTTCCTCGGAATGGCGGCATGGTATACACGTTGATGTGGTGCCCACACTTCTTAAGATCATATCAACACTGTGTGGTATTTTGCCCCAACTCATGTGGCTTAACGATTCGGAGGGATCTATGGCCAAGCTGAGCAGGCTCGCAGTTTGCCTGGGAACATATGGGAGCCTTGCATCTGAGTAGCAATGCTAGCCCTTTGAAACGGGAACGGAGGTGCCGTTTGACACATTGCCAAATTGCCTTTTCGTAAGTGGGCCAAGGCAATGTGCAAGCGGCACCTTCCTTCCCATTTCAAAGGGCCCCTGTATGTCACTGGTGTAGATGGAAGAAGGAAGCGGTTCCGGAGCAGAACCTCCCAGGCGTGAATTCGATAGAACAGAATCCGCGACTTAGGCCTTGGTTTCAAAATATGTGTGACTTTCCCCGAAAACAGAACACCCCGAGCCCTTTTCTGCCCCAAAAGCCCACAAGGCCCATGGTCAAACCGATGGCCAGCGGCGCGCCAGGTGCCGCAGACGCAAGTGGTAGAGATCACACGCCATGTGCCCGCCCTGGAGTACCAGGAAGTGGTCAAGGAGGCAAGCCCAGTCCTTTTTTTTGGGGGGGTGCTTGAGGGGGGGGGGGTGTTTGGGTGTTTTGGGGGGGGGGGGGTGTTTGGGTGTTTGGGTGTTTGGGGGGGGTGATTGGGGCGGGGGGGGGGGGGAGGGGTATGAGGGACATGGGAGGAAAAGTTTGCAACCGAAGGTTGCCTAAACAATTCGGACCTTTAGGGTGGTTGTGAAGACTGGGGGGTGTCCATGGCGCCTTTGACATGGATACTTTGGGCAATCAGGGATTGTTTCCTGGCCACAAGACCAAAGGCATCAAGTTTGCCGAGCTTTTTCCCAACGTCCAAACCAGAGCAGAACATTGGCAGAGGGGGCCTGGTGGTGTTTCTTTTCCGGGACCAGCCTTCTGCCCTCAGGGTATGGAAACCCTTGCGAAAGGCAGCTG
The DNA here is from genome assembly GCA_963377175.1 of Effrenium voratum. Taxonomy (NCBI): domain Eukaryota; class Dinophyceae; order Suessiales; family Symbiodiniaceae; genus Effrenium; species Effrenium voratum. Next base: position 488,268 of record CAUJNA010003599.1, on the reverse strand, counting down.
GATTCGTCATTGGGGCCCGGAGGTTTGGTGCAGTAGACGCGAACCAGGCGAAAGGTGTGGTCATAGAGCTCCCAGCTCCACGAGTCCAGACGCTTGAGATTGGGAGACAGGCAGGGCTTCCCTGTTGCCCAATCCGGCGTAGATGTGAGCCGCAAGTCTCAGGGGCTGCTGGGCAGATAGTTTTAGTGTATTTTGGTTTCTGATGGTTGCCTGCCAATCCTGACCCCCGATGATCATGAATCAAGGGGATTAGAGTAATTTAACCAGATTCAAGCATTCTATCTATAATATATGTTCTGGTAACAGTGCTGACAATCAGAATCTGGCGAAGTTGGCTGACAAATTGAGTGGCTAAACGAGTTTGTGTTTTTGTTTGTTTATTTGAGTAGCCAATCCACTCAGGATGTGAGTTCTTGTTTTACGACATGGTACCCCTTTGGCCCCAAACGGGTACGTGTCAAACTGGGCCCCCAACAGAGACACACAAACGAGCAAGCAAGCAGGCAGGCAGGCAGGCAGGCAAGCAAGCAAGCAAGCAAGCATGCTCAAACCAACAATCAAGCAAATAACAAACACGCACACACACACACACAGAGAATCACACGGGACCTGGCGATGTTTTGTTTTGGTTTGCAGTACTGAATCTGAAGGGGAGTACTCCCAGGTTTTGGTTTTGTGACTCAAGTCCCACATTCGCCAGGTGCAGTTGCCGATCTTAGAAGGCCAAGAGGTGATCCAGGAGGCTCTCCGTGGGAAGCCCGCGATGTTGGGGATGGGGGTGGCCCCGAGGAAGACCACAGTGGTCCCTACTGTGGATGGACGAATTCCATTTCACACCTAAGAACCCCTGAAGTGATATTAATTCTGTAAGTAGCAAAAAGCAACGGTTTCCCATGGTTATTTAGGTGGTGCGAAATGGATTTCGTCCATCCACAGGATGTGTCGATCCCGTGTCATGGTTTCAAACATCACCTTTTGGCCGGGTGAGTGATGCTGGGGGAAATCGGAATGGGGTGGGGTAATACGATTTAGCCAATTTACCTCATGTGAAATAATAATGCTGGGTTGACTCCTTCTCTTGCGCGAAACTACTAGCTGCGCCCAATGTTGTCGTTTTTGAGCTGGTTCCACTTTCTCGGATTGCGCTTGAGGTGCGGTGTTTTTTCCTTGCCCGAGCCCTTCAATGCTTAAGCTTGCAAGGGAGCCTCAATGCCCATTTTCTTGAGGAATCTTCTTCTGGGATTGTCCAGGGGTTTAGCTCTTCTTTTTTTTGTTTCGCACCCGAGCGCCCCTGATGTCATTCGCTGATTGTTACTACCTAGAGTCTCCCTTTTTCCCTTGAAACATGGGGTCGTTACCCCTAAAACTCGTGGGGGTCATGGACCTATTCTTCAAGGCTCCTGGAGACTCCCCGGTGCGATCTGCGGCCATCGGCTCGGCCGGTGCGAGTCGCTTCGTCGCTAGGTGCCCACGGTCTTGCACCGGGAGGTGGCCTTCGAGGCGACTTTCGGCCGAGAGCGGAAGGAAGCCACGGCCGGAGCTACGTCCTTCTTCTTCTTCTTTTTTGCGCGGGAGGCTTTTTTAGGGCGAGCTTTTCTGGACATTTGAGGCACTTAAAAAGGAGTTTGGGGATCCAGTTTCGGCCAGTCAGTGGACTTGAGGCACTTTTTGGGGGACGACCAGTTTAGTTGCTACAGGTAAACAGCTAGTTTGCGAGCTTTGGTTGCCAATCCACTCAGGAAGCGAGTCAGGCGCTTGCTAGTTGCACACATTTTAGCAGGATTTTAGTTTGTTTTTGTTGAGTGCCCCCCCCCGTTTGCGAATTGTAACCGTTGGCCCGTACAGGGAATCTCATTTCTCTCCCGTCTGGCCTTGGCCTTCTGCAGGCAACTCTGAGCGATTTTTTGGCTATCAGGGAATCGCTCGAGTGATTTTTATTTAATGCCAACCCGTAGCCAGCCCGAAACGAACGCCATGAACCAACCCTAGCCCGAAACCACCAGACAAACTCTAAGCCACTGAGCCAACCCGAAACACCAAACCCCAAATAAACCTGGGCATTCCCTTAGAGAAAACCACAAGGGACGGTTCAGTTTGGGGTCATGCCAACTCAGTGATGTGGTCCCTGCGAGGGCCTGAGTCATCAAAAAGGATCGTAGGGTATGTCAGCATCGAATTCACTCAAGATGATAGGCGCAACATGTTAGCAATGGCCCAGCCTTCTCGGAATGAGGTTGGACCCATCACGGGACATTCCGACCCTTGAAGAGGAACACGGATCAGGGTGTAGATGGCAACATTGGGGTTTTCATGGTATCCTCTCTCATTGTTTTTTTTTCGCTCTCTCTCTCTCTCTCTCCTCTCTCTTTCTTTATCTGTCTTGCTTTCTTTGTTTCCCTTTCTCTTTCTTTTTCTTTCTCTTTCTCTTACTCTTTCTTCTTTCTTCTTCGTTCTCTGCCTCTTTGACCAGATGTGCGAACCCCAAAGCAGGTGATTGTTTCCAAGGAAATTCCTAGTCAAATGAATATGTTGTTTGGTTTTAGGTTCACAGCGGTAAAAGCAGAACGAACATTTGGGGGGGAGCTGTGGCACACATCTACGTTGTCCGTTCAGTTTTGGTAGCCTCTAAAAGCATTTCACAGAGGAATCCATGTCTAGGCGCAAATACATCAGCCAACTCCTCGTTTTTCCATACCACGAAGTTGGGTCACATTCCCTCGGTCTGAAACACACTAGATGCACACACACACACACATACAGAGACCCACAAAGCACAGACAAACACAGAGACAGACACGTGTACACACATACACACAAACACACATAAGCACAAACCCGCACCCGCCCGCACTCGTGCACACCCGCAAAGCTGAGACACACACACACACACAACGGTATGAAGCCACACCCGAGCGCGCACTCACACACACACACAATAAAACGGGGAAAAACACAAACACTTTGAGCAGCGCCCAAAACTCCTTTTGGACCATCTTACGTAGGTGGTTCCAGTACCTGGTTTCACAAAGGCAGTAGTAAGGTCTATACACACTAATGTGAGTACCAAAAGTCGACGATTTTGGGCACGGCTCACATTCATACAAACCGAAGGACACACCAGGTCGGTTTCTTTGAAAGGCAGCCGACTAAACGGCCTGGGATCGGGCCGGGAGGTTGCGCAGCCGCAGATTGTGGACTGCGTCAAGCAGGTGGGTGCCGTTTGAATATGTAATGTGCATGTGCGTAAGTGTACAAGAATGTGTGCATATCTACGGGTTAAATGTATACGCACCTACACGTATATGCATATTTTAGAAGTTATGAGCACATACAGTATTTGTCTATGAGTCGAAAACACAGAGAACCATTGGTTTGTTTTTTGCACTACACGGAGAACCGAACTGTTGGCAGTGCTGCGAACTTCACATGTGCCAAGGGTTTCATTGGAGGGACTAAAAGGGGGCTATTACTTGATCCTCTTTCCCGCTTCCCTCCCCGAACTTTCTGCGAAATCCGTTGTGTCCTACAAATCAGTCCTCAAGGCCGGTAGGTCTTCTGAAGCTCAGGAAGGCTTGCAACCTCCCACCAAGCATCATGAAGAGCAGGCTCCGTTTCATACTATCTAGCATGTCAAACAGCCCATGGCACTTGAATACTGTTTGTATCATGGTCTCATAGCAACTATTGTTGTTGATGCGGTTTTTTGCTGATTTACACTGTTTGTTTTTGTTTGTTTTGCTATGTCCGGAACCAACATCTGATACTATGATACTATGTTGTTGTTTCAACCCTAATTTGTGAATCGCGCCGAGCGGCTTAGTTTTACCATGGCGGACATTTTGCTGCTCTGAAGTGTGCTAGATGTATGATTCTCGCTATATCCCCGTATTGGACTTTCTGGGGAGAAGAGCTCAAATCGAAGCGTCCATTTGGAAATCGGGACAAGGGAATTTCGCGCTTCAAGGATTGCCCCCCTGAAGCTCGCTTCCTGAGTTCATGGACTTTGTACATTTTGGGGAAGATCATTTTAGTGGCCCGGGAAATGAGCTGAACCAGCAAGACCTGGCAGGCTATGGCTTTCATTGTGAAGGAACCTGTGCCCATGGCTGGCCTTTGGTGCGACCTTAGCATTTTAGACCTTTTGGACACGAATGGGGTTTCCACTAAACTCACACTGAAGTGAGGGAAGAGCAACCCAGTACCCTCCACCAAAAGTGGAAGGGTATAGACCCGTTTTGGAAGACGACTTTTCCATTTGGAAAAGGGGGAGGGGAACCGCAACCCCAGCTAAGACCATCTTGATCAAATGGCTGTGGGTCAAAACCAATGGTACCATCTTGGGGTAGGTGCACCACCCATTTTAGAACCTATTTTAGTGGTTGGATTGGGATGTTCACTGGGGGTACGATTTGGATTTTGACCCATGGCCAAATGGCAGCACTTTTGAGGTGCCTCTTAAAGTGCTCTGTGATTGGTTTGGGTTGCAAACAGGCCTGTCATGTGGCGTCCGGCCCTTTTGAGTGTGCAAGATGCCCATTGTCAAAGGTTGACATTTGGAGATGTCGGTTTTGGTGAAACGTGGGCTGTAGTGCGCGCGTGTTATTCCTTGCGAGCGACAAGATAGCGAGACAGACGGGGCCCGCTTCACATGGAGAGTTTCCACAAAAGCGTGAAGGCCAAGACAAGTTGCCAAACGATACGTGTTGAGTGGGTAAAAGGGCAGTGTGTCCCTTGGGAATGTTTGCTACAGTTTGAGTGGTTCGCCACGAGCAAGGCTCTTCTTTCGTTCATTTTGACGATCACCTTCAATAGCTTTCAGAATTGGCTGGTTAGATGCTTCCCTTCAAGATGCCATACATGCAATGAAGTGCAACTGCATGTTTAAGAACAAAGGAGCCGCCAGAATGGACGTTTCAACTTTGACTTCGTAAGCTCCTCCCAAGAGTTGATAGTTGCAGGGAACTGGAGATGGTACCCTCGACAAAATAAGACATCAAACTCCATGTGGGCAATGGGGTGTTTGGTTGCCATGTTCTGCGATAACAATGGGATGGTCTTGGCAAAATCGTCATGGGAAGCAGCAAGCGTGGCCATGAGTCATGCTCAATCGTCTGTCTCGTGGCAAAATTATGTGTGCGTCTTCTAAGATGCGTGATGGCGAGGGAGCCGCGCAAGAAGGACAAGCCAGGGACGAACAAGCGCGAGGAGCAGCACTGCCAGACGAACAAGCTTGAGGAGCAGCACGAGGAGCAGCACGCCTGCGCCTTCGCGCGCAAGCCTATGGCTGCCTGCACGACAAGGGCATGGCAGGGTACATGTCCTTCCCTTCCAGGCAAAGGACTGCCAGCATTGCTCAGCTGCGTTTTGTGCGAAAGCGCGACAAATGCTCCAGAATGGATTGAATCCAGATCCATTCGTTTGGTGTCAAAATGGGGGCATTCCCAAAATGGCGAGGACCCCCCCAAAATGGTGGGTACCCTCAACACATCTCACTTGTTTGCGGCACTTTTTCAGGTGGCCCGAGTCACAGAGCAGAAGGTCGCAAAGCAGTTCGCAGCTTGGCCTGAACTTCAGACATGCCCATTTTTGCATTGAAAGGACGAAGTCGTTCTTGGGTGTATCTTTTTTGAGGTTATCCCCCCTCCTTGTTGTGGCTCTAAAAGGAAACAACAGGAAACCACAATTTGTTTGGGGTCCCCCCAACAAACACACCCACTTTGGTAGAAACTCAAGATGGTCCCACCATGCGAAAGAGGATGTAGTTCTACCTAATGTTTCTTTTGGATTCCTTGGCTTCCTTCCGTTTCCTTTGCAGGGACCGTATGTCCACTGGGTCAGGGTCAAGGAACAACCCTGGCAACAGTTGAAAACACATCGATCTCGTTTCCGTTCTATCCATGTTTTTCTGCTTTGAACCGCTAAAACTCAACCTGGCCAAGCAAACGTGGTGTTCTTGTTCATCTTTTGCTCAGGGTTTCCCAATTATGTTTCCTTCCTATGGTTAAACATTGCGTGTCGCTGCGTGTCACTTCCGTGTCACCCCGTGGGTTCGGGAAGGGGTAGGGACATAAGCTTGTTTTTACAGTTTGGGAAAGAACGTGAAACTATCGTAGATCGGGGATGTACTGTCTTTTATTTTATGCTCGGAACTACTGCTAAATACACGGTAGTTACGAAATTAACATGACCACAGTAGTCGGAGGGTGCTGGGAGGTGAATAACTAGTATTTACTAACGTTCTTTTCCCATGCTCATGACTTAGTTTAGCTTCATGGTACCCCAAACCCGTGGACGGACCTTTTGTGATGATCTTTGTTTCCTAGTCTATTTGTACAGGACTGGTGTAGAGAAATCATGAGAAATCCCTTCGCCCTGGAAGGAGGACATCCTCACAAGGTACCTGGACCCTTAGGGTCAGAGCCCCCCTTTTTTGCGAAAAGCCACGCTGGTCCTCGTGGTCTATCTAAATAGCCCATAACTTTTAATATACGCAAAAGGAAGCCGAAGAGGGATGGGTATGGTATATTTGTCTAGAATTTATATGTAACACCCTAAAAGTGAGGATTTCACTCAAGGGACACCTCTATTCCTCAGCCAGAGCATTATGAATACTGTCTTCCCATTGCAGATCCTGGGCCAATGCCGCGTGCAGATATCCAAATGTCTGCACATGCATGGCTAACTTGGCCCAATCAAGCACCGATGCGCCAAACGCCGCGACAAGATGTGGAAGTCATGATTAGAGTGTTTCTGCTGCCTGTCATTGGTCATGATCTTCAGTCAATCAATGTGGGTATCGTAAACACTACTAGCACAGCCATGCGCATACACATGTTCGCTTGCCAAAGCACCATCAGACCAACGAGAGACATTCCCTGGAGAAAGCATGAGAGTAGGGAATTGAGGCCAGGGATACATCCAGTCAGACTTCCCTGTTTGGTTTTTGCATCTACAACCCTCTTTTTGTTTGTATAAGAGGCGCTCTAGACAACGTGGCCCTGAGTTGATGGGAACTCAGGCGAGGCCCGTCACGCAGTTCCGTGAGCGTTTGGTGGAGGCCGGGGGTGGGTTTGGTTCTGCAGTTGCTGTTTTTCCAATCAATATGCAGACTAAGGGGCTTCTTACGGCAAGAGTTAAGGCGAGTTGCTTCCCGCGTGGCAGTTGTGGAAAGTATTGGCAGCTGCCGACCCCACCAATGCAGGTTACTCCGGTTTCCCTGCCCCTTTGGCACATGGCAATGCCAGGCTTGCCGGGGACTCCAACAAAACTCAGGGTAAACTAGATGTGACACTTTTTGGAGTACCAGATGCGGGCAAAGCTGCAGTGTCTCGTACACTGCCTCCTTCGCGATGAGAGTTTCAACGGGGCTGCGAAAGTGTACGCGTCAACTACTAGCCTGAGAACAATCTGGCCGTTAGAGTGATGCGCTAATTAATCCACTTGGAGGATAAATGTGGGTAAATACTCCGTGCATGGAGTATTCGGGCAATATCACTTGTGTCTAGCGCAACCCTGATAGCGACCAAAGAAAGGGGGGTTGCGAACCATTTCTTTGAGCCAGTGAGTGATTTGTACTCACTCACATGTGTACTCTGATCATAGGAATCGGTCCCCTACAAAGGCGACGGCTTGCTTTTGGCTTCCCTTTATTTATCTAAGCGGTCCATTTTGAGAACCTCCCAGATGTTTGTATTCATCCTGAAGGTGCTCAGTGGAGAATGTGGGAATGAACCCAGAGATTCCCTTAAAGGAAACCAGCAGTTGGATGGTTTTTCTTGGGGTCATGCCATGCAACTCATTCCCTGCTGAGCAGTTTATTTTTCTTCTTCGGAGCATGAAGTTCCTGGCCCCGCGGCTGTCCAGCACCCACCCATTTTGGCGTATCCAGGTAGGAATCGTTGCGGTGGTTTTGCTTGTCCGTTTTGCTCATCCTCATCGTTTGTACCCGGATTATTGGCTAATGTTGACTGGTTCTGTTCTCTTTTCTTGACTCATCCTCCCATCCGCGAACGCTGAACCTGATTGAGGGCTCCTGGAAGCCTATGTTCCTTAGGGACCCTCCGGTGGGCTGCATGGCAACGTGGACAGGAGGGTAGAACTGGTCTCAGGTGCCCCATAGCCTGGTGCATGAAGAGATCATGGAGGCGGGGTGCCCAAACCCGCCATGGCAAGGGGGTTCCACCAATCACATAGTCTAGATCCCCCAGTAGTGCCCTTTTACCCCTTTTTTTTGGGGAGGGTTCCGCTCTTAAAATAGACTACAGAAAAAAGGGTACCCTTATTCTAACCTCTCTACTGGAGGACCTGGTAGTGTTAGCGTGGCCTTTCTACACCTTTGTAGCCTGGAGCCAAACTCCCTGCGCCGCTGAACGGAAGTTTGTTGGACGTACTGTAGGGGTTGATTGGATGGTCCTGATCCAAATGTGATGCAGGGCATTGCTTACATCCCTGCTTTTTTTTGTTTCCTGTTCGTTCATGTTGGGGGAGTGCAGCGAGTGCAATGTTTAGCCGACCTCAATGAGGCTTTGAGCAGCATGCGTGTAGGAAGGCGACAGAGGACTCCTTGCCATGGCCTCGCCTGCGACGTCAACGAGCTCACCCCTGAAGACAGTTTGCATGGGGATTACTTCCTTTCAGCTGCATGATAGTAATTGAGCAGATTTGCTGTTGGGACAGTCCACTTTCAGATGTTGCCATCCTGGTCCGGATTTCTTAGTGTTCGATGGACGAACTTGATGGGGACAGATCCCCTTGGCATGGCCCCCATAAGAGAGTGGGTGGGTGGGTTTCACATAGGTAGACATTGGCAAGCAAGCAGGGCAAAATCATTTATGAAACCAATCCCTTTTGCTTGTTTTCTAGTTGCAGCAGCAAGTGATTCGTGACAGGTAGGATAATGATAGCCATGTGGAGAGACAAATCAGCGACTTGCTCGAGTGCAAAGAACATGGTTCACGGATTTCCTGGCTTTCGGTCTTGAAGGCGCTATCAATCGTTGTCCCTTTCCACATACTTTGTGCTATGTACTGTACGCCAACATTTGACCGATTTGAACAACATGGGAAAATATCCCATACACGAGGTTTAGGCTACGCTTGCGCCCGAGCCCTCCTTCCCGTTGAGGGGGTGCACGGAAATCGGGCCGAGCAAAATGGCCAGCTTCAAGGTGCCAACGAACCGGGGTTGCGTCCAACTATGGGTCCCGGCAGCTTGACATTTCCAGGAACCAAAAGGGGATGGATAGCTTCCAAAAATGGTATCCTCTGGAAAAAGACACCCCTATGGAAAGGGGGTCCTTGAGTCCGTCTCACAAAGAAAAGCTGAAAGAAAAGCTGGGTGGTGGTGTGCCTTTGAACACGCATAATCATCTTCAGAACACAGGTACCCTCACAAACAAAACTGCATGGAACACCAGAGTCAAAACATATACTTTTGGTTTGGAGGTAAGAGCTCAGCTAGTTTTCCTTTTGACAACTTTCCAGTTTGGCAGCATAAAGCCATGATGAAAGGACATTTCTCTCTGATTTTAGACGCTCCAACTGTGGATCCAACTTTTGCCGCACTCTTTTAGCACTCTTTTAGCATCTTCTAGCACTTTCCAGGGGCAACGCGCAGGGGCGCATGAAAACAGATCTAGCTTCCCAATTTGGCTGCAGTTGTTTGCTCGGCGGGCGAGCTGGCCATGGACTTGGGGCCGAGGTGCCGGTGTCGGCGCGCTGCGAACTGGTGAAGCAAGTGGCAAAGGTGGCGCGGGGCTTAAGCCGAGCCGATCGAAGGTGATGCATTTGTCGCCAGACGTGGCTTAACTGTTCGACCATGAGACATGTCGTTGTCGAGTTGCCAGTTGCCATGTTTTGTGATACCGATAGAGTCCCCTTCAAAGTGAAGTCACGTGAACGAACCGGCTTCGTGTCGCAAGGTCTATTTTCCACATCCATGATCCAGCCTTTTGCCTGTGTGGTATTTGTTCATTCTTTCTTTCAACCACCAACGTTACCCATACTATTAAGTTTTCGTTTTCAACCAGCACACCTTCAAAGGGGATGCAGCACCCAGCAGAGATGTGCAAGACGCTGGGAGAATGGCTTTTCCACCTTCTTGTCAGCTCTTTTTCTGGGGCGCATCCCTGCACATAATTGTCTGCCAAGGACCCCAGGGAGAATGAAGTATCAACGCGGTTGGCAGGTCTATAGCTCCAGAGCCAGCGTCTAAAAAATTGTTCGAGCCATGATCATCCCTGCTGTCCCTGGCTCCTCCAAATCCAAACGAACCAGCTTTCAAGCCGTTATGCTTGATGGTCGGTGTGTTCGCTTGGTGGGTGGCTGAATACAAATAGCAGTTTGAGCTTTCTAGTACGAGCCTTAAGCTGGCAGCTTTCAAAAACAAAACACCCAAAAGTGGTGTTCCTATTTTAAGACGTTTGGTAGTTCAACAAGGGCTCGGGAGGAACCGCATGTCTGTTTGCCCTCCGAGGACGTTCAGCAGGCAGGGCCCAGGGCTGAAGTGGGCAGAGGGGACGATGGCGAGGCACTGGATGAAAATTTCCCGGCGCCAAGAATTTGTCTTTGAGCGATCGATGGGAAACCCCGGGTCCTTTTCAGACCGACAATTCTCGACAGCCCAGCGGCCCGGGTAAACCGGTAAACCAGCCTCAAGCGCTTCGCGCTTCTTTTGGCCCAACCTGGCTTAAAGAGGTTCGGGATGGTTGATACGGGCCGGAAAAGAGGACGAAGTTGGACCCGACATATTCCAGCAGAAAATGGAAGTTGCTCCCTTCCAATGCCAGGAGGACACCTGGATATGAATTTGACCACAGCATGGTGCCTTAAATTTGAATCGCCTTCTGGCTGAGGATCAGCTTGCGTGCTATTGAGAAACAGTGTACGGTTTGGGGGTAAAACGACCCATGGAGAGGTTCGCACAGGGACTCCCAGTATACATCAGGCCATTGACGTATTGGAATTAGTGCAGACTGCTGGTTAGATTTGTTGCGGGAGGCAGTGAAGCACACTGGGTCAGGGTATCCTATCCATTCCTTGGCGGGCTTCCCTTCAACATCTCCCGCAAAAGCTGGCTTTCTTCCCATAGCCCATAGCTGGGCAAGGGACGAATGGGAGGTGTGTAGCCTTGAGCTCTAGGCCAGTCAACAGGGCGCAACATTGCTTAATGAATTGTTACATGCCCTTCAGGAAAGCGATAGGAAAAAGGATTGATGTGTTTTGTTGCCTTCCTAGTCGGTCCTTGTTCTTCACGTGCTTGTATATTTTTACCCGAGCGAGTACATGTCGCCATTTCGGCCCTGTTGAAAAGGAGAAGCTCGCGGGAGGTGGTCGAGCTGAAGCTTCTTGCCATCTGAGGTGTCAAAAAGGGCCAGCTCCACAAAATGGCGTAGGTTTTGGTGGTCGCCTTCCTTGTAGCCGCACAAAGGCGTGCGCGCAATCGGGGGTTCCTTTGGCTTCAGGTGGAGAGACAGGTGGAAAAGCCCACCCTGCAGCGCGGAGCCCGAGCCGGAAAGAACTCGTGTTCACCATCAGGGGGTAGGGCGTGCTCGAACGTATATGCTATGTCTTTGTGTGTTGATTTGCTGAAGCTTTGGTTGATCCCCTATTGGTTTGAAAGGGAATGTATCACTACTGGACATCTTTGTAGTTCTCCAGGGACTTCAAATGGAGGAGACGCCACAGGGCATGGAGCCCATGTGTGATCAAACCCATTCAACGACTCGACCCAAACAGGGTTGGTGCAGTCTCCCTGGGCCATGTTGCTAGTTGCTTTTGTTAACAAATGGTATATCAAGGGTCGGCATGCGCTGAGCCAATCTGCTTGCCTTTAAAGGAAACCGAAAGGCGGCAGTACAAAGAGTAGCGGTGTGCACTTATTTAAGCAAGGGATTGGCCTGCTGTGCCCTGAAGAAGCGATTGCCCTATACCAAGCAAGCTGCGAAGCAAGATGAATATATGTGTGTCATTAATTGTTGTTTGCACGCTTTTCGGGTTTGTTTCAAGGGAAACCACAAGGACCCCTGCATTTTTTTTTTGGGCGGGGGTGTGCCGCATTTCAAGGCAAATCCGCTCCAGTGGCTTACCGTTAAGTACCCCTTATCAACATGGATTCAGCGTGGCCGATCCTGCGCTCGCGATGGATTGAGTTCTGAGCCGGGTGTGTCCTTTGTATTTCAGAGTCGCCTTTTTGGGATGGTTTCAAAAGGAAACAAAGGGACAAAGACATATGTTCAGGTTCTTCTTGTTTAAAAAGGAAGCATTTCTTGTCGAAACAAGGAAGCAACCGGAAAACCAACAACATGTTCAGGGTCCCTTGCATTGAGACACATGAGTTTCTTAGGGAGCAGGTGCGCTCTTGGCCTCTTGCCAAGAGGCCAAGTGGGTTGGGCTATTATCGTTCTTGGATCAATAAAGCCCTGGTTGATTCTTATCCCGGAGCCTTCCTTTTGGGGAACACACGGATTTGACTTGACTGGATTTGATGTGATGTGTTTGCTTGTTTTGTGAAAATCAGACTGTGTGCTTGATTTTACTAGAATGAGTTCTTTGGAGAAGCACCTATTTACTTTTTGGTTAGATTGGCTGATGTCACCTGATTCACTTGATCTGATTTCAATTTGATTGCCTGTTTTCTCATGTCTTGGGTCCATGTTGCGAGGTTGATGGAACGCATCGAGGAGGTGCCGCAGGCGAGTCGCCGAGTCGGTGAGTCGGCGAGCTGGCGAGCTCCGGGAATGACGCGCGCGTGATGGTAAGGTTGTCCCAAGGGAAGAGATGGAGTTGCATTTGTTTGTCTAGGGTAGTCCCGCCGATTTCTTAGTTTCAAAGGGAGACCAAAAGGATCAGCAACCTTTTTTGGGGTCCCCTTAAGAAGCCCACATGGTACTCAACACTTCATGGTATTTGGGAAGGACGAGAACATCCGCGCAACCGCAGCTGTTTAATGTTGAGCACCCTTTTGACACCAGCAATTCGACGGGGTCCCCATATGACGCGAACCAGATGCCGGAAGGGACCTGTCTGAGTTCCAGTATTGGACTGCCAAAGGGGCCGAAAGCAGAGGCATTGGTTGGATTGGGTCAGCATTTGGATGCATTGTGCATCTTTTGCTTGTCCTTATTTGATGAATGCATAGAATATGTTGGAGGTCTTGGAACAATCTTGGAGACGGATAACGTCCGCACAAACTGCATAGACATGTATGATTCCTATGGGCAATTGGTCTTGCACTGATTTTGCGCCAGGGTTCCCTGCTTCCCTTTGTTGGAGGGGGCGTCCCTTCCAAAGTCAACTACGCAGACAATGGGTGCCGGGTCTACACGGGACCAAGAGCGGAATAGTTTTCAAGAGGAGATGCCTGTGTGGACACGTCTGGTTTGTGTTGCTTCTCATATTTGGTTCATTTTCGCATTTCGCTTACTTCGCCCTCAGGCTGGAAATACAGCTTGGCTTCAAGGGCTTGATTTTCACAAGCCTTCGGACTATGTTCTAACGGGAATGCTTTCTGAAATGCTTTCAGCAGCGTCATGAAAGCAGTTGAAGATGAATAGATGTGTCTGTGCATTCGCTGGAACAGCCCCGGTTTTTCTTTGGGCTGTGGACAGGTGTTTCTTTATTACTTTGCGGTGGTCCCCGCAATCGGGATACTGCAAGGTCAGATTGGCCAGCTCTCTTCGAAAAGTCAAAACAGTCACCACCTGTATGAACCACAGTTTTCATTGCAGCTGACATCTCTTGGATGCCTGGGCTAGGAGAAGGCCCAGGAAGTCAATTGCATGACCTAATGCCATCCCTGAGGTGTACCTAACATGTGGCTCTTTGCGGAGAAACCCATAGCGCTGCGGTTGGGATTGCCCGGATTCGCCTTTGGGCCATGGACATTTCGCTTCCAAGCAGGTGCATGAGCAATGGGAATCCCGGAGCATTCTCGAAGTTGTCGGAAGTCTTAGAAAAGATACCCCAGTGACTGAGTAGAAAGGATGTGCCCTGACAGCTGACATGAGCTTCTGCCCGAAACCCCTTTGGCAGTTAGGTGGGTCCACTACCTAATTTGAAGGTGTTTTTTTGCATTGGCTCTATGGGAAGCCTTCATGACCCTATTGGGACACCGCTCACATGGGGCATGGAGGTTAGGCTGACCTCAGCATGTGTGTTTTTTCTTTGAAATAGGATGGCGAGAATCTTGGGCTTCCTTCCTGGGTTTGCCTTTCCGTTTGGAGCACACTTCGCCTGAACAAGGCTCCCCCAAAAAGCGGAAAGCTCGGAGGGAACGCTCTCGTGGTCGGTTTGGGGGACGCAGAGGGTTTGGGGGTTTCGATCCTGTGATCGCAGGTGGAGACGAGGGAGAACATCATTGAGGCAATGTTCCGAAGACGCCCCTTCCAAGCTGCTAGATGGCTTTCTCAGTTGAGCCAGAATCAACACTTGGGTCAGTGAAGATGAGCAAGGACAATCCCAACCATAAATGAGTGCGCCGGCGTTTCAATTATTTGCCGGGTTTGATTGTGACTCAGCTGTCCAAAGCCAATCGACCTTTTGTTCTTTTGCGTTTGCCTTTGTGTCCTTGTCTAGTCCTGTAGTTCTCTGAACCCTTCTAAGGAGATTTTACACACCTTTGCAGCCTTGGATTTTTCAAATGGTCAGGATCGAATCAGTCAGGAATCTGGAAATTTGGATGATGGAAGCAGCCCATTGCCCTTTATATGCGCCCATTTTTCGAGCATTTCCTTTGGTAAAACCATATTCAACTGCAATGAACGTAGAACCCAAAGAACGGGTCGCAGCAAAAGAGAACCACAAGCACACACACAATCACACACAATCACACAATCATATTCACCCGCAATCACACACACACACCCACGCACGCCCGCACGCACGCCCGCCCGCCCGCCCGCCCGCACGCACGCACGCACGCACCCACGCACCCACACACACACACAATTACACACAATCACAATCACACACAATCACACACACAGACACAATCACACACACACACACACTATCACACGCAATCACACACAATCACTCACGCACACAATCACGCACACAATCACACACAATCACACAAGCACAGAATCACACACCCACACAATCACACAGACACAATCACACACACACACCACGCACACACACAATTACACACAATTACACACAATCACACACACACACACAATTACACACAATCACACACACACACACCATCACACACATTCACAGTCACAATCACACACACACACACACAGACACAATCACACACACACACTATCACACACACACACACACAATCACACACAATCACACACAATCACACACGCACACAATCACACACACAATCACACAAGCACACAATCACACAAGCACACAATCACACACACACACAATTACGCACACACAATTTCGCACACAATCACACACACAATCACACACACACAACCACACAATCACAGAATCACAGAATCACACACACACACAGTCACACAGACACAATCACTCACACACACACACAATCACACACGCACACAATCATTCACACACACACACATTCTCGCACACAATCACACACACACACAATCACACCGTCACACACACACACACAAACACGCACACATGTCTACCCTTCCAGGCTTTTGGAAACCATGTGCAATTTAAGACACAAGCAACGACTGCACTGAGTTCATAGACTCCCCTGGCCTCCACCATACTCCCCCGGTGCAGGGCTTAAGGCCAGCTTCTTGGGAGAAAGGGGCCGAGTTTGGCGGGACCGCGGCTTGATTCGCTCTAAGGCTTGAGTGCTTATGAAGACACGGCAGAATTCCATGACAGGTTCCTGGCTGGAAGTCATGCCGGCTCCAGCGTTGCATGAGCTTCGTTTTACTACACCCCTTACCAAGGAAAAACATCAAGGCTGATGAAAGAGGTCCAGAAGGGCCAACTGGAAACCAGCCATTGGAGTCATTGGAGGGGTTTCTCTAGAGTTGCGCAGGGGCCGAGAACTTTCAGCGAAATCCATAAGTTCTAGGGGTTGATTCCCCATCGTTCTTTTGGAAAGCCAGCCGTGTTCCCTGGGCGTCCGGAGGTTTTCTAGAAAGAAGGATCCCTGGAAAGAATGGGGAAGGTATCCCCAGATGTGTCACTAACGGGATTTTCTTTTGGTCAACTCTTGGTCTGGAGAGGCCCACGCACAGCGGCACCAAGTTTTCTCAGGTCCTGGGAAAAGAAGTCGCTAGCCTTCGCGTCTGCGATTTTGAGGCTGATATTTCGGGGTGTCTTTTTTTAGGGAACCCAGCAAAATTGTAGTTTTCATGTTGGTCTCCTTTTGAAAGCAACCAACAAGTGTACCCGCATAGACAGACCCAATTTTCCTCCAGGGCAGGGATAGTTTGTTTGCTCGCGTTTGACAGGTGCCTCGTGTGGAAGTCCGCGAGGCAGGGATCGATCGCGGCTTCGCTTCGTGTGACATGGTGTGACGTTTGGTGGGGGATCTTCTCCTTGCGTTTTTGTGATCGGTTGGACATGGCGTGTGTTTCAACATGATCGGGTCCCAGTACGTGAGGATAGACTTTGACCTCTTGGCTTACATCCTCAGGCACCAAGGGCCCATTTAGAACCATATGGCATTGCTTCGCGACTTTCACGGAAAGCCGTTGTCGAGCAGGTGTATTACACGATCCGCGGCACAAGGTGTTCTCTGTAATTAACCCTCGCATTGAAAGAACTGAAGGAGACATGGCGCTCGCGCAGCGGCATTCTGCCGTTCACCTGTTTTCTTCATAATCACGGTCAACCTCAAAATTCATTTGAAGTCACTGGCCAACCGCGTGCTCCTGCATTTGTTCTACCGATCCTAGGGGACAACGAGGGTTTCTGGGCCCCAGGAGGACTTTTCCTTGCTTATGGATTCCATCAGCGACTTATATAAATTAGTGCCCTTCTTGAAGATTTGCCCAGCCATGTATAAGCTGTGGAGGCTCTACTCAAGGGTGGGCAAGGAGACAACCCTCTCACTCCAGTCATGGGTTCCTTGCATGCCCCCTTTCCACCTCAATCCAACAAAAAGAAAGTGAGTCACATGTGTCCCAATAAGAACCCCTAAAAGAAAAATACAAAACACGAGCAAAGACACAATAAGAAACAAAAACACAGCAAATAAATACGAAGATACCGCTTATTCCACTGGCAGGTGGTGCGGCAAGTGCCCAAAGTGGAGGTGCAGTATGTGGAGAAGAAGGCCATGGGTTTTGGATGAGTGTGCAGATCTTGGAGTTGGCCATACCCGAACTGCGGTCTCCGATATACGTACCTCTGTCAGGTTTCACAGGCAAACCAAAAGGAAGCGCAACATTTTGTTGGGGGGGGTGCCCTTATTTTCAACACACCCGTGTGGTGCTATCGTATTTTAGTTGTCAGCTGGCTTGATACAACACTGAATCCGAACATGTCCGATGTACCTCGGGGAGGGGCCAGGTTGTTTACACAAGATGTGTTAACATGGTTAATACTTTTTGGACTTGATTCGAGTTGGCCTTGGTGTTGCCTGTGTTTGCGCAAAGTTGTTGGGAGATCAGATGTGTGTGTGTGTGTGTGTTGACGATATTACTGTCGAGAAGGTCACACTTGAGGGCCACACAGTTTGACAATCCACTGTGAATGGTGCTTCGGTATTACATAAAGCTGATGTCAAAGCATTTGGGTACCACGATCTCATTGGACGTGCAGGTTTGTGATGCTATAGGAATCCCCTTCAAAGCGACCAAGTAGTCATGGATATCATCAGGATTCTCATATGTTTTTTTAGCCAGCCAGAGACTGGACATCTTGATTTTTATTGTTTTTCAAAAAATCATCGATTTGGCTATCCTCAAACCGATCCAAAAATCATCCTACAATCATCCTCTGCAAAAAACATCATCGAAAAGTCATCCTCTCCCTCCTCCTTCATCCCTCCTCCACATCGCTTCTATTCTCTGCGTTTCCAGTTTCCTTTCCTTCCCGTTCCTTACCCTTTTCCATTTCCCTCTTCTTGTTTGAATTGTCCATCTCCTTTCTTTTTTTTCTCTTCCTTGTCCTCTCCCTTTCTCTTTGCCCTGTCCTTTTCCTTCTTTCCCTTTTCACTCTTCCTCTTCCTTTCCTTTCATTTCTTTCCCCGTCCTCGCCCCTTTCCCTTCTCCCCTCTGTCATCTTTCTTCCTGAGCCCGGATGCCTGCCCCACTCCTGAGAATGACAGGAAAAGCAAACAGTTGCAAAACCCCCCTGTGTTTTTTTCAAAAAATCATCGAACCATCTTCGAAAATTCTTCGAAAATCATCCCCAACCCACATTTTCTGGACCAACCCGCCTTCACAGTGGTCAGAAAAAAAGGCAAAAAGTTGCAAAACCCCCCTGTTTTTTTTCAACAAGTCATCGAACAATCTTCGAAAAATCTTCGAAAAATCTTCGAAAATCATCCCCAACCCACATTTTCTGGACCAAACCCCCTTCACAGTGGTCAGCAAAAGCAACAAGTTGCAAAACCTCTCTGTTTTTTTCAAAAAATCATCGAAAACTCATGGAACATCATCGAACAATCAAAATCTTCGAAAAATCATCCTGACCGGAATCCATCTTCAAAAATAATCCAACAAATCATCCTACCTGACATCAACCTTCCAAAATCATCCTCCCTATTTTCCTCCCCTGTTCTCCAGCCTGGAACACGAGTTGAAACGAGCTTCAAAACAGCCACCGTCAGACACGCTCCACAAAAGCTGTTCCATCTGCTCAGTTTCTTGCATATATCGGACATACGCACTACACTCGCAAAGCAAAGCAAGCCAAGCAAAGCCAAGCCCAGCAAATCAAAGCAAAGCGAGCGAAGCAAAGCAAAGCAAAGCAAAGCAAAGCAAAGCAAGTGAGCGAGCGAGCGAGCAGGCAGGCAGGCAGGCAGGCAGGCAAGCGAGGAAGATCATGAAACACGACGAGGAAAAGCAGTGATAATCTTGAGGATCATGAAAAACCATGAGGATGAAAAGATGATAACCTGGAGGATAATGACAACCGATGAGGATCTAAAAAAAAGGATAGTGTTGAGGATAATGAAATCGATGATATTTTTTGTTTAAATAAATATTTCAAGACACCTCAGTGTGTGGAATGTCATAATACTAAAACAGACTACAGAACGAAAATCGGGTACCAACTTATTCTAACCTCTCTACTGGAGGACCCAGATGCAGATCTCTTCCGGGTCCGAGCCTCCAAGCGGAGCTTTCGAGGTCCCGAAGCCGGTGATCGAGTACCGAGAGCGGCTGGTGGAGGTGCCCCAGGTGCTGTACCAGGCGCTTCTGTGGCCATCCAGCGATGGGCGTGGAGCATCCCTGAGGTTTTGAAGCGAATCCAATGGGGTCCCTTGGAGCATGGAGAAGATGTGTTGGAGAAGATGTGTGGTGACTTGTTGTATCTTTCATAGCTTTTTGTGGTTGGCTAAAAGGAATCAAATTGACGGATGAGGAGCGTGGCTAGATATATGAATCTAGGTTTACCGAGAGATGAAGTTTCTGGCGTTTTGCCTGGCTGCAGTGGTAGGGAATGGGGGATGGATAGGAAACCAGAAGGGATTGTCGGTAGGAGCTCATTGTCTCATTTTCTGCTGCGAACCAGCAAGGTTTGGGGCGGGGAAAACGATGCAACAAGGAGCCCCAAGCCAAGCGGCTTCCATTTTGAGGCGGTTCCCAAAAATACCTGAATTTCAGTGTGCTGGGGTTCGTCTTAAAAAATGAAAAATACCAGATGCTTGTTCTTTGCTTTCCCGTGAATGATTATGGAACCCAAAAAGGGAGTCCCCCAAGAGGAGCAAAACGGGGATTGCATTTGGCCCCTTGAATGAATGCTGTTGCATTTTGAGGGGTTCTCAAAATACTTTGAGGATGGTTGCCCTTTGAACCACCATTTAGTGGGTCGTAGTTTCAGGATGTCACTTTGGACCCAGTACATGTGTGTGTGAGGGCAGCGTGTGAAGATAAGGACCACAGAACCAACAACTGGTACCAATTCCACACGGAGCAGTTTCAATGAAGTAGGGCATAGCATCGATTGGGGGAGCCAGGATGAAGGTCCCGATGAAAACCCAATTTGGCTCGTGAATTCCGAGTGCCCAAAACTGGTTGTATCGGCTTTTTGTATGTGTTTTCCATGGTTTGGAGTCAACTCCGTCAAATACAAGTGTTTGACTGTGACTCAACAGACATTGCGCCTGTTGAGCCTCAAAGGAAAACATAAGCAGGTGTCCTAACGCTATTTGCGCCCTGGATTCCCATCAGGATTATCAAAGGTTTGCGAAAAGGACGGCACTTACCATTCGTCGCGTTTACCTTTCGTACGTCCGAAGCAGCCCACAGAGGGCTGCACTTTCAGGCAAGTTTATTCTCCCGCCACATAGGCATTCGCTTCGTCCCTTCTCATTCTTCCGTTTTCTTCGGCAAGAGAGCTACCTTTCAGTTCGGATTTGAGTCGGTTCCTGATGGTAACATTGTTTGGTATTCGTATATGTGAACTGCATTCGAACCCAATTTCCGAGAAACGACGTCCAGGAAGAGATCCGGGAAATTGTCAAAAGTTCCGTGCTCCTGTCTTTGTGCGTTTGGATGTGTTTTGGCTTTCTATCATAGTTGTTTGCTTTTACTCTTGGTATTTTTCGTCGGCAGCTTTGTCTGGTAGTCATAGATATACACATATATAGGTACCCTGGCACCGACGAACATGGCAGTGCACAGACTGCAGAAAGACGGCTTTCCTCTTGGAAAGGGGCTTTGTGCACTTCCATGTTGGTTGGTGGGAGGGTATATGAGTCACAATCAAAACCCGGAGGGACAATCCCAGCCATAAATGGTTGCGGCCGCCTTTTCATTTCTTTACATGGTTCCGGGTTCACCGTTTTTGTGCCAGGTTTTGATTATGTCTCATATGAAGTATACGTGGCTGTGGGTCAAAACCAATGGTACCATCTTGGGGTAGGTGCACCACCCATTTTAGAACCTATTTTAGTGGTTGGATTGGGATGTTCACTGGGGGTACGATTTGGATTTCGACCCATGGCCATATGAAGGTGTTTTCAAAGTAGGAGACCCATTTTTGGTGGATGTTTTTGAGGGAACCAACAAAAAAACACCTACGTGGAGGGGTCCAATTCCAATTTTGAGAAACACCCATATCCAGCCGGGTCCACAGACTTTGCGCCAATCCACGCATAGGAGAAGATCGTAGAGGTGCCGGAGGTGGAGATCCGCGAAGTGGTGCGCAAGGCAAGATCGCGACGGCCCGGTTGGTTTCAAGTGGGTGCCCTTCTACATGTTAAAATACGCGGTATGTTAAGAACAAGTGGGGGGGGGGGGGGGGAGAAGGGACCCAGGTTTCAAAATGAAACAACTAAACAAAGCCAAAACGCGGAATTCATGGCTTTTCGTGTTTTTGTGAGGGTTCCCGGCTAACACAAATCGACAAACAACGAACTATGGGTTTTTACGCGCATTGGTGGGGCCCCTTCAACACAAACCAACAACATATCGCAGTACTCAATGACGGGTGGCTTGGTGAAAGGACAATCATGTATACCACGGAGCCACCATGGGTTGGACCTAAATGTGCGAATGGCACTGCCCATTTTTGGGGTTTCCCCATTGTTCGACCAACCCAGAAAATTGTGATGGATCCCAGCCGCAAGCGGCATCTGATTTGAGCTTGGTGAGAGATCGTGATCGTGATAATACATGTACAAATGTACATATATAAAGTTACCTATATATATATATATACATATGGTTCCTTGTCAAAGCGAACGAAGCTGCAGCAATTGGGTTTGTGTCGGTAAGTCAGTGTGGATGATCAATTCGAAATGGGGGAGGGTCTTGTGCAAACTACCTTTTGCAGTTGCAGTTTTGTGCGTGTTGCTGAGCGATGAGCGCTTGAAAATCGCATAGCCCACCCCACATGAAAGCTGGGGTAGACTTAGGATACATTCTACATTTTACCAGTGGCTCAAGGGAAGCAACCAATATAATTTTCATTCTATCACTGGGCCTAAGTCTAGTCATGAAAGGGTTGCCATGTGAGGGTGTGCTATGCCACAAGTGTGAAATAGGGTCTTGGCACCCTGGCACCCCTTTGTTGCGCGGCCTTGGCTACAGCCGTACCCCTCTCTTGGCGACATCACAGAAGCACACGGCATCAGGTTCCGAAGACCATGGTGCAGTACATCGCCCACGCCCTGGTTGTGTCCATGTAGTTTGCGCTATGTGGGTCTCCTTGACCCCTACCTATCTTTTATATGTAAGGCATCATACATGTGAACCATTGTTGTGTACCCCGTGGGGCAAGTAGATTTGCCCCTTTGCCAAAAGGTTCTCAACCATTGTGTATGAAAGTATTGACTCATACAGGGTGGTGTTGTGTTTTCCTGGTGTGCGTGTAGCGACTTTCCCTTTTTTGTTGGACAACCCCTTTGAAGGCTTTCCTTCAGTTTTCCCTTTTGGAACTGTAACCAGTTGGTCCAACTCAAAATCAATGTCCTTTGGCCTGGGTGATGCTTAAACCGGCAACATTGGGAGCCCTGTTCACGGTTGGCCAGGAGGCGAGGTCGGAATTTCTGACTTGCATTGGTTTGCCCCGTCCCGCGACTGTTGCTACATTGGTTGTGTGTTTCATTCCATGCCTTGGGTAGTAACCCGGTAATGTTGCACTTCGCCAGGATAAAGCCGGCCTTTTGGGGCCCCAAGAGCAGAGAATAGAGTACTACGTTGAGCTGCCTTTGTGGGCGTGCTTACATAAGGAATAGGAGGAGGTTTATGAACCTCTTTTTTTCCGCACAGAATGACATAGCTTGGTACGCTGAACACTTCAGGCCGACTGGTCATTCTTGGAGAGCCTGTGCACTTGTGGGGGTATCAGAGGCTGAACAACTGATTATCTAATTGTTTGCTTTTGGAGGACACCAGGATGCGACAGCATGATCGATCTGATTACATCGACAGGAGTCGTTCGGCATTGTCCACGCGTTGGTGAATCTTCTTCCACATCAATCGGCATTGCGACACAACCCTCATTTTCAATCGGAATTCAACAAATTTACCCTGTGAAGCTTCAGCACAGTCTTCTAACCTAAGGCTTTAAGGCAAACAGGTGATTCCTGCCTAAATGTTGTTTTGAGTATCCCTGTTCAAAACGACAACATAGAATCATAGTCAAACCAGATTTCCGACTTTGGCTTTTGGGTGCACGACCGAAAGGTCACGCGAGCCCATCCTCCCAGTCCAAGCATTTGGCTTCTCTGGTATCGCACGACCCTGTTATCTTTGCTTCCGGCCACATGGGTTTGTGTAGGCTTAGTACCGTTTTCAGGTTCACAGGGAAGATCAGGGAAGCCAAAGGGAGACCCTCAGTTTTCAGTGACATCCCTATTTGCACAACCCATTCGGCTTCGAAATCGGGACACCATTTTGTGCTGCTCTGACCCGCCCGGATTTCCATTTGTTCAGTGGCGCTAAATCCCTTTTTGTTGATGGCTTCAACAAAACTCGTCGACCAACCCAAAAGAAATAGTTCCCTCTTTTCTATCTGATCGGCTCACTGAAGATCCTCACCACCGCACCCCCCCAATTTTTTTCTTGTTGCTCCGCCCAAGCTAAAAGCTCCATGTGGGTGTAAGTTAAAATTCAAGCACTAGGGGACCGCAGGTGTTAGTCCATGTCTCGATTTCCCACGGTTCCATTTTGGGTACCTATTTTTGACCCACAGCCACATGGGACCCTTATGGCGCCCCAGCAGCAAACGCGCGGAACATGGCCGGCGCGTGGCTCAGGACCGGCCAGTGCCTAGGAGAGAGCTCCGGTACTACGAGCGCCTGGAGGAGGCAGGGGGCCAGGTGGATGTCTCGCGAAGCGAAAGGTCAAATGGCCATGGATCAAAGTCCAAACCGTACCCCCAGTGAACATCCCAATCCCCCACGAAAATACGTTCTATTTTTTATTTGTTATTTTTACCTACCCCAAAATGGTATCATTTGTTTTGACTCATGGCCAAGTAGGTATCAGATAAACTGTACTTGGATGTTTGGATTGGTGGGAACTGTGGATTTGAGACCCTGGCGCAGGGCTGGGAAACCACTGGAAGCAAGTCCTCGAAAACGGGCTCCGGAAGCTGGCTGTTTGAGATTGGTGTATTTTAGCCCCCCTCCCCCCCGACCTGTTGAGCACTTGGGGTTTGTGACATGAATCATGAGAAGAATTTGTCATCCCTTGATTGAATCATGTAGCAAAGTAGGGACCGGGGATGGAATTATTATTGGTGTCGGAGTTGTAAAATTCGCAGAGGCAACAGAAGTTGTCTCAAAAAAGGGGACCCCCAAAATGGGCATCCTTTGGGTTTCCTGCTGGATGCAACTTGAAATGCGCATGTCCTTTAAAGGTTGATAGTACCCTTTTTGGGCTTGGTTCGAAGCGAAACCAACAGGAAGCCAGCCAATTCATGCGCCCCTCAGAATGGAGACAGTCCCAAATATCAAGCATCATGTTGTTTTTTTCCCGGCCCTTATGCAAACATCAAGAAAGGCGCGTTCCGAATGGACCGGCGCTGGACAGACGTCCCACCTCAAACCTTCGAAAACCATACCATTTGTGTTCAGAGGCATCTTTGACAAGGGAATTGCAGCTAAATGGAGCTCTCCAAGTTGTTTTCTTTTGGCTCAGATGTCCAACTTTGTGCTCGCTTTTGGTTCAACATCACCTTTCGCGGATATGTACCCCTCCAATACACTCATTGCATACGCCCTGCTGCCCAAGTTTCTGAACTTGATGCGTTGCACGAAGATGGTGTAAACGGGAAACAACAACTTGTTCAGACGAGTTTGCGCCAATCCGCTTAACAAGTATGTCATGGAGTCATGGTGTTGTTTGTTGCCAGATCATGTTGGAGGGAATGGGAACTTTCTTGGGGGGGGGGGGGGGAAACAACATGACGCTTTGCCCGCGATGGATGCGGAAGCTCGGAAGGAATCGTCTAGGTCATGAATTGAGCCGTTGCCCAGTTCGCCAGCATTGGCACCGTTGGGTGTTTGGTGGGATTCCCCGTAGATTCAAACGTAAAACGGGTGTTGCCTATGCCTACTCTCGAAAGAAAGCACGCCCTCGCTCCCTTGGTCCAGGTGCCGATTATGCTTCAGCACGAGACTCCCGTGGAGGCAGGAGGTAGTGCAGCCGTTTCGGCTGTCTAGCCCTGAGAGAGCCCTAGGAAAACCCATCTCTAGGACTCCCCAGTGGCTATCAAAAGTGTTCTTGAGCAACCTCGTTTGTATTTGTTTCAGAACGCACTTGACAGCGAGCACTTCCCGAGACCCGCGAACCCGAGGCCCGAGAACCGAGAACCGAGGACCCGAGAACCCGAGAACCGAGAACCCGAGATCCGAGAAGTGTCGGGGAGCCGTGGGCCCATTGTCAAGTTCGATCTCATGCGTATTTTTCGATTGGGGGGGCATTCGGCAGCCGTTGGGGGAGCAGTATGCTGTGCTCAACTTGTTGGGCCCAGTGCTTCCAGTCGTTCCAGTTACACTATACATAGGTAACCAGGGGCAACCGTCCTACAAGTAGAGGTAAGAAACCTGGTAATTTTGCAGCTGGAAGCAGTTGTGGGAATAATTCGGAATGGAGGCAATCACAAAAACTTCCATTGTCAAGGGCTTTGTTATGTTACTTTTGGCCAGCCGCAACATGAAGTTTTGCCTTCATGGCTGCAACGATGCATTGTGAAGGATGCCCTTTTGAAGCACCTGGCTGGGCAAGCACCTGTCACATCACATCTTTGATAAACATATGGCCATGGGTCAAAATTCCGTACCCCCAGTGAACATCCCAATCCCCACTGAAATAGGTTCCAAAATGGGTGGTGCACCCACCCCAACATGGAATCCCATTGGTTTTGACAACCACAGCCATATTGTGAAGTTTAGGCCGGGAAGCGGAACTTGAGGCCCAATTCCATAGGACATGTGCATACCATTCAATTGTGTGTCCAACTGCGTTCGTGCTGCTCTTTCGAGCATTGGCCACACGTTGCTCATGCCAAGGCAACTTGTGTTGTAGACCCGGAGCACCAGAAGGTGAAAGGGGGCAAAGGGCGGAACAAGGTTTTCCCATGACCTGGGTGCACCCCCATAAAGCCAAGGTCATGGCTCTGGTACCACCCCCCCATCTTCTACGGAAGCTTGATTTGTATTGTGTTTTTATTTTGCCCCAGCCTCTCATTCGATTCATTTCGCCACAGCTGAGGTTGGAACCAGAAGCTTCTGGCTCAAGAGAGACATAGCAAGCTGCACCGGGTGTGTGCGCCATGTTCGCCCTGCTGAGTCAGTCTGAGAAGCCCAGCTCTTTGAGGCTTGCAGGGAACCTGCGCGAATTTTAGGACCCCTACCTCGATGTTATTTCATTGCCTAGCCATACCACAAGCAGGCCCCTCATTGTGAGAATGAGAAACCCTCATGTGTTTTCTAGGCTGATGCACATGTCCATTTCAGCAAGCCAGGGAATCCCCTGCAAACAAAGGTCGATGCAACAACCCGCCCACGACGTCCCTTTCAGGTGTATATTTGTATACATACAGAAATCATATACATATATACATGCATGTGTGAGTGTATGATAATTTATGTTTGCGGGCCCCTTGTTTTTTTGAGGGGGGATATTATTTGCTTGCGCTGAACTTTGCACTACGGAGCTTCCCCATAGGATCCTCCAAGACGCAAATATATCGTTGCATTGCCGTATCTGACATAGGACTTGTGGGAAGGGACCCGAGCTATGGCAAATGCTTTGCTAATGTTCCCAAAATTACAAAGAACACCAAAATCGGAGCTGGGTAGCATCCGGCGCCAAATGGACAAACATCATTCTCCCGTACTCACGGGGTAGTTTTCTCTGACTCAGTGTTTTCCGTCAGACGATCAGGAAGCCCATCGAGCAGAAAGGAGAGCAAAGAGGGCATTGTGACGCAGACGAGCACTTTCAGCGGCAAGACGAGAAGCCTGAGCAGCCACGGGCTCAGTGTTTGCCCAGGAGCTCGAAATTTCTCAAAGCACTCGGGGTACCGGAAGCCTTTTTAGGAAACAAGTCGTTTGGACCGTGCCGGCGGCAGAACTTTCTGCCGAAAGGCCCCGGCGGCAGAAATTTCCGCCGAAAAGCCAAAAAACGCAGCCCGCGAGAAAAAAACGCCGAAACGCAACAAACACTCCGACATGCTGAAACCTGCTTCCGCGAAATTCCGCCGATTTCCCGCCGAATTCCGCCGATTTCCCGCCGAATTCCGCCGATTTCCTGCTGCCTGTTTTGCACAGAACGCTGCCAGGGAAACTAAAAACGCCGCCAACCGCAAAAAGGCGGAAACTTCTGCCGATTTGGGTGGTCCAGGTATGGCTTGGCTGGTTGTTGGTGCATCTTTTAGAAGCGTGGTGATGTTGCACACCTGCGCCATGTGGGTTCCAAAAAGTCTCTTGTAAGGGGTCCTCATATATTGCCCTGTGGTTTTCGACACAACGTTTTGCGTGTGTCGCTTAAGTTGAGTTCAAGCTGAGCCGACTGGACTCTGCCAAGAGGTTGAGTGGCAGCTCGTCTCAGAGGTCTAGCTCTTGAAGACTGGATATGCAAGCTGCCCGGTGGTTCCCTGCAGCTGCATCCAAGCCGCTCGAAAACTGAGTTCCATGCAAAAGAGAGGGTCTACATTTTAAGTGGCTTGGACCTTCGGTTTTGCCTGGGCGCTTGTTATGTTGTTTTTTGTGTGCGTTGTCTTGCTTGCATGTGGGCCCATCCCATGGGTGCTTGTGGGCAGAAGCAAGTCGTGCTTTACAAGGTGAAGTGGTGTGATTTGCGCGCTGCAGACATCCCCACCTCACTTCCGGTGCTATGCGGGCCAAGTGAATGGATTGGTGAATACAACTCGCTGAGATTTGCGGTTCATGGTTGCTTTGTGGAATACGAATACCCGAATGGACTGGACCGTTTATCCCACCCTTCTTTGCGGGCGACCGCTTGAACGAAGGTCAGTTGGACGCTGCCGAGAAGAGCAGCAGCCACTCGGCTACGAGATCTGATATACATATATATATATATATATATCAGCCCCAAGCCGACGCGCTGGGGCCGGTTTGTGCTTTTTTGCTTTTTGTTTTTTTGTATTCTGGATGGCTTCGGTGTGTGGAAAGTGAATGTGGGTGGCTAGTGGGGGCCAAGCGGGAGGGTAGCGGGTGGTTCAAGTCTACTGGGTGATCAGTGGGTGGCTAGTCGATGGTTAGGGCGGTTAGTCAGTTTTACCCATGAAGGTTTGTTTACAAATGGATGGATAGGTGAGTCTCGTGAATTTGCAAGATACAAACAACCACTGGCTGTGGCTCACATAAATGTACCAACATGGCAGCTTGGCAAAATTGAACCGAAGACGAAATGCTGGGGTCAACCCTTGGATTCTGAGCCACCCAAAGAAAGACGCCGACATGTCTGCGGTTTCATGGTTTTTTTTCTCGTCGGCTTAGGTCGGTCTCCCGGCCAGCGCGAGGCGAAGATCAGCCGCTCGGCTCAGCTTGGTTGGGCCAGGCAAAAAATTCCCCGCCAGCGGATTCGGAGGTGTCTTTGGTGAGGCCCTTGTTGTTGGAGCCCAAGAAGGGTACCCTCAAAGCAGACAAATCCAAGATCAGACCAAGCGGACTGGAGAGTAGTCCTGGAATTGGCCCGGAGTTACCACGCCTGGGCCACAAAGTAACAGCTTAGCTTCGGTGGATCGCCTAAACTACTGGCGCGAAGAACTCGTTCAGGTTCTCAAGTGGCAGATGCCCTGCCAGGCAAAACTTATGATTCTTCGGGAAGCGGATCGTGAACAAAGCAACCTTTCTTTTTTAAGGATTCAATCCAGCGCTTTCAATCGGATAAACATGCGTTGCGGGTTTCCTTATCGTTCGAAATGGCTTTTGATTGGACAATCATACAACATGTCACATCATGCGGCTGTGCCTTTTCTTGGTTTCATTCAAGCGACGACATCCTGCAAATGTTCCCTCTGGTGGTTTAAATTCAATCCAGTACATCAATTTTGCGAAATCCCCACGTTTCAATTCAAGGGGTCCCAAAACCCTAGGAACCCCCATAGACACTCCGCAGACCCTGCTTCACCTTTCGGACTTGAATCCAGTCAGTGGGGTACCTCGCAGTTCCAGAGCCTAGCAAGTGACGGGGTTCGCTTTAAGCGTCACCGTTTGGTTGCCAATTTCAGATGTGCTGTCTGTTTGCTTTGGAATGTTTGAAGGGGAAATGTAGGAAGGTTTGAGTGAGCCAAAGGTGAATGGCCTCTCCCCGCCCCTATGCAATGTGTGTCTGCTCCGAGGGCACCCTTTGAAGTTTCTCTTGGTTGAAACCAAAGGAACACCATTTGCGATTCCCTCCAAATGTTCCAAGCCCGGGTAACCATCGAACGGGGAGAAGTCCCATTCCATTGAGGCAAAAGTCACACAGCGTCGCCGGCCTTGGATCGCTTCCTTGAGGCGGGTTTCGCACATTCGCTTGCGCGGGCGGGTTTCTTTTCTGACCAGTGGGTTGTCCAATTTGTTGGGGGGCCCACTCACAAAGGTGGGGTTGGGGGTTGTTGCCGTTTTCTGATAGAATTGTCAGATGGTTTCCGTTTTGGGCAGTTTTCCTTTCCACATGAAAAGAAACTTTCTTGGTTCTTGCCTGAGGCTCGATTGCGTGTGCGTCCCCAACACATGTTTGGGTTGTCCATTGGAGGGTCTGTGTTTTGGGGTTCTGAACGCCCGAACTGAAACTAGCCGAATTGCGGTCAAGCGATGTTTGAGCGCCCCGTAGCCACACAGGGGGCTTGAAGCGGCCCTCAGGTTGGACTATTGCCAGTTTCCACGTCTTGCCGGCATGGGTCATGTTGAAGTGAAGGAAAGTAAGGGAATGACCGTGCACCCTCCATTGCCGGGTTCACGAAGGAATGCTTGAAAGGCTTACAGTCAGTCACTTTGTCTCATATTGCTTACTGGCATGTGAATATGTTTCGCTCCCTGCCCTTCTAGCTTTTGCACTGAACATGTTCCAGTCATGATTGGAGAAGAGTGACCCCTTCTCAACTACCTTTGGGTTTGATGGCTCTGGAAGGTTGGTTCCATTCAACACCTAAGCAGAACCCCTGTTGGTGGAGCACAGGATCGTTTTGAGGTTTCCCTGTTGTGGGGACCCCCAAAAGTTCCCACCAAAAGTTCCCCCCATCTGCACAGCGAGAACTGGGCCCATAAAAGTACGTCATGATTTGCGTGGTGCAAAGACTAAAACGTGTAGGGATCCAGACCCGCAGGCGAATTTCCCCTACGTGTGCCGATCGACCCTTCTATGGAGAACCCTGCCTAAAAAAGACGAATATCCCCTCATGCGAAGCTTTAGTGAAAACGAGCGGTCAGGCCAGGGACGTGTGAGTATCGAAACGTATTGCTTCCGCTTCGCCCGCACCACTGCACCCTCAACTCCCAACCTCCAACCTCAGCCACCCCGCCCAGCCCCATTTCAGGAGATGGATTTCAACAGTATCAAACAAATGGTGGCAAGGGCAAATTATGCAGACCTAGGCAAGTTGCATCACGCTGCTACTGCACACTGCTGAATCTTGCTGAAACACGCCCAATAAGTCGTGTTCTTGCCGAAACACGCCGTGTCGACTCATTACAGCGCGAGGACAGACGGTATAGTGCAACTTAATGAGTATGGTGTTGCGTCACCCTGCCGCATCTTTGCATCACCCTACCGCATCTTGTGAATCGTGCCCAACGGCTACAAACCCCGGCAGGTGTGGCCATGGGTCAAAATCCCGTACCCCCCAGTGAACATCCCAATCCCCACTAAAATAGGTTCCAAAATGGGTGGTGAATTCACCTACCCCAAAATGGGATCCCATTGCTTTTGACCCACATCCGCGTGACACACTCCGTTCATACCGTTTGGATCCATCCTCTTCTCCGATTCGCCAGGCGGTGCAGCAGGCGCCGGAGCGCTTCGAGGCCACCGTTTGGCGCCGCAGGCAGCTCAGCGACCGCAAGCTCGAGATGGAGGACATGGAGGCTGCCTGGCGCGCGAAGCGGCGGTTCGACCACTCCGGGTTTCCTTTGGGATTGACCTGACTCACGACAAACATGATAAAAGAGAAATCCTTCCATGTCCGGACATCGGGGAACAAGAAATTCGACTGTGGCTCAAAGTGGGGAACCACTTCTTGCATGATGGAAAGCCAAACGGAAATTGCCAACCTGAAGTGGAACGTTTTTGTTTGGGAAAGGTGACCCCGACAAATCGACGTGTATTACTTGGCTGTTCCGCTGAAAAACGAAGGGTTCCCCTCCGAAATGGGAGCTGGGCTTTGTGGAGAATTGTTTCTTCTACCAAATGGGTTCCCCATTTGTTAGAGCTTGTTACCGCCCCTGATATTGGCTTCGCTGGTTTCGGAAGTGCCAAATGGGTCGAACCGATTGTTTGCGAGCCAGGATTTACGTACCAACATTCTTTTCAACCCGCAACAGGTCAATGTTTTCTCGGGGGAAGACCCACTCATGGGATAGAACAACTGAGTCTCCTTGAAAACGAGCGTTGTCCTGCCGATTTGCACTCTATGGGCTAGCAAAGCGGGCCTGCGTTGGGCCCAAACGGCGAAACTGAGCAACAGGTTTGCGTTTGGCAAAAACATAAGTTTCCCTGATATATTTGTTTATGTCAAAGCCATCCAAGCATGGCAGTTGTTCGACCCTTCCTTTAGCTTCAGCCTCTTGGAGTCTCCAGATGCAGTTGTCAAATGATGTATAGACTGGGTGCCTTTTGAGGTTTCGTTTTTTAGGGATTCAAAGAGCAGCCAACACGAAGCCCGTTGTTCAGGGCTTCATGACACCCCATGCGCGGCTCAGGTATCTGAGGAGCTGGCTTTGGACCCGACGCGGAGGTCCACTAGATGCGCACTCCTGAAAACCGCTACATATGCCAAGAGCGCGAAGAAGGTTGTTACTCTCTGAGACTCTGCCTGAGGAGAGGCATATCCGCCGTCTCAGAGGGGAAAGAACAGAGCTCCCAATGCGGGTCATTAGTCCAAATTGCTCGATGCAAGCGGACACGCAAGTTGCTATTCTTTGGACAACATCCTTTATGAAGGCTGAAACCTAGATTTCTCAGGTTTTATTTGGTGGCCCACATAAGTCACTCGAGGTGGGAGTCCCCGTGATTGCTTTTGTGCAGGAAAAAAAGCTTCACTCACCGGATGTTGTCCGCAGCTTCGCGACTCGCGCACGGCTTCCTGTCATTTGGCTGCCTGAGTGGTCTTACCACATTAAATGCGCTGACTAATGGACCCCCGCAAAAACCCAAAAAATCGATCCACCCAGTTAGGGTGTCAGCATGGCCGGACGCGGGATTTCATTTTATGTTCCGCGATAAAGGAATCCCAAGTGATACCAGTTATGTCATGGTTGATTTTCCGCGAGATTGTAAGGTTCGATCACAGACAACCCCTTCTGCAGCTTTCTAGGGGGAGAGCGTTACATACACCAAATTACGTGTGCCATTCCAATTGAGTGGCGAATGGGGTATACAGGGGCAGGGGCCATTGGCATGTACACCACCAATTCGAGAAACGGCTTATAGGTGGTCTATGGTCGTTTCGCGTATGTTAGGAATTGTTGTCTGAGCCTGGAGTCATTGTTAAACAAATTGATTGACACTCATGCTCTTGGGATGGGTGTTGCGAGCAGATGAACAGCGAGACAAATACGTTTCATTACGGTCCTCGTGAAGTTTGATGCTGCAAGGGTCCAGAGGCGGCTCCTTCAATGCACATTCTGAGGGACTCGTGGATGGGTTTAGGGTTGGCTTGAAAGATTCAATTTGTGAGGGGGAAGCCATTTTCAGGGGGTCCAAAAGTTGACGCTCTCAGTCCTCGCTTTCGAACCAGTGCCTGCGCCTTTGAGTTGCCCGTACCTGCTATTCCTCCACAGATTTCACATAAGGGCAATTGGTGGCTTCTCTTTCACTAGTTTCGCCGCCAGCTGCCATAGCCATGTGGCTGGGTCGTAAAATCCCGCCTCGAAATGGTTGGTCCGTAAGTGAAACCAGCCAAAGGAGACCCCAGAGAACCTGTTGTTCGAAACCCCAAGCCTGTTTTGTTTGGCCTCCCTTCTACCTTTTGGTTTTCAGGCAACCAAAAAACTAACGAACGGGTGCCAAACTGTCAAATCCTGCCCTTCCACTTACATGCCTCTGGCAAGCCCCTGCAAGGACAATTGCCATTACCGGACCCTTAAACACCATGTCACGATAGCAGGTCGTCCAGTTCGCGCGGGAGCTATTCAAAAAGTCTATGTGCTGTCTCCGTTTCCCAAGAGCTTTTGGTTTTGTCATTTCTTTGATGGCCTATTGATTGCCAGACTCAACCAACCTTTTGGTCCTTTCCCTTTGGGTGTTCTTCATATTTAGTATTAACAGGGAAACGTTTTTTTTTGAGGGGGTCTAAGTCTGGCCATGTATTGTGTAAGATGGCAACCCCGCCAGCATCGCCTTTTGCATTCTGAACATGCAAGTCAATCACAAATGACGAACCTGGTCCTTCCAATAGTAAGTTTGGTGCCTAATGATATCAAAGGTTCTCTGCATAGGCTCCAACATGGCCCCCATTATTCCTCTACAGTTGCGCGGTACTTTTTCCGTTTGTTCAGGCTCAACGCGCGCATAGCATCGCTTCTCACAGCTTCTCGGCTTGCTTCCCTTTAGCGGGATTTTCCCGCGCAAAGCCGCGCTGTTGCATCTTGACCATTTGGGTTGGGACGTTAGTCGCTTCTTACAGCTTCTCGGCTCGCTTCCCTTTAGAGGGATTTTTCCGAGCACAGCCGCGCTGTTGCGTCTTGACCGTTTGGGTTGGGACGTTAGTCGCTTCTTACAGCTTCTCGGCTTGCATTTTTCTATATAGCAGGATTTTCCTGCGCAAGGCCATGCTGTTGCGTCTTGACCGTGCGGGCGTTCGGGCTGGGACGTTTGCATCTTTGTCTCTGCAAATGCCACGGCGCAATACGTATGATGTGAACATAAGGACTTTCAGGTTGTAAAGGAAAGAAACACAATGTGGGCCCGATATTTTGACCATTTGCTTCACCATTTATTTCTGCTGTAGGTTCACCATTTTGTCAGGTTGGTGTATGGGTTGCCCATTTATAGGGGCCAAATCTCTATTTGACCATATGGCAAGAAAAAAATGTGTTTTCCGTTTCGGGCGATCCCAAAGGCCCCTTTCAGGATCCATAGCGGGGGTTCGTCAAAAACGGGTCTCAAAGTGACTCAAACTGGCTTCGCTTCGGGATCAGGATGTGAGGCCAGATGAATCAACGATTTGGAGGTTGCTGAAGCCTTGCGCTTGGAGGTGATTTTTTACACGTTTGTTTTGGAACGTGTCTTCCTGGGCGCCCAGAACCCACAAAAGGGCCGTAGCAGGTTGAATCCATGCGAGGGTTGCGGAGAAAACAGTCATGGCGTTTCGCAGTTCCATCGTTTTACCATTCATTCGTGCGCTTTAAGATTTTGCCTGTGGCATTTGCGCACGCTCAATCTCTTGCTTTTGAGCCCAAGGCCGGGAATCATTGGATATCCAGGCTGATTACTTTCTTAGCTTTTTTTCGAGGGATGGGAACTGGAACGATGCTGAGTGAGGCTCTTTTGGGCTTCTGCATTGTGTTTGTGCCGCTTGTTGCAGAGCAAGGCGGTAGCCAGTTCCCGTCCCCTTTGTGTTCTGAAAGCGGACCGTACTACGTGATGCCCAGCCGCTTCCTTTGCATGGCGCTTGTGCCTATGCCACCTTCAGCGGAGCTAGGTGGCAATGCATCCCCTTTTTCTTCCTGGAGAAGCCTTAAGGTGTTCCTTGCTGAAGACGAAGGCGCTTGTTTGAAACCTCGTTGTCCATGGTTCAAGGACAATGGATGCAAGGAGCATGACTTCTGAAGATGTATGAAGCAGCCAAACTGCTCCTAAACAAAGGCGTTTGCCCCCCCCACCCCCAAACCAAAAACAGAAACGAAAAGATTCCCTTGGAAGAAACACATTTGCTGTGTTCGGGGAAACCTTTTTGTTAGGGGGTGAGGAGCACAAAACACAAGAGAAGTCAAGCCAAATTCCCCAACTGATTTTTGGACACGTGGCACTGACGGAACCGTTGCTTCTTCTTTGTTTTAGTCAGGGTCAGGTGGCTGGCTGGTCGGCTGGTCGGCTGGTCGGCTGGTTGGCTGGTCGGCTGGTTGGCTGATTGGTGATAGTTGGTTGGTTGGGTGGCCGCATCCCCAGCATCCCCGGTAACTGGGTACAATGGCTGAGATAGTTGGAGCATCACCAGCCTCGCTCGGACCTTGGGCCGCCTATTTTCTGAAATTCGTTGCAATTGCTCCTGGCTGGTTTCGGGTGAGTGCTGGGCTTGGGGTTGCTGAAGGGCAGCTCTTCGGTTTGTTTGGGGTTCATTTCATTTAGGCTCCGCAAATGGCGGATATTCAGGATGCTGTTGGGGATGTTTAAGCTTGACTTTGGGTCGGTTTGTGTTGGCAAGCTGATTTGCGCTAGATGTGCGGCTCGTACTCACACCACCGCACCCTGAAGCAAAGTCTAAAGCCCTGCACACCACGTGCCTAAATGAACTCCAAAGAAGCCAAAGACCTGCCCTCATG
Organism: Effrenium voratum; assembly: GCA_963377175.1. NCBI lineage: Eukaryota > Dinophyceae > Suessiales > Symbiodiniaceae > Effrenium > Effrenium voratum. The sequence goes on along the minus strand of CAUJNA010003599.1, from coordinate 452,532 downwards.
AAGATCTCGGCAAGCCCAACACTCACCCAAAAACCCTGGAGCAACTCTTAATTGTTGCCAATTCCAGAAATTTGCGAAAACAAACACCTCAGCCGGGATTCACATGGTTGAAAAGCAGTTGGGTTCTGAGTGCTGAGTGAATTACAGAGAAGAGTTTCAATCTTCAAAGGGGATCCTGCACGGGTTGCAGCCTGCAGCCACGCTCGAAACGGGCCCGTGGCATAGTCGTTTTTCCTCCTTCAAGTGGCACGGTCAGAATTGGTGACGTGGATTGCCATTGCTAAGGGCAATCGGAGAATCCTCAGGGCTGGGAATGACTGGGGTTTGGATGCTTAGACCATTAGATGATTTAAAGCAATATATTATATTTTCTTTTGAAGCTGAAGGTGATGCGTCCTCAGACCCAACCACCCATCCAAAACTTGAGTCACTGGAAGGAGCGCCCGGGACCTTCGCGGCATGTCTTTCAAAAGGGGCGCGTCGGGAGGTGCCCAGCGAGGTCTCATTTTTTCTTTGTCCTTTTTTTCTCCGGTTGGTGCGTTGAACGAAAAAACGATGCGTTTTACCTAGAAAGGAAAGACCACAAGGGGGAGGAGAAGGATCCAATGCGTGCAGATCCTATACTAGACGCCTGGACAGTGTATGCCAGGTGAGGCAGAAAGATCCATTGAAGATATATTTCCACAACAGACACTTAAGCAAAGCTCAGGTATTGGCTAGCTGTAATGCAGAAAGAACTTGAGGTTTGGCTTGATTTTCACGTCCTCAAAACCCAGCAGCTTATTTTCAGTCCCAAGAAGGTGCGACCGGCCAGAAGCCCGTTGCGGCTTTGTTTGCATCAGTCTCTCTCACTTCCACCCAATTTTCCTTCAAACCGATCCACTTAGTGTTTGCTTCCATAATATGGGCGTGCGTTGGTTTCAGCGCTCTCTTTTCGGATCAGAATTGGGAAGCCAGCAGGGAAAGCACCAAGAGAGGGGTTTCCCTATTTTGCCACAAACACGTTGCTTCTTCTGTTTTGTGTTGCCAGTGTTAGCTTCTGTTTACATTTGCTCGGGCATGATGTTTACTCGAGCAATCGATGGTTCCGCACGGGCCATTTTGTGAGCAATCTACATCAACAAGTGGGATTGCTTCCCCTTGACCTACCACTTGGACGGGGCCGGTTTCGTCTGCGCTTACCACTGATTTTCCTGTGAGTCCTTGCACGCCAGAACTGCTTCCTAACATCCTGCTCGCAGTTTCTATCATGCATACAGGGAAGGTGTCAAAAGGGGCCGGCGTTCCTTTTGATTTTCCACTTGCCGCTTGTGATTCGGTCAACTGGCGCAATCTGTAAACCAATCTTTCAGCATGGACAAAGCCATAGTGCAGGGTATGGATGTGCCGTTTGTTTGAAGGTACCCTTTTCAAAATGGGTTAACCCATCTTTTGACACGCTCCCATGTCCTTGTAGTTTTAAAGTTTTCTGGGATTTCTGGCATCGTGCACGAATGCCCCCCCCAAAAAGGGGGTTCGAAGCCCTCTGTGAGCCTCATGCAGCTCCTGTCTGTTTAGTTACTGGTGAACTCAGGTGGGGTACCAAGAATTGTCAATGTTGCCACTGATGGTCCCATGATGCTCCCCTGATGTTTCCTCCGGTCACCAGCGGTGTGGTGCCGAATTTCCGGGCTCCGCGCTTTGCAGGTGCCCCAGATGATGCCGGTGGAGCGAATCCGGGAGGTGCCGAAGGTTCAGTGGCGCGAGCCCCGGGGATTGAAACACGCCCGGTGGTTTGAACCCCGGCGCATCGAGGGTATGATTTACGAGGAACCTCAGTGGTTGGACATGACCCCCCAACCTGAATGATGTCCACAGGGTCCCTAATTGAATTCATGTCTCAGGGCTCCAAGAGCGGCCGGGGCGAGAGGGGAATTCGACTTCTGGATCTGTGAGAACTCTGTGCATGCTTCGGGTCCGAGTGATTCCGAACCACTGTGCAAGATATCCGAATGCAGTCGCTCATTTTCTTGCGTGATTTGTCTGGATCCCAGACAGTGGGTTGCTTCCTTCTTTTTTGTTCCCCAACAGCTGAAAGCTTTGGGGTCTCAGCCCAGATAGGCTCCGGGGTGGTCCGGGGCGGCCCTGAAGTAAGGTTCCACGAGGGTTCCGCCAGGGTTCCACCAGGGTTCCACGAGGTTCTGCGAGGGCTGCGGGGTGGTGCGAGCACTAAAAAGAGCACCACATGCTGTTGGGATATCACCTGAGCTTATTTGGTTTGGTTGAGGTGATCTCCCTGTAAAGCCAACTACCCCCAAAAAGGTGCTTGTCTACTCATGGAAATCAATTTGGGGGTCTGGGTGGTTGTTGATGGCTTGCATGGATGGGATCCTCAAGAGAGAAGCGTCCGATGCAGAGCTTGCTGTGCCTTTCAGCGGTCGGGTTGGGAGGTGCTGGCTGGGAATGGAGCTGAAATTCCCCTGACAATGTGTAGAATCAGTCCTTGGTATATCTCCTCAACGTGTTTGCCAGGTTTTACTCGGTTTTACATCACCCTGCGAAGGCAAAGTCAAAGTTGCGTTTCGGCGGGGTGATGCTTCAAGTGGAAATCTCGAGTTGACCCGGGAACCGCCGATTCGGGTAAAGCGGAAAGCCCATTCTGCATATAGCGAACAGCGGGCGTCTCACGATTTCTCGCCTTCGCTATGTGACGTTGACCCTGGATAGATAAACCCCTATTTATTAATATGGAGGTGTTCCCTCCAAAAGTGTCAGTTTCCCCACTAAAACCAGGTTGACACCCCCCATATGAATTAACTGGGGTTGATTAATCCGGGGTCAACATTGTGGCTCAGGCAAGAATCACGACGGGAGTTTGCCAAGGCGGGAAGTGGCCTTCAGCTTCCGCCTCGTACCTGTCTAAATCACCCTGAACAAAAACATTGTTTTCTGATTTGTGGGTTCCGCACACGTGGTTAACCCAACAAAGGGTCCCGTTTTTTGCCAGGGTCACTTGGCAACCAGGTATTGAAGTTTGTTGACGGGCATCAAAACTGCGACAGTATTGCCGGGCTTCGAGCAACTGTCTCGCCTGGCTTTGTCGTGCTTCGAAGCGATGCGTGATTCGTTGATTCCACCCACATGCTTGATGTGTTGAGGTCATGAATATGATTTCCCTGCAAAAACAAGAGAGTACCCGATGGCGTTCTGTTTGATCCGATTCTTCTGATTGTTAACTCTCCTTAGAACATATTGTTCCTTCTAGGATATGTAAACTTGGCTTTCAGTACTCCCCAGGTGGCCAGATTGGCTGCGTCAAATGGGAAGTGGATCACCTGTTGTCACAGGGCTTTCCTGTGAAATCAAACCCAAACGGGGTGCCGTGCCTGTTGCGATTGGGACGCTCCAGTGAACGTTGCTCTTCACAGGAGGGAGGAGTAAGTCAAGAAGGCTCAGGTTTCTCTGGAGCAAAATGGATTAGGGACCGGGTCCCCCAATCAAATGGTCCAACAGAAGATTCCGATCTACAAACGATGATCTGAGTTCCAGGAGTGACATCTTTCAATTTGTTGTTACTCAAATGCTATGTTGATTGGATTGTGCTGTTGCTTTGCCTGTGCTGCGTCCTTCGGTCTTGCAAATCAAACATCCCGAAACGGAATTTCAGAACAGCCCATTTCAAGTGCGTGTGCACTTGTATCAATGTTTTGATAGGAACTAAGCCTTGTTGGTGGCTCTTTCGAAGGCGTCCTGGGAGATTGAGCTTTTGGGCCACTTTCTGTATGAAGGATTCCGACGGGGGGATAAATCAGTCCAGGGCTGGAAAAAACAAAAAAAGGTGATGTTTGGCATCCGTGCGCTTACTAAACTCGAATGTTATTGTGTATAGAGCAATTTGTGCGCCGCACATCATGCCCATTTGCCTCCAGCGGACATCAAAGGGTTGCTTCCGATGACCCAGGCGGGCTGTTTTGTGTTGCGACAGGTACAGCTACAAGCTGAGACCAAGGCGCGAGCAGTGGTCGCTTTGGTCGGAGAGCAGCCAAGTTGTTCATTGGATTCTATCCCTAAGATCCCTTTGGTTTTGGGAACCCAAACAAGTTCTTTCTCTCTAGCAGAGTCATTGGGCAGAGGCAAACGTAGCGCCTTAAGCTGCAAGGATACTTGTGTGCTTCTGTACTAGACGACAAGTTCAAACCGGACAGAAGTTACGCTTTGAAGATTGTTTCTCTCCTGGGCTTGGAGCTAGCAAAGCTGGTGCCGTCCTCAAGAAAGCTGGCGGACCACCTAGATACGTCCTTTTAGACATCGATTCACGACGGGGACTGCAAAGTTCTTCAAGCTGAAAAGTGAACGTGAAATTCCAGTACACATGGGTGTGTAAGTCTGGGGGTGCAGTTTGTCCGGTTGGTTTGAACGGAATACCAGAAGAAAGCCGGCCATTTTGGAGGGGGTCCTCCCATTTGAAACAACCCATATCTAGCAGCGCCCGAAAGACATCTCCTTTGGGCGGGCTCATCGAGACCGGGACCCGGGACCCGGCCATGCCTTGGGTTCATATCAAAAGGTCCAGGTAATATCAATCCCGAAGCATTTTTCCTGAGGCCTCTTATATTTTTGGTAGACTAAAGTTGAATCAGAATCCGAACATGTTTCCTGGGTGCCTCTGGCTTTTTGGTCAACATCTGGTAGCCGGGCAAATATGGTCCCAGTTCGGCTGCAGCCTCCAAATCCCTATTCGTTTGTCGGGTTCTTCCCCGTTGACCATGTTGGGTCTGTTTGTCTACTTGAAAAGCTCGTTTTTTGGCCGGCTCCAAGTTGAAGGAGAAAACGAACGGAGCCGCATGCCAGCAGTTGAAAGGCCTCGCCTTTTCTGGCACATGCCCATCTCTCCCAAGGACCCAGACTACAGAAAGGGAGTCGGTTGGCCGCCCCTTGGAACCCATCTGTGATCGAAGGCATTTTTTCGGGTCACCGAGCTGCTCCGTTTGCCCGGAAGGCCACAAGGGTTTGACCCAAAGTTCGTCCCTTTCTTGAGGGTTCCTTGTGAATAGGAAACTCACCAAGATGAATCCTGAAGAGATAGGTCCTGCAGGAAACGTCACGTTCACAGCTTCTGGACTTCTGAGTCTTAGATCAAGTGAGTAGCAACACATCCAGATTTGTGTTTGACCGGTCCACTGAGCTTTGTGCTCCACGACGTTTGAGCAATCCGCACTGAACTGCCCTGGACAGAGCGGGACAAGATGTACTTGGACCAGCCCTTTTCTCCCCTTGAAAGGGAAGCCAGGGGGTTGCTCACGAGAGTGATTTTCACCGGTTGCAAGTCGGCACCATCCGTGGTGTCATCCTCTTTACGGCACCATCATTGCTGGGGCGGACTTGGGATACTTTTTACATTTTTCCAATGACTCAAAGGGACGCACACAATAGAATATACATTCTATAACTAGGCCTAAGTCTAATCATGATTGGTGTCATCCCCCTCACCAATGCCATGTTTCCACCGCCCAGTTTATCCGTCAGTAACGCCAGGCTGTGGAGGTGCCGGTGAAGCTGGTGCACGAGCAGGCGGTGGAGGCGATGAACCATTGTTTTTTGAGATCGAAAAGGCGGCTTGATGTTGACCCCTTATGAAAGTTGCTGCTTTTTTCAGTCACTGTTGCTGGTTTTTGGGGTAAAGTTCATGGAGAAAAACAGCAACTGGCGATCCAGGCAGCTTATTAATAGGTGTCAACCTGGGTTTAGTGGGGGATTCAGACCACTTTGGGAGGGTAGCACCCCCCCAATTAATAATCTGGGGTTGATTAGCATGGAGACACCATTTCTTGTTTGATGGTTTGGTTTGGTTTGATATTTCAGTTTGGGTTCTTGTTTGGAGTTGAAGTTAATTACCGAACTGCCAATGGGGTCTGGGGTAAATCATTTCCTGCAAACAACATTGGCACCCTGGGTAAAGTTAAGCTTTGGCATAGACGCAAATAAGCCCAACTAGGTCTTACCCCAGAGTTGGGCCGTTGTTGGCCTTGTCAGGCAGGGTGCGGGACAAACACCTAGCTTCATGGGAACCTGCTGGCAGTCTCTCTCTCTCTCTCTCTTTCCGCTCCCTCGTCTATATATACGATAACCTATAATAATGTATGTAAGCGCTATATACATACATCTACATATTGTACGGATATGTATATGTCTATATTATATTCTTAGTGTGCATATTTCTTATGGTGCATCGTGCACACATTTGTATCTAGTGGCGCCACACATATGTATATTTGTCATGTATATGTTGAGGATATGGATACTCGGGCAAGGAGCCGCGTTGGAAATGCCTTGAGGGTTTTTCTTCACATGACAGGATGTCCACGTTCTCCAGCTTCAAGCTGCGACAACAAACAAGGAGACCTGCTGAAATGACTTCGCAAGTAGCCCCATGGGCCCACGGGCGTGGTTCCTTTTTGTTGAGGGTACCCATTTTGGCTGGGTTGAAAGCGGTTTAAAGGGAGGGAGGCCAGAAGGAAAAAGACAATTGGGGTCCAAGTCATTTGAACAAAAACACCATCAACATATATGTGTGTTTCTAGCGAACAAGATCAGCGGGTATAAAGGAGTTTACCTATGACCCATGCCCTTTGCTGGGTTATTTCCGGCTTGGCAATGATATTATTTGTAGTCATCCTTGGCTTGGATCATGCACAACAAGTTGTGCGGATGTTTCTGTTTTTGGTGAAGCAGGGGCAGATGCTGATCCATAGATTGCGTGTTCTTGGACAGGTGCAGCAGGTGAGCAATGTGGATGTCATCACGCAGGCACGGGCACTGACAAGCTGGCTTCTCACAGCTGTACTGCGGATCTTTGGTAGGTGGCTTGTTCTAACCATGATTCATAAGGCTTCGTGTATCCCAAGTGGTGCAATTTTGTCCATCCACAGCATGAACCCAGCAGTACTGCCACCATGGACCGAAGGACTACCCAAAGCAGACACCCACTTGAAAAACCTACCCCAATCCAGTACCCTGGTAATATTGTCAATAGCTCATGTGTTTGTTTTCCATGGTTAGGGGCACCAACCGCGGATTGGCTTCCTGTTGGTGTCCCGGTATCTCTCCATTATGGGGATCCCGATTTTCTCGATTTCCACATTCCCCCAATCCATTGGCGAGGCAGAGGCTTCCGGATATTCCCCTCTGAATGCAAACAACTCTGGAAAGGTCCTTTCCCCGCAAGGAGACTTCTTTCCCGAAAAGGGGATGCCTGCGGAGTTGGGTGAGAGATGGCATAATTCATTGAGTTTGAATCAACCATTTTCTGCACTTGCCCACAAGAGAAGTCTGCCACCTGCTCCTCTGAAACTCATTCCCTGCGCTCGTGGACTTTAAGCTTCTTGGAAAGATCATACTTTGTGATAAACGCAAGTCTGGTCCTTTTGCGATTAATCCACTTTGTGCGACGGTGAGCCAACCCGGTTCAAGCATCTCTGAAGACCATTTTGTCTCGCTCCTTTCCGCACCTTCCTGTGGATTCCCTACCGACCCAGCAAGAACAGGACGTGTTTTTTTAAGTGTCTCCTTTTTTGGATGTTTCAAGGGAAGCCAAAAGGACATCCACCCAAACATGAGGGAGTCCACGCGTTTTTGACGCAAATAGGTTTATATATATATTCCGATTTAACGGGGGTTTAATGAATTCTGGCGCCCAAAACAAGCTGCTTAAACCATTTGGGGGTTAGTCCCATCTAACATCCCGCATACAAACTGTTTGAACCATGCGGGGTTCTTCCCATCTAACATGCCGCATACCGGAAAACCGATCTCTTTTCAGGTGCTGAAGCCCAAGTTCGAGCCCAGGGACCGGGTGGTGCCCAAGATCTCCACCCAGGCCGATGCCCCGGATCCCCCCCAGCAGGGAATGAGAAGTGGAATGACCCTTAGCCATCTGACTGGTGGGTTCCACTTGGGAATCCCTGGGTTCATTCCCGCAATCCCTACAGCAGCAAGAACAGCCCAGAGAAGGTCACTTCTGACTTGAGGAAACCTTTGTTAGGCTCTGAGGTGTTCGAACAGCGTGATTTGGAGGGTACACTTGCAAAGGTGGTTTTTGGAAATGGGGTGAGTCGGGGGGGGGCGAGCTGACTGAGAGTCATCCCAGAAACCAGTGAGTTGCTGCCTTGGTTTCTAACTCTTCTTTTGTTGGAGCAGAGAAGCTTCTGGGTCAACCACTCCCTTTACTTCCCTTTTTGCGTGGTTTTAACCCCCGAACCCGGGGTTCTGAACCATAGCAACATCATCCAATAGTTCCATCTTCCTTTTCGTGGGGCATAGAGAATGAAATTGGCGACAGCAAAGACCTTGAGATGGGGGTATAAGAACTTGGCGACGCGGCTACCCGACTCGGGTCACTCGGCCGCTTGCCATTGGATTATATATATATATATATATATGAGAAAAGCGGGGTTAGCAACTGAACGTCCCAACTCTCACTCCGCGAGGAAGAAACGAAATGTAGAGGCACATTTGGATGGGAAGTTGTGTGTTTCTCTGCCCCTAGCACTCGGAAGTCCTTGACGATGGGATGTCAATGGAACACCGAAGAGAAGCCGGGCCCATTTTTTTGGGGGGGGGGGTCCCCCTCTTTTGAGACAAACCCAACGAATATACTTTCCAATGGGCAAGAGTTATTTTGGCTTTCCTTCAAAACAAAGAAAGCCATGTGAACAAGCTACCATGTGGTTCGAAGCTGCACGGTCGAACCAACTGGTCCACTTGCCCTGGCCAGGGGTTGGGTTGAGAAACAATGGCCCATCGTTTCAGGATTGGGCCATTGGTGGTTCTAGATTCTTTCCTTGGGTCCTAGCAAATTCTCTACAAGCGCTTGCAACAGAGGAACCAACAGCCAGTAGGTTTTTGGGGCGCTTACATGTTCAGATTCGCAACAAAGCGAGCATTGAGCAGAATGGCTTGTTTTGCGGTTTTCCCTTGCCATTGACCCTTGGCAACAGGCTTTTGGAGCTTTTGCTTTTTGCCAGTTCCTTCATTTGCTTAGGTCGATCCTAAGCCAGGGTTGGACGGTGGGGCCTTTCCGTTACATGTTGAAACAGCCTCATCCCAGTACCCCCCCAAGCTTTTTCAGCTATGTCCAAAATGCGAACTGTCCAAAAGGCAGTGGTTGGTGGGGGTGCTGGCTTGGATGTTTCATTGAAGGGCCAGGTGTTTTTTTCCCCCGTGGAAGGCTCACAGGACTCGAGCTGTATTCTTCCTGGGTCACTGTAGCGGGAAACTCACAGCAGCCGCAGCCGCAGCATTCGTGGATGGCCTTCGGCAGGTGCAGGAGAGAGTCGTGCACGTACCGCAGGCAGGGCTTGTCAATGTCCAAGGGCTTGCCCCCAAAAAGTCAATGGTGAGTAACTATCAGTTAGCACACGGACCCCCAATCGTGGCCCATGTCCTGGGAAATCTGCAAATTTGCAACTGTACCTATTGGTTGGGCTGCGAACTGATTGTTACTCACACTCTATTCCCAAAGAAAAGTGAGTGACTTGCTCCCCATTACGACTGGAGGGGTAGGGTTCCATGGAGAGTGCTTGCCAGGTGCTGGTGGAAGAGCAGGCCATTGAGCTTCCTCAGGCCGGGGGCCTGGGGCCTGACAGCTTTTTGCAACCAGACCTCCAGTTGTTCCTTTTGGAGGGGGAGTTCCCCTTTTAACAAACGCAAACAAAAAAGAGCGCCCCCCCCCCACTTTCCCGTGGCGATGGGGAATTGGGTTTGTGTGGGTTGCAGACGGTCCTGGTCAAAACAACAGGTTCTCCACCGGTCGGCCAACAGTAGCGCCAGGCAGTTGTTTTACCTTTAAGGGCCCACTTTAAGGAGTGAATAGGCTTTGTTCACCATCCCTGAAATTCAGGCAGAGCCCCCTACAGATAGGATTTCAACAACACGGCTAAAACGGTTCTTCCATTCCTTTCCTCGGAGATTCCTTTGGTTTTAGCTTTGAACCCGCACACCTGGCAGGCCAATATTGTGGAAGTGGTCAGGGAGGAACTGGCTCCGGTGTACCAGGAGGCAGGCCACTCCCCCGCGAAAGAGTTTCGTTCTTCGCCCTGCCTCGCGTGGCGAACGCCGTAAACCATGAACCCTCATCAAACCTACGAGCCCTAAACCTTAAACTGAGACTTAAGCCTTGGACAGAAAACGTGAACCCTAGGCCGAAACCGTCAGCCTTAAATTTTGTCTCTAGGCATCACGGCAAACAAAGCGATCAGGGAAAGCCCTGCAATTTCCCATGGCCTTGTCTCCGAACTTGGCCACCTCACAAAGGTTGCGACCTTAGCCATGAAGGGTTCTTTCTTAGTGGTTCCTCATTTCAGGTTAGTGGGTTGGTGAACCATGATGCAACCAGATGTGCGGTTTACTTGCAATATGTAGAATATCCACAAACAAATTTCTCTCAGTGCCACAGGAAAGCCAACGCCCAAAAACCGTTGTCTACAACTTGTTCTTGGTTAAGAAGGATGGGTAAGGGAGACGAAGCTGAACCTCTGTCTTTTCACGTTGCTGCCTTTCGAGCCCTTGTCTTGTTGTTGGCATTCTTCATGGTACGGGTATTTGCACACACCTGAGACGAGTATAGCCCAGCGCCCCGGCGTTGGGTTTGTGGTCTTGCGTTTCTCTCTTAACAGCCTCGCAAAGGTTCCCTGGATAGAGAGGTACCCATGTTTCCCCTGGTGACTTCAAAATCCCATCTTTTCGGCCCTAAGGTGAGTTTCCTTTGTGAGGCGAATACAGGAAACCCTGTTCTAGAGTTTGGTCAGCGTGTTGAACGCAAGGGTTGGAGATTCGTGGACACGAGCCCATGTTGTTATTGTGTGTTTTCTCGAGCTTCTCCCTGATTTCTTGGACTTCATACCTTTTAGCAAGACCGTTTTAGTGGCAAATCAGTGAAGAAGAAGATCACCGGACCATTGCAATGACGAGTCCGTGCGCCATTTGTCCGATCTTCGCGCAAATGCGAAACAGCGGCGCAGCCAGCAGCTGCCGCTTTGGAGAAGAAGCGAAGAAGTCAATTTATAGCATGTGGCAACATGTGCAAGGGCTGGTGTGCGGCAAAGACATGGTAGCCTGCTATGTCCAGGTGAAGATATGTGTATGCACAAGTTATTCATGTATACCTAGATACATAGTTGTATGCGTATACATATATGTTCCAGTCCCCAGGCCGCCAACCCCCCCCCCCACCCACCCCCAGGGTAGGGTCCCCCCCTCCCCCGCATCATCGGCATCATGGGGATGACGCTGGCGATGCTGGCAATGCTGGGATGCCGTCCAGTACCGTTGCCCGGCAGCTCCGGTTCCAGACTCCCACCCTGTTCACCCTGTGAAGACTGGAAAACACACATATATAAAAATATATCATATCAATAGTTGTCCCTCGTTCAATCTATTTTACCAAGCTGCGTATGGGCTTGCTTTGTCCTAGGTCTAGGTAGGAGTTGCTTGATGAACAGATTTCCCGCACCAGCCATCGAGCGCATGGGTTGGGCTTGGTTTAAAAGGGGTCTAATTGCCGTACTCAAACAACACGAGAGTGATCCAACTGATTCTTTGCGACATTTACACAAATGTCATAGACCGGCAGGTTTCCCTCACAGCTTACCCTCCCATCTAACATGGAACCTTCCAGAGGAATGGTCCCAGTTAGAGGAAAATTGTATTAAAAGGACCCGGAAGTTCTGTCCCAGCTCTTTTGGGAGGGGCTTTCCCTTCAAGCCAAATACACAAGCACCAACAAAAGGGTACCCTTTGTGTCGCGTGGCCAGCGGAAGGTACCCCAAAAAGGGCCCGTTTTTCCCAATGGAATGGACTCTAAGTCGACCGATGCAAGAACGGCCAGGTGGTGAAGCAGGTGCCAAAGGTGAGCATGGACTACATCGAGCGCGTGGTGGAGGCCCCTCTGCGTCGTGTTGTCTGGGGGGTTCGGGTTCAGGATCGGGGGAGGAGGCTCACTTGGGTTCCCAAGGCTTAGCACAAAGCCGCGGACAAAGCTCCTCGATGGCCCTTATCCGAGAAGGGCTCCAAATCTTCGTGTGAAGGGTCACCGTGCCAGGGCTTGTTCAACACATTTCAAGGTTTGTGAATTGCCTGACTCCGCAGTCGGCTGTGTCACACTATCAAAGTATGGTCATGTTTGGGGATTTTGTTGCACACTTCAAACCGGTCAAGAGCTTACGCACGTTTCCTACATAAAGTGCGAGGATGCATGCACAACCAACCAGTTCGAGACGTTTCGTTTCCGATCTCGTTTTGACACATGTTTCTTCAGCGCGTTTGTCGGAAGGGACCCGAGCTGTTTGTTCCCACGAACTGTTGTTTGTACCCAAAACGTACATCGTCCACGAACTGAATCCACATTCTATCTTTTGGGTTGGCCAACCCAAGGTATGCACATTAGCCTGCTGGTTTGCTTGGGGTCGTGAACTTACGTCACCCGCCATTTAGTCTCTTCATCCTGTACCCCGCAGCTTGTCAGTTGGAAAATCAGAGTTGTTTCTTTTTGTTTGGGGTAGAACGGTCAATCCAACCAGATGCCAAGTGGCTACCGGGGCCCACAACAGGGAGCAGCCCAACGGGTTTGGATGCCCTAACTCAGCAGGCTCATCTCTGTGACTCACGACCAATGCCGGAGAGTGGGACGGGTCAAACTTCAAACTGGTTGCAATTGGGGTTCCTGTTGTTCTTTTCTTTTTTTCTGGGGTAGACTCAGGATACATGTTACATTGACCAGTGGCTCAAAGGGAAGCAAACAATAGAGTATACATTCTACAACTGGGCCTAAGTCTAATCATGTGCTTTGCAACCGATTTGGCATCAAGGTTCCTTGGGGCTATTGAAGCTATGGAACCTATGGAACCTGTTTCTATTTGCACTTGGGGTTCCTATTTCCATGGGACGGGGATTTCAAGCGGAGATCTCCCCGGTCGTCAAGCGGAAGTGTCTTCGCAGGTGGAGACCTCCGCAGTGAATGAGTCCTCCCCGCGTGGGCAGCTTCAGGCGAAGCGGAGTCCGGTGTCATTCGAACCCAGCCGCGTGGTGTCCGTGGGCAAGGTTTGGGCCTTCCATTTTTGGTCCTTGGCTCGAATGAGCACGAGAACATACTTAGATCCTAGCTTTCGGGGTGACTTGACCAAGCCATGTCAAGGTGGTTCCTCAGACTTTGAAGCGCTTCAGAGTTTTGAGGTATTTATTTGGGCAGCTTTGAACCAGCTCACCGATTCGGGAAAAGAGGGTAAAACGAGGTGCCATAAATTAGAAGGGTCCTTGCCTGGAGGCCTGGAGGTGTCCTTCCGGACTGATCCCGTGTTCAGGTGTCACTTTCTGGAAATCCACAGGCAAATCGCAGATTGATGTGTTTCAAAGGGATGCCCGAAGCCTTCTTGCCTGGTCCCATCGGAGAACTTGCAGACCTCCCACACGGGGGGTGTCTCCTCGATCCCCGTCCAAAATGGGACATCCCTTTTCACCAACCGGGGGTCAACTCTTCCTGGGTCAAAATGTTCTCAGTTCGGCGCATGTTCTTTATGTGGGTGCCGCTTCCAAAGTACTTGGCGAAAGAAGGACTCCCTTTTCCCGCTGGCCACTGGGCTAGGAAGGCATTACAACACGTGGGAATGGGTTTTTGGGCATTGTGGCAATGTTTCTTCTATCCACATGGTGCGCGAATGGCACGTATCCAACACTTTGTTCGCAATTCAATCCTGGGCCTGACGTGCGTGAGTTGGTTGTGTTGTCCAACAAACACACAGGCCGCTTGAGTGAACCATAGAGCCATGGTGTTTCAATTCCGCTGGGCTCGTTGGGAGGCTATTTGGCCATGCCCGTCTCTTTTGGTGGGGATTGACTTTTTGACCATGGCTTCGGGCTGTGCGAGCTCATGCTGGAGGTGCCTTTCTTGCTGGACTCTGATTTCGGTAATGTGAGGTATGTCCAATTTTCTGTGATACTTGGTGAATTGTTTGTTGAAGTGATAAAGATACAAGGACGACAATTCCATTGGTATCACAGAGAAGGATACCTTCCACGACCATGTGCAATACGCCTCCACAGGTTCATGGCGTTTCTTGCCTGTTCTTACAGAACCCTTCTCCTCCCCCTGGTTTCCTCCCAAACATTCGGCTCCTGATTTGGGGGAACACGGAAAGGTTTGGATCTCGTGCCGCCGCCGTGCATTCGCAGGGCTACCATACGACGCAGCAGCGCTACTCCTACGCGCCGCAGTACCCGGGCTGCATGGGACGGCACTGAACTCACACGAAGGTATGCTTTGCAGCAAAAAAAAGCGTGAAGGTTCCCTCCGCAAGGTTGGTGAATTCTTCGTCACCCAGTGTCTCCCAGTGTCTCCCAATGAGCTTGTTATCTCCCTTGAAACTGAGGGAGGGTTGCTTTGAGCCTCATGAGCAGTGTTTCTCCCCCCACCTCCCTCCCCCGAGTTTCTAAACCTCATTTGTTTTGGGAAGACCATTTTGGTGGCAAGAAAAAAGTTTGAACTTTGGTCAATATGACCAGTCCACTCCGGGGGCTCTCGCGGCGCGGTCCGCAGGAATGTCCCACTTCTCGAATTTCTGCCTTTACGATCGGAGCTCTTAGTCGGGATCACTTTCAATATATGTTGAATCTCACTTCCCGAGTCCCTGCACTTAATACTTTTTGGGTTTGGACCATTTTAGTGGCCAACAAAAAGTTCAGACTTTGTTTGGACCATCCACTCAGGAAGTGAGGAATGGCGGTTCACCCTCTGCGCACTAGGCAGATGTATGCAGCGCCAGGCCGGCTTCGATCGAGTTCTTTTCAGTCAGGAGGACGCTCCCCCAATGGCCACTGGCTTTATTCCCGCGGTTGGGTATATAACCTGTCTGTGCATGATTTTGCGAAAGTGTAGTTTTTGGCTGCCAGTTTCTGTGATACGGAATACCTTACGGCGACGTAGTGGATGGATCAGAAAATCAACCAGTTGTCACAGAAAGACGCCCACTTTGACCCCCGGTGAGTTTTTTTGGCTTCGCTTGTATCAGGGCACGTCAAGCCACGCACCCCACACCGCCCTCCAGAGCCTGCCTCACCCAATCGTGGCTTTACAGAGCCAGCTTAAGGCTCAATAATCCTTCAGCTAGCCGTCTGGGGGGGATGACACGGGAAAAAGCTGTTGGTGGGGGTGCTGGTAAAAACGTATCTTCAACAAAAACCAAACAGAAGGAACCCCCAAGCCATCAGTTTTAGGACTCTGTCAAAAAGCAACCCGCAAATGAAGCTGACCGGAGTTTGTTCGGAGTTCGCCAGCTGTTCACTTCCATAGGACAGAGGTCCCCTGAAAAAAAAAGAGTTGGACAACTCGCAAATCCAGGTTGGTGAATTTACAGGAATTGGTGTTGGTTAATTATGCTTTGGAAGACCTGCCAATTTAAAGGGCTTTTCAACATGACTTGTGCAATTGTTTATTTTACGCTCCCACAAACAGACATGGAACCTCCTTGAGGGGGTCTCAATCTTGTCTTCCAGGGGCCTTCAGGTTCCATCTGTGTGTGTGTGTAAAAATGGGGGGACCCCAAAACTGGTGTGTTTGTCCTTTTGGTTTGCCTTCAAACTGCGTGGACCCCCAATTGTGGCCAACACAACTTGGAGGCAAGCCTCCAAATGTGTGCCAACTGTACCTATTGGTTTCCTGTGTGCTATCTGATCGTTACTCACCATAAGGGGACCTGGCAAATAAGCGCACACCCACCAGTACCCCCCAACTGCTTTCTCCCATTTGCAAAATCCAAGTGTCCAAAAGGCAGTTGGGAGCCGGGTGCTGGCACCCACATTCGCTTCTGGGGTGCTTCCAGTTGCCCCGCCGCCGCGCTAAAGATGCACGGCAGGCGCACCGGGCCAGGCGCGGCACAGGGGACCCGGCCTAAGCATGTGGCTAGGTCCCCCAGTGCCCGTTCTCACCGTTTCTTTTTTGGTTGGGAGGGTTCCCCTACTAAAATAGACAACCGAAAAAAGGGTATCCTTATTCTAACCTCTCTGGAGGACCTTGGTGGTCTACCCAGGGTTGTCCTTCTTGGGAAACCCCCGGCTCCTTTTTGACCTGGCTTCAGATTGAGAAATTTACCAAGATGTTCAAGTTGTTCTAAATGTCGTTCCTTTGTGGCGCGAGGTGTTGGTGACATTCTACCATTTACATTGTCTTTCCCATGTTGGACTCAAAGTTCCAAGCGGGTCATCCTCTGTTATTTCCAGGTCCTCTGGACAATTCAGTTCTTGGGGCTTTCGACTATCAATACACTGTGCACCCTGCCAAGATATGTCCACTTCCCACTATTGTCGCTTCGGATGGGACCGTGCTTTTTGTTGTTTGTTTTTCCTTTTCCGGGGCATGTTTGTCTTTTCAGCCAAGGGCTTGAAGGGCAAGCCTTGAATTTCTCACTCCAAGTTGCCATGAGGAACGAGTTGCCTCTCACACAATTTGGTCAGAGCCACTCAAGTGGTTAGTACCTTGTTCTCCCATGTCGGTTGGCAGTACCTTCCACACGCGGGCTTATATCCGCTCATGTATTTCAGATCCCCTCTGCTACCAAAAGCCCAACCATCCTAAGGCCATAGAAGGGCATAGCCTGGGTCAACATTCGGGACCATCTTACATCTTTGACTTTGTCCTTAACTCAGGAACACGGATTTGTTTTGACAATTCCTGGGCTTAGGCTTGAACTTGGACCAAGGCTCTGAGGCAAGTCAAGGGCTGCCAGGAAGTCGGGAGCAGATGGCCATTCCGAACCCGCGCTCTTGCATCCCTGCAGCACCACATGCGAGCTGGCCGTGCTGGTTTGAATGCCTCTTGGTTTGGAATGTTCTAAACGCGATGAACATGGTTGTAACGCACTCGATGCGATACGATTCATGTTCTTTCGGTTCAAATCGATTCATATTGCTTGGAATTGAAATTGTTTCGGTGCGAAACGGTTCGATTCACTGCCGGTTGCTTCTCGTTTGCGATGGGGTTCGGTTTTTCTTGCTCGTTCCTGAGCAGGCAAGGCCTCATAGAGTCACCTTGTTACCATAGTTGAGTACGCAGCTGGAGTTGCACTTATAACTCCTGATGTGCAGAGCTGGCGTGCTACTACTACACCAGGTTCTCCTGGCAAGAGGGGTTGTGATAAGATTATAATGTTGAACAGGATACGGCGCTAAGAAACGCAGCTCGGCAAAGAACCGTGTCGAACCGTTACCGTATCGTATCGAACCGATTGCGGTGGCATCGTGCCGCGCCGAACTGAACCAAAGTTCCGGAACATAGTCCTTTCTTAATTTCTTCCCTTCTTCCCTTTCTCCTTCTTTCTTGCTCCACGCCATTTCAGTCTTTGCCGACCCCCACCAATTGCGTCGGCCGTCACATTGTTGAAACGACTGCTGAAGGGAAGAGAACAAAGAGATGCAACTTGCGTCCTGGGAACGTCAGCGGGCGCAGAAAGAGCAGCAACGACAGCGGGCAGCGCTGGAGAAGATTGAGCCCGCAGAGCGGAAGGCCAAGCAGGAGGCCAAACCGAGAAAGGCAGAGGAGCCCGAGAAGACGCAGCAACAGGAGGTGCGTGCCCTAAGACAAGGCACGTTCACCAGTACAGGGCTCCGATTGAATGGAGATTGGACAAACTTTTGGAATGTCCTTACCCTGAGGGTCCAACGCCCCAAATGCATCAGGAGTTACTCGGGCCCTCAAATTTCTCGCGAAATCCCAGGGCCATTTGGTAGACTTGCCCTGGCGCAGCTTAAGCATGGAAATCAATGTAGCTTGTTGACTATGGTAGACCCCCCTTTAAACAAAAGCTACAACTAAAGCTAAAACGGATGGTTTCCAAGTGGCTTCCCTTCAAAATGCAAAGAGGGTGCCTGAGACACCCTATTTGGTTTGGTTGGAATGCTGGGACGGCCACAATGTTTGCCTCGTGAAGCGTTGCAAATTATGGCTTGTGTGCCTATAGTCAGCCTGAATGGGGGTCTATGGCATGGCCTTATTAACCCTCAATACAGCCTCCCCAACAGCTTTTCTTGGGCTTATCCTGGGCTTATCTTGGCATAGAAGCACTACCCTTTCTCCTGGCAGCTTCGATGCCAACCCAAAGGCATTCTTTCAACGTCAGAAGAATGTCACAAGGCTTTGCTTGTGTCCCCTCCAGTTTTGGGGTCCAAACGCGGTGTGCCCATTGGCTAGTTTCCTCGAGGCTCAGATGCAAACGCCCTCCCCCAAAAGGGCCCAAGCACCTGGCAAGGGATTTCGACCCTTCGAGGGTGCCCTTTGGTTTGATTTGAGCGCACCCTTGTTGCTGGGGAAGGGAGAAGGGAGACCCAAGCCCATTTGAATCTGGGCCCCAGATCTTCTGCTTGGTCGCTCGCGTGCCAGTTTCCCCAAAGCTGCACCGTGCCGGCACGTCAGGCTGGGCGGAAGGTCCCAGGTCTGAGTTCGGTGAACGGGATGG
Organism: Effrenium voratum; assembly: GCA_963377175.1. Classification (NCBI taxonomy): domain Eukaryota; class Dinophyceae; order Suessiales; family Symbiodiniaceae; genus Effrenium; species Effrenium voratum. The sequence goes on along the minus strand of CAUJNA010003599.1, from coordinate 434,056 downwards.
CGCCAACTTTCACCCGGTGGGGTTTGTAGGCCGCTAAATCGCGCATCTTGAGGGAACAAGTATTTTTTGCCTGACTCCTTCGCGAAGCTGAGTTGACTCATCTGCAAATTGTGTATCGTCGGACTAGCTTGTTCAAAACCACATCCAACAATGATTGGCGTAATACGGATTATGCGGTTTGCGCATTACATTATGCGGATTGCGGATTGTGCGGATTATTGGTTGCACGGATTTCCCATGCTCCAACTCCATACAGTTTTGACTCAAAGTTTGCAGGGCGGATCACGGCATATGAAGATTGGCAGCCGCAACAAGGCAACAAGGGATAGTCGGATTTCAGATTGCGATCAAGCCCCCGGGATTTCGAAGAGGCTAGTCAAAGCACAAGGAACATCAGACCAAAGGCCAAGTGTAAGCTGCTCAACTCGGGTCAGTTTTCGATGGGCGCGAGGTTAGAAAGACCGTGCAGAAGGGTAGGGATGCGCATTTCCAACAAAGTAACTGTAAACATCCGCAAGGGCGTTGGCCCAGCTCGTGTTGCTCCACGCAATGGGATCCGCCAATTAGCTGGCGGCGAAATGGTGTGGGTTGCGACGGCAACTGTTAACATGTTCCGGCCAGATCTACAATCCTTCCCCGAGATCCCCAAGCCGCCCCATTTGAAAAAGGAACAAATGTTTGGGCGAAGCGCACACTCCATCAAGATTAGGTGGTGAGTTACAGACGTCACAACGGGAAGGAAAGAAGAGTTCGCCTCTGCAAGTTGCTTCCTCGGGTTCTTTGTGTGTTTTCGATGCGTAAATCGTAATTATTTTCGCTGTTTGGACATCAACCCATTTGGACCCGGGCAGCCAGTTGACTGCTCACTTGCAACCAAACCCTGGGAAAAAGGTGACGACCTTTCTGCGTGACAAGCTGTCTTCTCCAGATTCCTGAAGGGCTGCTCCGAGCTCATTGAATGTGACCCAACCTGCAGAACATTGATAATGCGGAGATTTGCAATTGCGTTTTGTGAAGGGAACAATCAGGAAGCAGCTTTCGGACCAACTCTGGCAGGCACCTTGCACCACACAATGTGGGGGGCTGAGAATGGCGCACCTTTGGCGAAAAAAATATATTCCACCCGCCCAGTTCTGCTTGTTCACTGCACAGGGACACCCTCAACTTCCCTTTGTTTAGTAGATTCCTCGCTCATGGTCAAGCTCCAAATGGCAGCCAAATGGCACATGGGATGTCCTGAGCGGCTACGCCTTCTAAGCATCCATTTGCTTAAGAATGTGCGGTTTTGTTTTTTCCCCCTTTTCTGAGTCTTAAAGGGAATCTATCACTACTGGAAATATCTTGTATTTTTCCAGTGGGCTTAAGCAAATGGAAGGGAAGCCAACAGGAGACCAACTGCTTTTTGATGTCCCACTTTTTGAGACCCGCGCCTTTCTAGCACTCAGACGGATCTGACCTGGCAGTAGATGGCCAAAGCCGTCAGCTTCTCTTTACCTCGAGATGGATAAATTTATGCAGTTCTTAAGGGGGGGGATGTACGAGGGGGTAAGTGGGGGTGGACTAGGGAGCACCCTTACACCCCCCTCCCTGAAGAACCCCGTAATAACGCCATGATAAATGATAAATGCTTGCTTGCTTCAAACCGGGCAAAGGCCGATATAATGAGACCAAATGGGAAACACAAGCCTGTTGATGCGCAATAATTCAGTTCAAGACTATCAAGTTTTCAATATGATACATCCCAGCATACAATGCACTCCTTCATACCTTTCAACCAGTGCTTCACGCCAGCTGATCAGAATTTCCTGAAACAATGAAACAACTTTGAGGCGGACCCCAACTAGTGCAAGGAGGGGCTTACTTTCTGGTGTGTTATGACTTACATTAACAATTAACTGAGATTTAACTCTCTTGTTCATGGGGCATCACCAATATAATCAGGTGCATGTAAAGGAAGGCTCCTGAGCTCATGTTTGACGGGCGGAATTCAAGAGATTCAACCCACCAAAATCCCCGTCTGTGCTTGGCTCGGCTCAACCTTGCCGATTCAGAAATCAGGAAACATGAGATGCGTGGTCTCAAAATTGTCTCCCACACAGCTAGGGCATAGCCATGACCATATGACCCTGGGCTTATTTTGCACTAAGGCGCCCACCCGTCGCCCCGAGGCTGGGCAAAAAAGAAAGTCACTGAGTCGGTTTGAACAAGCATGCCTGTCTGATCATGTAAAGTTGCACACCAACAGGAAGTGGTTGAAACAATGGCTAGTTTGCCCCTCGCGATACTCTGTTTTTGCCAGGTCCTATTTGGTGAGAGCACCCCTGCCCCGCCATGTTATCTTTGTCGGTGCACGCGAAAACATGCGTGGAGGGGGCAAGAATGGTGCCCTAATTCTGTTTAACTTTTTTCTTGGATGCACGCGATCAATGAGATCTTATGCCTGACATGTGTAACGACTGAAGGGCAACAACAACTAAGCTGCAACGGGGGGGCGAGGGACAATTTTGGGCTTTGGTAGATATGACCAGGCATTCCCGTCCCAGATCCACAAGTGTCCAACCCTCGGGGATACTGTGCGGGATTTTGTATGTTCTCAGTCTTTTTATTTTTCACACAAATTTTCTCGATGTGCCTGTTGCGCTACCGTTTCTACGTGAGCAAAACACGACTCGGGCTGAGACCCCCCGAATTGCCCTGTGGCACCACTTGTGCGGCTCATCAAAAAGCCGAACCTTCCACCTTGGCTTCCCTTTTGGGACCAGCGTAGGTCACAAACCCTTACAATTGGGTGAAGGATACATATCCGCCACGGTCTCGTTATGTTGTTGGCTTACCCACAAGAGAGCTTTCACCCTGGTGCAAGTAAGGTGCTATGTTCTGGTCCTTGGGGCAGGTGAGGTTGCATTGACGGGCCTGATTCAGATGTTCACTCGCCCAGTTTGGGGGATGCTTCCAGATTCACATGCTTTGCTCCTTTGCGGGGCCCGGTTTTGCTTTGTTTGCGGGGCAATTTGCTTAGGAAAACTCGTTTGGGATTCGGAGAGCGGCCATTTTTAGCTGTGTTGGTGAAAGTGTTTGGAGCGCATCGCCAACCCGCGCATGGACACAGGGGGCCTATCCTGTGGGGAAATGGGCCGAACCCCCGCCCCCAAAGAAAAACAAAACAACACAAATAGGAGCGTCCCCTTCATGTTTGAGGCTTGTTCTAAACTCTTCAAGACCAGTCCATGGTCAGTTCGGGAGCCAGAAACCCCAGTTGGCGCGACAGGTGTTCCGACCACCACCATGGGTTCGGGGGCTCAGTTCAGCGTCACTGCGGCTCATGTGTTGTTGCTTTTCGGTGTGTGTGTGTGCGCGTTTTTAAGCAATCAAGCAAGCAACCAACGAACCAAACAGGCAGGCAATCACACAAACACGGGTATGTGTCAAAATAAGGGAGCAACTGTTTATGGTGGCTTCCCTTTGCGTTTGCCTTTAAACAATCCAGGAAACACGGAGTCCCTTAAAGGATGCATCTAAAAATCACATGGTACATGTACACAACCCTTGAACGAGCCAGGAAAGGCGGTTTTGTATTTGGCCAAGGTGTATCCTGTAAGGTTGGTTGGGTGGTGTTGGTTGATCTGTTTGTTTGTTTTGGTTTGGTTTGGTTTGTTTGGTTTATTTGTTTGTTCGTTCGTTTGGTTGTGTAATTGTTTGATTGCTTGCTTGCTTGCTTGCTTGCTTGCTTGCTTGCTTGCTTGCTTGCTTGCTTGCTTGCTGGTTGGTTGGTTGGTTGGTTGGTTGGTTGGTGTGTCGATTGTTTCGTTTTGTCATTGCTTTGGGTAGTTGGCGAGCTGATTACGCATTTGCTTGATCGGTTGACCTGTTCAGTTGTTTGCGTGGCAGCGTTTTTCGGCAAAGCTTGCGCCTACGAAAGATCCATGCATCTTCTCTGAAACATGAAATAGCTGCTACTTGTTTATTGCATGTTACTACTTTTGGCACCTGCATTCAGAGGGCGCCGAAGGGATTTTGTTGTGGCTTGTGGCCCGCCAGACTCAGAGTACTGTATACCCTGTCCCCTTGCAAGACAAGGCGAAGCACAGCATTGTGCAACTTCGCAAACCGCCAAGTCAGCCAAGACCGGGCTTCGCGGGTGCCCGCGTGGCGTTGCCATTTTCCGGGCTCCAGTTTCCCAGTCCGCCTGGCCACTACGGGAAGCTTCTCACTCCAGGCCTACGTTTGCATCAATTCAAGAACGAGAAATGGCTGTGGGTCAAAACCCTGTACCCCTGCTGAAGATCAAAATAGGATGTTCATCTATCCCAAAATGGAGCCATAGGTTCTGCCCCATGGCCAAATCAGTCAAGTGCTTTCCCTCGCCTACAACTACAATGATGCTTGCTTCAGGCTTGCCAGCCTGCCAGCCCCAAGGCGCTTTCACTTTGGCGGTAGGGTGTCCTTTCTTTCGCACCAACCCCCAAAAGATCCTCTCTGCCCATGGTACGGGCCTCTCACCCAGACACCCAGTGGCTTGCTTCCTTTCCTCAATCTTTTTGGACAGAGTGTTTCTTTGAAATCAAGCACCAAAACAGATGGCAGCTGTTTATCGCCCTGTATCTGGGCGAAGGTGAAACAAGGCGGCAGGCAAGGAGGGAGGTCTTGGGAGCGGGTTTGCGCTCGTGCTTTATGCCTCAGGCATGCGTATCGAGACCGGAGTTGAATTTTGTTTGGCACAGGTACCCCCAAGAATAGACTTCCTTCAACATGGTTGCTTCGTTTTGGGTTGGTCTTGGGCTTCAATCAATTGATGAAGGGTCCAGCAGTTGACACGGTGCGTCCACAACAACAGCTATTCCTTTGGCCGAACTGGATACTCAGTCATACTGTGGCCGGCTCTTACAGTTGAAGCCCGATAAATATTGCAAGTGCGCGGACAAGACACACGTATAGCAAGTTCCCCAACGAGAAGCGCTGCTGCCACCTCCCCACACACAATGTTGCAACATATTGGGCCTCGGAAGGGGGGACATTCAGCTCTAAATGTCCCCCACAAGTGGAGTCAGCCCTTCTGTGAGTAATCAGGGGACTTGGGCTTGACGAATTCTACTAAAGGGGTTCCGATCGCTTGCGTCCAAGGACAATCAGGTGAGTCATGTGGGTATAGGAAGCCATTAGAACCCAGGGTCACTAACAGTAGGCTGCAGGCACTTACCGAATAGACCGACCCCTCAAGCAAAGACTTCTGAGGCCCAATCTCAGGTCCGCCTCTTCTCAGCAGCGCATGGCTATCTGAGCCAAGCGCACGAAGCTGAGTGTCCAGGAATGCCAAAGCAATGACACTAGGGTACCCCAAGATTGTTGCCTTTCTGCTGGTACCCTCAAACAAACACTCGTATGTGTCACTGACGATATGTTTGTTGTGTAAATGTTTGTGGTCTCGTGTATTTGATTGGGAATTCAGGCAGGACACGGGAGCGACAATCCCCCAGAAACTAGGCGCACCAACCAGTTTTCCCCATGTGGGCTTGGGGAAGCAAGTTGTGTATTTTGCTCGCAGCAGGATTCGGGGGCACCGGTTTGTGATACCTGCGGATCTCTGTGTGTGTACAATGTGGGTCTGCTTGTTGTGTGTGTGCGCGCGCGCTTTTTGTGTGGTTCCCCATCGCCTTCTTTCAGTAATGTCATTATTTAGCTTTTACTTGTCTATTACATGTTAGACACCAAGATCAGTCAAGCACATATTGGGCTACTGTTTGTTGTGGTAGTAGTATGTATGCTAGATTTCGACGTAGCAGTTCGGCAGTCTTGCTATCTCAATCAATTCCCTTACATATCTCAAAGAGGGCTAATACATTTTGGGCACTTCAAACGGAAGGTTGATGGAAAGTGTGCCATCCTGGTTAGTATATATGTTGGTCCCCTCTTTCGTCGTTTGGTTTTCCTGCCATCCCATGAACTCCGCGATCGATCAGATCGGGGTCACGGAATCAGTCCCAGCAGCGTGGCCATGAGAGCCGATGCCAAAGTGTGGGCCCCTTGGGTTTGAGTCTCAGTTCCCCAGTCCCTGGAAAGGAACTATGGATAAAGTTCCCTGACTCATTTTCCCCAGACACTCCCCTTGAAACATTGGGAGTTGGGGTGGAATTGAGGCAGCCAGGCATGGTGCATCTTGAGCCCGTTTCTCTGGAGGCTCGGCACCTTCAGGTTGGTTCAAAGGGAAACCAACGGGAAACCCGCCTGTTTGGAGCCCCAGCTGACACATGTCCACATTTGACATGTGTCTTTCACACAGCATGCCGTTCCGCACATGTAATCAAGACGAGGCTCTAACTTGGCTGTTGCAGGGCTCGGGCTTCGAAGTTCAGCTAAGCAATCTACACTTTCGTGAAAGTAGATAGAGCCATCTCCTCTTATGTCCGAAAGTAAAGAAGCTGCCAAGACCCTGAATTGGAAGGTTGTGCCATCTACTTTCTCCAGTCAGTGTGGTTTTGTCTCATGAGTGTTTGCCACTGATGTTGCAGCTGGTCGTTGCGGGTTGGGGTCCACGCCATATTGTCTATGTCTTTGACCTTGAGGCACGGCTTGGCAATCGCGTTCTGGGTCAATGTTGCCAACGCAAAATCAGGAGCTCCTTCGCAGAATTGCGGGAGCTTGCACGGCAGGTGAAGCGCCCATGGAGAGCTTTCCTTTGGCCCCCCCAACATAAACGCCAGGCCAGTCAGGTCTTTTTTGAGGAAACCGCTTGGGGGGGGGGGGGTGCGTTTAGCAGAAGCGCGCAAAGGGAACCCCTGGGCACACGTGGCATGAACAAGAATCGCTTCCTTGACTGTAAGCGAAAGACCGGCCGGATGAAGGACAGATAGTCAAACAAGCCGCAACAACCAGCCCCCCAACCAGTGCTTTTTGGACACCGCTGATTTTTGGACATGGCTGAGAAAGCAGTTGTCGGCGGGTCTCTCCCATGCGCTTTTTTTTCATGGGTGGTTCCCCTTTGATTTCCCTCTCAAAGGCATTTTCCATTTCCGTTTCTGGACCGTCAAGTTGCAGATTCAGTGGAAACGAGTGAAGGAGACGTACAATGACCCCTTTTCATAGGGTTATAAGTTATATATATCAAACATATCTTGAGGTTGAAACATGCGGCGCGCTTCACTTGAAGCTTATGCCACACACGTATGCCGCGCGTATGCGAGACTGCGAAAAGAGGATCCAGGTTCTTGAAGCTGGTTCCTGTCCTCCGGTTTCCTTTCGTATCCGTTTCGGCTGCGGGCGGTTTGAGGGAGCCAGACCCTCTCCCAACACTTGCTTGAGCATTGCTTTCCACGAAAGCATTGTGAAGGGTTCTTCCCTAAAGATCGTCAGCCTCATTTGCGCAAGAAGACACATGCGAGGACATGGAGGGTAAAGTGCACAAGAGCACCTGCGCAGCCAGATGCGCCACGGCACAAGCGCGACAGGAGGCACGAGAGTACACGCAAAGCAACAGACACGAGAGCACGACATGTCGAGAACACACGCAGCACAAGATGCACGACACCGAGTGCAGAGCGAGAAGCACGAGAGCAAGTGCAGAGCAAGTTGCGGGAGAGAAAACGCAACAAATTGCGAGAGAGAACATGTTCAGCAAGTTGCAGGAGAGAACGCGGGCAGCAATCGAGACAACACAACGCCAAGTTCGCGAGAGAACACGCCCAAGGCAGCGCAGTGGGACCAAGTCCCGCCCTCTGCGGGGGTTGGGCTAAGACTGAGGGCCTGGTCTATTTTTGATTTATGCGCTCGGGTCGATGTGAAGCAAATTAGGGCTTTTCCTATGTTTTTTCGTTTGCGCAGCGACCCTCTGCGGAAATTGGTGCGGTCGATGTCCAAAAGCAGAACTTTTGCGATTTTGGTTCACAGTGCGCGAGCGACCCGCTGCGTGGATCGGCGTGGCTGAGGAAACAAAGCTAGAGCTTTGGCTACTTCTTGTGGCGCACGCGCGCGGCTTTCTGCGGATCGGCGTGGTCCATGCGCAGAAACTGAGCGAGGACTTGTTCTACTTTACGCGGTTCCCGCCAGACCTTTTGCGGGTCATCGGCTCTTTCGAAAGGCCCTGTGTCCACGTGTAAACATGTACGTCTTTTAAACAAAAAGGGAGCCCACAGCCCTACCCCGAGGCCCACCCCATCAAGAGTTGGATGAGCCCAAACAAGACCCAAGAAGGCAAAAGAAGGGAAGACGGACCAAACACGAAAGTAAGACGAAAGGGTGGTAAGCACCAGCCACGGAGGACAACTTTCGAGGATGAGTCATACCCGGGTCCTGGGAGTTGGGTGAAACCCGTCTAGGACTGGGTTGGAGTCCTCTGACTGTTCGCTTGTCAAAGTCCACCCTCCAAAGGTTCCGGGCCGGGGGAAAATTCTACCACAGGAAGTTTCGGATGGCTGTGGGGCATTGGGTGTTAGCGCCGCTTTCTCTGCAAGGGACTCCCCTAAGTGACAGCACTAGCCGTGGTTGCATGGCCCTCGGTAGTACCAATACCGCTTTTCTTGGTGATTTCCTACATGTTCGGGGTGCGCAGATGGACTCCTCCCACCCAATTCCTGGGGTAGACTTAGGATACGGTTTACATTTTACCAGTGACTCAAAGGAAAGCAAACAATAAGATATACATTCTAGGACTGGGCCTAAGTCTAATCATGCAATTCCAACTGTTCAAAAAGTCGCTGGAACCGGGTGCTGGTGATTGCTGGGCCGCCAGTTTCTGGCTCCAGTGGTTTCAGCGGCTGGCGACACCACCTTCATCCAGCCCAATCCCGATGCCGGGGATCACGGAAGGCCGGGGCCGCAAGCTCTCCAAATCGGCTGGGGCCCGTTTACGTAGTGGGAGTCAGGATGCCAAGTGACAGCCCTGAATAGTATATGGGTTTGCTTGTCCGCAGTTTTTTTTGTTTGGTAGAACGTATTTCGCCGTAGTGACTTAGGTGATTTGAATATGCTTTAATCGTGACCCAGTTGTCAGCCGCACCTGTTTGCCCTTTTTCGTCGGGATTCCGAACCAAGAATGGTCTCTCCTTGAAGGGATGGCGTTTCTACCAGGGAACATGACTTTCCGACTAACATGGAAGCCCCAGAGGGTGTCGTTGGGCAAATTATTTTTTGTTTGTTCCATGCCGCAGGGGTATCCTGTTGTGTTTGGATTTGAGATTTCGTGCCGGGCGGACCAAGCCATCACCAGACAGCCAAAACAAGGTCTCCATCCTGTCTGGCTGCAGCGCTATAGCCAACAGAAACGCCTAACATAAACCCGTATTGCCGAAGAGAAAGCAAACGGTCGCATCACACAAAGCTTCTATGACTGAAACTCACGCAGGCGCAGACCTGGGCCCTCCTAAGTATTTTGGTGTTTTGCGAAACCAGGATGAAGACGAAAAGGCGACATTGCCCGACCCAAAGGCGACATTTTCCGACCAAAAAGCGACATTTGCCGACCACGTGTTGGCAAGATTTTGAAGCAGCACTTTTAAAGGAAAAGGCTCTTTTTGGAGCAAGCGACACAATATATAGCTTTGTCAGCAAACGGCAGAAAAAATGCACACCTGGAGGGTCTAGGGATGTGAGACATGCTCCCCTCCACCAGTTCGCTCCGGGAAGCATTAGAGGCCTATCCAAAGACGTAAGAGCGAATCGAATCTGACCGGTGAGAGAGAGCTAAGATCTAATTTTGATTGGACTTGACAAAATAGATCTGCGCCACATATCAGGTTCCGCATGGGGCCTTTCCTGCGCTTTGGAGTGGCCTAATCTTGAGCCCAGATGAGGGTGCTCCCTCCAAAAGCAATGAATTCTCACTAAACCCAGGCACACACCCCTATTAATAAACTGGGCTTGTTAAACCGGGGGTCAACATTACAGGTCCTCAATACCCCGTCAGATTGTGACTCAGTCAGTTTGTGGAGCTTAGACAGAATATACTCACATGGGTTTCGGAGCCCTTTCACGGGAGAAAGTGAGTGCCCTCATAAATTCTCTTGCACTAGAATGAGCTTCAGCTTGCAAGGCCCGAAAGCATTGCTTCCAAATGTTAAGGGGATTTTTTCAGACCCCACCTGGATGTTTGATGGGCACGCGAGCAAAACATGCCCTGCGAGACACTCACGCTCTGCGCAAGTTGGTCCAAGAGCTTCGCGCAGAAGAGACCTTCGCGATGAAAGTAGCCTGAAAGACTCCTGGAGCATTTAGAAAGCCATGAGACAACTTCCAAAGACTCATCCGCGAGCATCAGAAAGTAGCCAAAGCCTTGAGTTTTTTTTGACCTCGGCCACACCGACCGACCCTTTGAAAGTCGATGCGTGTCGAACAAGTCGCAAAGTCCACAGCTTTTGCACATCGACCGTGCCAATCCCTGGAGAGGGCAGCGCCATGCACGTATGAAGCCCTCAGTTGTTGCACACCGACCACACTGATCCCCGGAGCGGGTGGCACGGGAATATTAGAAAGGTCGCAAAGGCCCTCAGTTTTTGCACACCGGGATTGCAACACTTCTCCCACATTTTCCGAAATAAGCAAAAACACAAACTCATCCCTGTCAAGAAAGCTTATTACATCTTACACGCACGGCGCTTTCTTCCAACCCCCCGTCTTGGGGGATTTCGGCAAATGTCCCGCAGAATTCCGCATAAATCCCACGGATGTCCGAGCTGTGCAAATCGGTGTGTACAAGTTGCTCTTTGCGCGAGCTGCTTTTAGTCCAAGGAGATTCCGCACTGAAGAGCCTTTCGCGATGCTTTCGGGAACAGCAGGAAAAGCAAATGGGTACACGCTGAGCTGCCACCAGCTGAGGTATGATGAAGTCCATGGAGACTCCTAGCGCATCCATGGGCCGACTTGTGACGGACCAAAGCACCATGAGCACCGGTCTCTCCGAAGGTCGGGCGGGGGAGGGAGAGACGACTCCTTAGCGCTGGGTGTTTGGTTTGAAGCGAAAGGTGCCCTTTTGGCTGGTCTTTGGTGTGATCCCACAACACGGGGCACGTCCATTCTACAGAAGGTTAGAGCAAGAGGGGTGGAGTTTTCGGGTTGAAACTCGACAGAACGCCAACCTCTTGGACAGAACCATGACACGGGAAGCAGCCGAAACCCCGGGAGGCTGTTCGGAACCGCAACGCCTTGGAAGCAGGAATTCCACAGTTTCCCTGCGGCAAGCTCCCCCCTCAGTAGAATGCAGCAATGCGACTGTTCGAAGGGGAATCCAGTGACCCCTGACAAATAGATGCCACCCCTAGCCTCAGAGCCGCGCCATGTTGCAGAAATTCGAACGGCAAATTCAGAGGTTCGATCATAAATTATCGGCGATCCCTCACTTGAAAATCGACTGGCAGTTTCATGTATTGGTCAGTGAAAACCAGCATGTAGCTCACCATTGCCCACATTTTGTGGTTTGCGATAGCATTCATTGAGCAGGGTTTTGACGGGTCCCAAGCTGGTGAGTGAGACCAGCTGCAGCTTGAGGAGCGCCCGGGTCAGAAGACCTTGAGGGTCAGTAGGTGTATATCTTTCGATCCCCAAGTGTCCCATGAAGCGAACATGACGAAACTGGATATTGGGGTCTCGCAATGAGCTGAACATGAGACAGTGGTCGCACCATGGGAAGGACAGCCGGAATCGCGCAACAAGTCAGAACCATACACGGAGCCATTGAAGCATGTCACGCCTGGTTGAAGTTTGGCCTGATCGGGAAAAATGTCTGCCCCAAAAGTGCTCATTACGTCTTGGAAGGAGTCCCCACTCTATGTTACAAGAAGGTGTTAACGCATGGAACCCTAGATATTTGGAGTTTTCTGGCAAAAGGATAACTCCAGCGAACATCTACAGGGCTGCAAGGCGTTAGGCTCATAGTGCACTCTCAATGTGGTGAGTAGGCACCCAAGTCCCCCCCCCCACCGATTTTTGCGTCTCATCCGCGGGCCGAGATATGAGTGGGTTGCTCCTTTCAGCTTGCTTCTCGACAAAAACGCCACAGGATTCACAAAACTATGGCAAAGTATATATAAGCCAAGCTCACCTATGAGCGTCCCTTGGGACGCCAAAAGTCTCGGTGGGAAGAATCAATTGCCCAGTCATTGTTTTCTATGAATCCGTCCGATCAGGATGGGTGCCCAACTCAAAGCTTGCGCTGAGTGATTCTCCAGAATTTGGAGTTGACAGTAATTATGTGTGGAAAACTATCAAAAGTTTCAGAGGGTGACGTCGTTTGAACCATCTGGAGATTGGTCTCCCAGGCTCACTTTTCACTTTGAGTACGCTTTCTGCGGTTGATCACCTACTTATGGCGTTTGCATGCGTCCCGCAAAAGTACCGCAAATACCAGTGTACTTTTACATAGACTTACGTATAAATGGTCATGCCGATTACACATGTATAAGTATACTTTGTGGACCCTTGACACCCCCCCCATATTGAGAGTATCACTTCACCGGACCGCATCGCCAGACCAAACGGAGTGCCCGATGGTTTCCGCGCCGGTGACCAAGTTGCCCTCAAGCAGCGCACCAAGTGAGGAGGGCAACGAAGGACCAGGGAACTGGGAACGGAGCTTGCCGCTTGCATGGACAGCGTTTTCTTTTGACGCCTTCTTTTGACCTTATTAAGCCTGAAGTAAGATCAAAAGATCACCCCCCCCCACACCCCCCTTCTACTTTCCATGATTTTGGAATACTAATGTTGAGCCCATAGAAATAAAATAAGCCCAGTGTGTTCATGGATGTTCCCCTCCAAAGGTGGGCTGAGTCCCCACTAAACCCAGCTTGACCACCCCCTCTATTTGTTTAGTATGGGGTCAACATTAACATGCTCTTGAAAGTCCTCTTGTGTGCCTTGTCCGCATGGAAAAAGAGCAAAGCCTGGCTCATTTATAGACTTCAGCAGGGAATCCTTCATGCTTTGGTCAATGAATGTGCTTCGACAGAGGCAAACATGTCACTGGAGAAGGATGCACTCAGCTGATTCCCAAGAGAATCCTTTAAAACAGATTGTATTTCAGCATTTGTTTGTCTCGCACAGCCGGTAGGTCACCCCCACCTGGGAAATAAAATTGCCTTCACTCACTGGGACAGTGTGTGTGTGTGTGTGCGTGTCGGTGACATCTCCTTATACAGTTTACCAAGAGGAGGTTCCTGAACTAAACATTGGTCAACTGTTCTCAATATTCATTTTGAGGGATGCGAACTCCTTTTCACTGCCACGACGGTAATTTAATGAGGTTGTCACGTTGGTACCAGATGTACATGGGGCCCATAGTCCTTTGGTACTTGCAGCGCAACCCACAGAGATGTCCATCTGATCCATTGATCAAAGCGCTGTGGCATTTTGTGTTCGGACAGTTTGGGGCACCAGAGTCATGGCAAAGGACAACAGCAAAGAGGTACAATCCTTTCAACATTCTATGCTTCTATGGTTTTTGCGAGGATTTCGCATACCCTGAGGAAGCACACGCGTACTCTGTGATGGGCTGTTGGCTGTATGTAGTGGTGATTTGAATGGCTCGCCCGGACGGTTTTGATTGCGTGCCTGTTGCGAGCTGCTTTTTGTTGCGTTGGTGCTTGAATATGAAAGTCCCTTGGAGAAGTTAGTATTTCCAGTGCGTGAAGCGATATGCTCAGATAAGATTGATCACTACAATGCAGGCACGTAACGAGGCAACTCCTGCAACTTGCGACAGTGTGTATGTGCGCGTGCAGCTACATGATTACTAAGCTGTGCAGTTTCTTCTTTCCAATATTGTTTCAGAGCAGGTCATGGCCCTTGCTAGTCTTTGATGGCCTCTTAGGGCCATTATCAGTCACTCATAGTCACTATTAGGTTACCCCTTGTTCCTCTTTGTTTGAATCCGGGTTGCTCCTTTAAAAATGGTCGAATTCCTTCCTTCCGGAGGCTTGGTGACCTGGACTAGGCAAGGGGTCAACATCTGATTGTCACCCAGGGCAAAGGTCAATACTCTTGATGGACAACTCCACCAGTTGGTAAGTGGCTAATTCGCTGGTATTCATGCGGGTGCATCCATTCACAGGGCCGAATTACATGATTATGCACATGAATATCCTATCATGAAGCACTCCCTTTCATTCAAGGTTCAATTGAGCAGCTCTCACGCGGAATCTTCAAGTTGGAGTTGTTGAGGGGTGTCAGAGCCGAAGCCCTCGGATCTTCGAATTCGATTCCATGGTTTTCCCCCAAGCAAGCCCTCCAACAAAAGAGGTTCAGCACCAGGGTTGGCAATGGAGCTGTCCCTTTCACAGCAGGGATTCAGCTTGGGGTCAAGTGATTTCATGAAGCACTCCCCAGCTTTGGATTGGCCAGTTTCTGTTCAGAGGCTTCTCAAAGTCCAAGCACCAGAAATTCCGGACACGGCGAAGCCCTGAGGTTTTAATTATTTTCTCCCACCGAAGTGTTCAAAGTTACTCATATGCATATGGCCATGAATGCTCATGGTAATTCACCTCACAAGTTTCTGGTGAACAGACATCCCCATCTGAACGATGCCCGCCAAAGGGTTCCCAACGAAAATTCACATATATATATATATATATATTGCCGATCATATTTTCATTTCAGGAGAATCTGAGATGTGTACAACTACGGTTGTCACTGCTGGTATCACTACTTACCCAAACCCGCAGAGTTTTTCAGATGCAATTGTTCTCGCAGGATGCTCTGCGGAGCTTGTGAGCCGTTCCCTGAGCGATGCTCAGAAGGCCAACCGCCGCATCAACCTCCGGGTGCGGTTGCCAGCGCTTGGCCCTCGGATTGCCCAAGAGGCCGTAGTCGATAGTTTCTGGAGGTTGATTTCTTCGAAGCAAACGGTTTGTCAATCCACGGAGGACCAGCACCTCCGAACTATTTTGGCCCGTACTTCTGATTTTGGACACGTTGGAAAAGCAGTTCTTGGGGGGTGCTGGGAAGTGAAGGTTGGCAGCCTTGCGAAAACGGATAGCTCGGTTGCAAGAGAGTTGCAGTGGATCCGCCTATGGATAGAACGAGCTATTCCTCGTTTTTCGGGGACCTGTAAATGATGGAAACCTGACGCAGATCCGTTGCCCGCGAACCCAACAATCAATGAGAACCCCCTCCTTCCCGTTTAGTTGGCTTAAAGGGGAAGCCAAGTTTGACAGCCGCCATTTTTTCGGCCCCACGTTTTGAGGCAACTCCAACATATGTTTGGTGGTGTAAAATCCGGTGGCAGACGTTTCGTGTTGTTGCTTCTCGGGCAAGAAAGGAACTGGGGGGTCCGGGACCGACCCCAATACTTGGCTGGGTTTGAGGTGCTGTCCGTTTTCGGGGCTTGGGAAGCATGCTAAGATCGTTAGCATGCGGGAAGAGAGTGCACGTCAACATGGAACCTGCACAGCCCTCCAAGGAAACTCCTGGCTGACTCCTTGTATATGTTGGGTTCCAGATGTGTAGGTTTTCGCTCATGTTGATCTTGCCACTCAAAACCAATTGTTCACGCTCCACTTCATCCACGAATGTGTTTGATTTCGACGAGTTTGTCCCAAGGATAAAACGGAGTTTAGGGCGACTTTGTGTGACCAGGCCCCAACCATGGCTCTTTGGTCTAAACCTCGGGCCGTGAATGGCACTTTCATCTTCTCTTCTTCTCTTTCAACTCTTAAGAAAAGGAGCAGTCCCATTCAGAGATGAGAACAGCTTTCAAAGAAGGAAGTTCCTTTCCAGATTAACAGGGCAGCAACTCATGCCCCAATGGCGTCGTCTCTGCTGTTTGGGACCCTTGGTGGTTCCATTGGGGAGTCCCTGAGAGACGAGTGAAGCCGGGAAGCCAAAGGTTAAACAAAGCCTAGGTTACTCTTGAAGGGAGACCATGCATTGCAAACGGCAACTCTTTGGCCATTTGAACTGTATATGATATAGAAATATATATATATATATATATACATGCATATTCATGTATCTATCTGTATATACATATTATTATGAATAATATATATATATATATTATAATTTAAGCCAAACAAAACATCACCCCTCAATCAGAGGTAATCTCAAGCAGCGACAGGGACTACTCTCCCATCTACAACACGGAACTCGGAAGACATTTTTTGCTCTAAGGTGGGTTCCATCTACATCGATCTACATGCACACAAGGATATCATTGACACTTGGTCAACCTGCAACAAGAGGCCAGCATGCAGCCTTCACCAGTGAGGTTAGTTAGAGCTGGGACCTTGCAAGAGCATGCAACAGGCTGTTCACTCGAAGGGAACCTTTGGTTTGTCTCAGATTGGTGGACTCAACCAAGAAGGCCTGCAGCAGCGCCAGTGTTTTTTTGTTGTTGACTGTTTTATTTTTGTTGTTGTTTTTTTTTTGGGGGGGGGCTTTAAACAACACTATCACAAAACAGATGCCTTTTGTTTCCCGCCATGGTCACTTGAGGTTTGAGCGAAGAGCAAACCCATACATATATATATATATACACACATATGTATACGCACGTATATGCATACATATCTCCTCACATCCCGAGGCGACTCCTATGGGCGTCATGTGTTTGTTTGCCTTCCTTGAGGTGCGTCTTTGGCACTCTGCTGATGGGTCTCTCAATGTGGTGGGCTCTTTGGACCGCAGAGCTTGTGAGAGGAAGTGGTTTAAGGTTGGTCAAGGGATGTGTCCATGGTTTGCTTAGGGTTGGTTTGTGCTGTGTTGGCTTGTGGTTGGATTGAGGCTATAGTTTAGGGTGGGTTTGCGTGTCTCACAATACGGAACTCTCTTTCGGTTTGTGCGAGGGTCCCGTGCCATGTGACTCTGTTGGTGAGCGGCTCTTTTCGGCTCCAAAAATGTTCAACGTGGAACATCGCTTGGCTGCCCAAAGTGATCGATTCCTCGAAGGGCGATGTCTTTGGGGAACATGGGGTAGCCAGTTCAACAGGCGTTCAATAAGCAGTGGTGTTGATCTTATCTGGATCTTTCGGTGGGCGCAGCAAGGCAGCTTTCTGTGCTCCCCTGGGAACTTACCGGATTTGAGATGTTTTCGTGTTGTTACGCTCATGTTTGAGATACCAGTTTTTGGGCTGGAGACCAGTTTTGAATCCCATTCTGGATTCTGGATCCAGCTTGGAGTTTCTCTTCAGCGTTGCTCACGAGTTTTGCATGACTTTTTTCAGGTCCAAATGGGTATGTGCCGCAGGGATTTGGACCCCAAGAATGGTGCGTGTCCTTTGGCTTCCCTTTAAACCAAGCCAAGGGTAGCCTCAAGGCGGTTTGTTAGAGTTCTTCGGGTCCTTTTACCTGCTTTCACGCTGGTAAAGCACGGAATTGGGAGCTACCCTAGCGGTGGCTGGAGGCCATGTGGTTTCTCTTTAACGTCAGCAAAATCAGGCAGGCAAAGTGTTTTTCAGGCAGGCAGTCTCGGTACCGATCCTGGTCGGAGAATTTGCCCCCTCACCCCACCACTTTCTAGTGGAAGGTTTCATGTTTGTCGATCTGGTCAACGTTGGGACCAACTCACATCTTGGCCCTTGACTAGAACGATGAAAGTGCAAATCTAACAAACCAACTAGGGAGGAACACTGACTCCAAGTGTTGGAAGTAGCAAATGTGCCGGGGACGAGTTGAAGGCTGAGCAAGCTTTGGGAGTCATGTGCGGTTATGTGCCCAACTCACATCGCGGACTTAAGTAGCCTCCTACCTTTTTAACCTTCTGCCTCCTTGGATTTCCCTTTACCAGCTTAACACCACAACCAAGGCCATCTTCTACAGCCAGCCACCCCCCCCCCAACTGCCAAAACAAACATCCCTCAATTCCAAATTCCAAGCAGTCGGCCCCCCGAGGAAAAAAAACACAAAAACGAGCATCGGAATGACTTGGTCACATTTGGTCTATAGAGGTCTCAGGTCGTTTCAACCTCGATAGGTCTACACGTCCTGGACCGCGCAGAGCGCCGCCTTTCTGCTGGTCCGGGACCTGCTGCGCTCCTGGGGCTGCTTGGCCTTCCTCTTCGCGGTGCTGCCCTCAGATCGGTACGGCGCCAAGGCCGGAGGGATGCGGAGGGATCCGGAGGGATTCGGAGGGATCCGGAGGGATCTGGATCCGGAGCCGTAGATGGGTGGGTGGTTTGAAAATGTTCCCCAGGAGTCATCCCTCGCCGTTGTTTCTCGATGTTTCGAGGGTACACTAAAGGGGGTTCAGCAAAACTTTGCAGTTTGGGTCTGTCTGAAAATTGGGAACCCAACAAACCGTGGCCTTCCCTCTTGGTGTTCCTTTTGGGGTTGAAACCTCAAAAGGGTGCTCTCAAAACATCTCATGCACATTTTGAACAACACTGAGCTTCGACTCCCCCGACCGGGGACGCACCTCCCAAAAGAAGCCATCCATCCTCAGAAACCACCAAAGACAAAGCCAACCAGCTGCCATGTTGGTTTGCTCCCCAGGTCTTTCATAACAAAAAAAAAACATTCATATGTCCTGCTTTGCCTACGGTGCATCTGGGAGAGACATTGAGATGCTCTGACTTTCCCACCAATTCGCAGGGGACCGTCTAATTTACCCATGTCCAGTAGGGTACCTTTTGGGTTTGTTAGATGAGTTTCTGTGCATGTGTTATTTTGACACAAGCCCAGCAGACTGCATGGGCTCTCCTGCAAATGGGGGAGTATCTCCTTTGGAGGGAAGGCAACCCTTGGAGTTCCACGTGAATTTGCAGGGGAATGAATAACTGTTTCAAGATGAGTCTGGTTGCTTGCTGCGCTTCGCACAAGCACCAGTCGAAACAGCGCAGAAGGGGCTGCAAATGCACGCTACACACATGATTATCCTTTGGTGCAAGCTGGAACCTGTCTATTGGACCTTTAGGGTCCCCTGAATGCATTCCGGAATGGATTCATTTAGGTGTCCTTGTGAAACCAACCAAAAAGGCATCCCCCAAACGAGGCACCCTGCTATTCTTCGGATCCCAACGAGCTACAGTCTGACAGTTGTCCCAAGCGATGCCCCAACGTAGAATCAACACACCCATTCACCCGGATTCAGACATCGAGTTTGACTGGTTTTCCTCCAAATGAAACAATGTCGAGATAAGTGACCCCAAAGGCACATTTCCTAGAACCCATTTGCGATCGCCCAATGCATCCCCGCCCACGTGTCGCACGGATTCTTGTTCGAGGCAGAGGATTGCCCAAGACCTCTGGAAGGGCCCGAAGGAACCAAGGAACCTGAGGCACATATGAATGTGTGTTTCTTCACTACCAGCGTCCCTGTTGTTGTTTTGAAAAACATGGGAAGGCAATTTCAGTAGCAAACCAACAGTTCAAACTTTGTTTGCGAAATCTGCTCAGAAAGTGAGTTGTTCTTTGGACATGCCTGTGGGTTTTGGTCCATGGTGGCAAAAGAACACATCGAGTC
The DNA here is from genome assembly GCA_963377175.1 of Effrenium voratum. Classification (NCBI taxonomy): domain Eukaryota; class Dinophyceae; order Suessiales; family Symbiodiniaceae; genus Effrenium; species Effrenium voratum. The sequence continues at coordinate 414,681 of CAUJNA010003599.1, read as the reverse complement.
AAATTCTTGTTCGGCTTGCTTGCGCCAGATCGGCTCTGTGCTTCTCATCATCCTGGGGGTGAAGTGCTTGATCTGGCACACGGCGACTTGGCTCTCAAGGCTACCGATTCGCCGATTCGCCGATTGCTTCAAGCATATCGAATTTTGCCCTGTCGAAACCTCCAGCCTGGCCAGGCTGACGTTTTGCTGGTTGAAAGGGAACAAGGAAAGCCGAAATTGGCAAACGGGCAAAATGGTTACTGATGTCATGTTGGATTGGTGGAATTTCGACTAGAAGCCCCCACTTCTCGGCGAAGAAAGAGGATTGTGAGACCGCCCTCCCTCATCCCTCAGCCCTGCCAAATGGGAGCTTAACTTGTGATGGCTCCTTCCAACAGGAATCCGAACCAGTGTCATGCTTCTCGTTTTGCAGCTGTCCCTTGCCGTAGAAGGACCTGTTGTCTTGCTCATCCCGAACGAAACCGCTGGTTGCAGACAAGGAAGTATTTGCAACAGTTGTTTCTTCCTCTTTTTGTTTCTCTCTCTCTCTCTCTGTGAGTCTCTCTCTCTCTCTCTGATCTCTGGGCCCTCTGGAAATACTCGGAAGGGAGTGTGTCAAGACAGGAATTCGGACCCCCAAAATGGCTTTGGTGTGCCTGCTGGTTTCCCTATAAAACAACCCAAACAAGGGCACCCTCAACAAAACACAACCCCTTATTTGCAAGTATAGGGATTCGGCACCACAAAATGGTGGTGCTCCTTTTGGTTTCCCTGTAACTCACCCGCAAAACGAGTACCTTGAAAAACATCGACCCACCGGCCCACCCAGCCAGCCAGCCAGCCAGCCAGCCAGCCAGCCACCCATCCACCCACCCACCCACCCACCCACCCACCCACCCACCCACCCACCCACCCACCCAGCCACCCAGCACGCATTTTAGGAGACCTTGATCTCCTACATGCGCCAGCTGCCAGCCTTTTATGAGAGCGCGGCGCCCTGCTACATTGAGGACAAGGAGCGGATCCGACTATTTGGGCCCCAGCGGTTTCCCATGTAATGGTTTTAAAGGGAAACCAAAAGGAAGACCGCCCATTTCGGGGGTTCCCAAAAAAAAGAGACACCCATGTGGGTGTATCTTTTGTCGAGCGTGTGTGTTTGTGCGCCGTTATTGAGGGACGCAAAGAAAACACATTTGTTGGTTTTGTTTTTTGGTAGGTGAAGTGAAACTGTTTTTTGAAACCGAATGGAAAGCCAGGGAAGAACTTCATGGGAATCTTGTTCCCAGGAGTTCCCTTGAATTTGAACTTTCGGAATTCGGTTTCGACCTCTCAGCCACATGGTGATCTGGACACCGGCCCAACATGGGGCTGTTGAACCCTTCCGACATGTCCGATCCCCTTCTTTGGCCCAAACAAATGGATTTTTCGGCGCCGGGTTCTTGGAGCAAAAAGAAAAATGTGCCGGGCCGGCCTGACTCACTCGGAAGCTTCACAACTGAGCGACAAATAGATCGAAGCATAAACACAATGTATTTGGCGCAAGTGTTTGTTCCATGTCGTAGTTTGTTTGGGAAAAAGAACAAACATGTTTTTTTGTTGCTAACATGCAAACATCTATATACATATATGTACATATATATATATAATTATTGCCAATGTATGGGTGCTGTTGCGCAACAATTAGTTACATCAGGACGGCCCCGCACCGATTAACATGCCAGGGGTAGGAAGGCAAATCTGTGGTTGCCCCTTTTCGTGCAGAATCCGCTTCTGTCCTCGTGAGGAGACGGACTGCAATCTAGGCTCAGCGTCTTGGGGCTGGAGTCGCAGAGGTTCCACTCAGTCACTCAGTTCTCAGCTTTTGGTTTTACAGAACCTCAAACAAATTCTTTCCGAACGGAGATTCACCTTTTTTTTTTCTCGAGTTTCATTTTTGATGAGTAGAGCCTCCATCCTGCTCCCTCGGGCGTTTCCGGTCTGGCTCTGCTTGCCTTCTGCAGGCAAACCTTGGATTGGTCAAGGGGTTCGTCTATGTCAACATGAATTTCACCGTGTAATTGCGGACCCCCTCACTTCCAGCGCGAAAAGGTCGCGGTTCGCGGTTCACGGGTTCCAACAAACATGCCGAAGGTGCAGAGATAATTTTTGCGGGGACCCGTCCTGATGGCCTTAGGACAAATCACATCTGCCCAAAGGACCCAGAATTAACAGTTGAACTTGGGACCTTGTGATGCTTTGGGATTGGACCTCTTGTCGGAGCTTGACAGGAGGCTTCCACTTTCCAAATGAAGCCAAGAACTATTGTTTTCTTTGTTGGCATGTCACTGAAGGCGTGCCAGCTCTATCGCACATGTAGACGGGACTCAGCCGTGCGCGGTGTGTACGCCGACAACCGCTTACCCCGGCCGTGCAATGGTCTGATTTGTGGGCTTGACGCGAGACCAACTCCGCATTTGGTCTTGGATGGCCAGACTAAACTGTTGGATGTGAATGTGGAGCAGCCAATGGCGCAGCTTCCAACCACAGGCGCCAACTGCGGCACACTGAGTTGCAAGTGGCGCCTAAGGCTATGTAAGCGCAACACAAGCTAAACCTTGTCATGGTGCTGATATTAAGTATCACTTTCTTGGTCAGCAGTTTGCGCTAGTCCCAAAGGAGCTGGCAAAGTATTCACTTGGGCCTTACCATCATTTGTTCGTGTTCGAGACAATTCAAACATGCTCATGTTATTTGGTACATTGATGAGCCATATCCAGAACCCAACTCCTGCTGGGAATTCCCGGAACGCGCGTGACTGACTGATTTTGGTTACCGCACACTCCTCGGATATATGAAGGATTTCTTGTCACATGACGACAAAGGGGCAAAACATTCTCGCACAAGGAGATCTGGGGTGCACAGGTCCCATTCACTGGGGGCGTGGGGGGTCACTGGTTTGATCCGCAGAGTCTGAACCCAGTGCAGAACCTTTCGATTCGTTCAATCTTAACCATCAAAGGGCGGTATGTTTGCTTGTTGTTTTCGGGTCACTGGGCAAGTGAAACTGTTGGTGGCGCTTGGTTCAAAGTAGCTCCGTGGTCTTTACCTTCAACTCCGCGCCTTTCCAGTGCAAATCCGGAGGACGAAGGCAGCACTTGTTAATAAGGCTTGTGCGTTCAATCTGAGGCGCTAGTTAATTACCAACCATTTGCTTCTGTGATCATGACTTATTTTGGCTTTAGTCACCCCACATCGTTTCCCCATTCTGACCATGTAGGTCCTCGCAGCTCTTCTCAGCCAGTTTGTGAGAAGCATTGATCGAATCAGGCGCCTTCACGATCGGGGCAGTGTCCTCGCTGTACATCATCATGTGCCTTGCCTGTGTTCCCCTGCGACGTTTGTAAGGAGGCACCGAGGCCTACACGTTGTGGTGGCAGGTTTTTTCCTGTGAATCCAGGCCCAACAAGTGAATCAATTTTCTAACCCGTGATCTCAGCAGGTCAGAAACAGGGTTCCCTAAATTTTAGGTAAATGTTCAGATTTACTGCATTGCAAACCACAAAGGACTCACTTTTAGCTGGCCTTTCCAACTGGTGATGTTCACAGCGAACGCAAATGCAAGTGCACCTAGCGCATCCAAAGGTTGACAGTTACACACAGGTGAATCCACGTGAATCAACCAGCTCCAGCTACACAATGTAAAATGCTGCTCAACACGCCCGCAACATGCTTCGTGTTTGAGGCGCTGAACAGAAGCACACATATTTGCCAGTCAAACCGGTAGGTGAGTATCTGACATTTCCACATTTAGTATCCATATTGTTGTGCTCATGCGACTCCCTCTTTCACATCCAGGAGCGCATGGGCGTTTTGGGCCCGAACGTGTTAGTTTTCCAGTGGATCCGCGGTAATTCATGGTTCAGCTCTTAGCACCATAGCTCATGAGCCGTTTTTCTTGTCTGAGACCCCGCTTCTTACATTCCCTGAAGCCGTTTCCTTTTTCGCACCCATTTTGGATTCTCAAACAGGGTTTCTATTTCCAACGCTTCTCCCTGGCTTCCTCGTAAAGGGCACCTAGTGAACATGTCCGCCAAGGGCTACCAATTCCCTGAACCATTTTCTTATTTCCTGAACCAGTCTCTTGCACCGATTCCTTTTGCCCTTTATTGATACTTGTTTCATTTGGAGGGAACTCCATTGCAAATCAGCTACCAAAAAGCGGTGCCTTTTCCTCATAGAAATCCACTGGAGCCTAAGCCAAGCCCCTCCTCCCCCGTTGCAGCACCCAGCGCCCTGTGGCGATTCCCTTCATCAAGGGATACCAATGCCTATAAACTGATTCCCAATGAAGTAGAATAATGGATTCCCGCCACCAGTGTCCTTACATAATCCATTTCCGCTTTCCCCAACTGGAAGGAGGCAGGGAACCAAGGCAGCCCCTTTGTTTTTGCAGCGAAATCCAACCTGTAAGCCCCTCGACCCATTCCCTCATCTCATTCCCGCAACCAATCCCACTTCCCTCAGCGAATTCCCCAAATTCAGGCATTCACTGAAGATCTATGAAGTCTCCTTTTGGGGGTACGCAAAGCCTCATCTCAGGATATTTACATAGCTGCTTGCTGCCATTCAATCTTTAGGGTTATATAGAGCATCGAGGGGGGGTGGCAGCCTTTGCAATGAGCATTCACAATACAATTACGCCAGCATAGATCCCAGATAGCAGGTTTGACCGGAGTGGCTCATCTTTTTCTGCAGCGCATCAACTCAGTCAAGAAGCATGACTATATTGCAACCACAAACTATTATGCGGTACATATGCATATATTGTAGACACAAACAGCGCCCTGATGATGTCATCAGCATTTTCGCAGCGTCATTACAAATACCACGGCCACGAACCACTATGCGCTGCTTAAAAGCACAGACACCGAGTGTAAACATGATTTTGACAGCATCATGATGATGTCGCATCCACAAACAATGTGCCTGGCCAGCACCCACAACCGCACCCTGACCAACACCCAAAACAGCACTCTGCCCAGACCTGACCAGGACCCTGACTGCAGCCTTAAGCGCACAATCGGCACCCTGACCAGCACAGCACCCTGCCCAGCACCCTGACCAGCACCCTGACCAGCACCCTGAGCAGCACCCTGACCAGCACCCTGACCAGTACCCAGGGTTACCTGAGAAAAGATTGCCAATCTGTTCACTCAAAATAGATCAAAACCGAGAGCCACTGCCGTCATGGGTAAGTCATAGCTTTGGTGGCTGCAAAGTGTCGCTCAACTTCCCCCTTAGGTTCCCCTTAAGCTGTTGTGAAGAGGGCGCCTCAAAAAACAAACACATACACACACACACTGAGTCAAAATCCAGGTGGTTTTTGGCTATGCAGGTTCATACTTCAAAAGAAGTGCGATTTGCTTTGCGAAATCGGGCCAGGTGGGTGCTGCAGGTCCTTGTCAGGGTGCTGGTCAGAGTGTTGTGTTGCTTGCTGGTCAGAGTGCTGTGTGTGTGTGTGTGCTTGAGGTGCTGTGGTGGTGGTTACTGCTCGGGTCATTGTGTTGGCTGTTTCTACTGGTTATCAAAGTCAGAAACTGGGGTCTCCCTTTATCCCACCACTTAGGGGGTGACTTTGACAGTGGTTGATATTGGGTTCAGTCAGTGACTGGTTGTTGAGTGGTAAATAGTTTGTTTTCTTTTTTGTTTGGCCGATCCGCATCGATCCGCTTGCTGGGTACCAAGAGGGTGGCCTCGGGTCGCGCAAGGCACCTCTGGCAGCTTCCATACCTCGCCTGGGGCCTGCGCATGCCCTCGAGGGCCACCACCGCAAGGATGTGGATCGGCCTGGCGGCCTTGCGCCCCGGCGAAAGGAGTCGTGACACCTCGAAGCTGCCCAAAACCCGAGACAACCAGCCCCCGATTTTGTTTTTTCTTTGAGGGAATCCCCAGAACCGGTGTGCACATGATGGTTCTAGTTGTCTAGTTTTTCATCGATGTTTGATCGGGGGTCAACCATGTCGGTGTGGTCCTTTTGGGTTTCCCACGAGGAAACGCTGGTATACATGTTTGCCCTTGGCTCACATGTTCCTTTGAAAGGGTGGTTCGGGGTATACCAGGGTGAATGGGTTCAAACCTCAGGTTTGGAGTTCTAAGCGGATCGAAAGGTTTTCCTGAACACTGTAAGAAAGGGTTCCCTTTTGGTGGTGGCAAGGGATTTAGATAGGGTTTACCTTGTTCGTCTTTTGTTTCCGGCAGGGTGGTTTGACCTCAGGGTTGATCATGGGTTTGCCTGTGGTTGCTTCCAGCAGGTGTAAGCTCTAGTTCTTAAAGGGGGTTGGCTAAAAATACCTGGCTCAACCAGATATCTCCTTTTCAACAATTTGACCTCAGGGTCAAGAGACGCAAGAGTTCGGTGAAGGGTGTCTCACGGAGTCCTTGTTTTCGCGGCTTAAAGTCGGGTTTAAACTTTGAAATACTTTAAGCATCAACTTGAACACAATCTTTGCAGTTTCTCTGAATGGTTTTCTGACAGGGATCCTTAGATTGCCTGGGGAGTCGGAGCTCGGCGAACCGTTCCAAGGGGCTATCCCGCGAAAAGCCAAGGCGCCGTGTTCAGAATTACGGGTTTAATAGGCGATAGCCTCCCGACTTCGCTCCCCGGCAGACTTTCTTCAGACCTGTTGGACCCAGTTTCACGCCTCGGAGTGGCCATTCGCTGCATGACATCTTCGGAGAGTGCATAGTGTGCAGTGTCTCTCTGTTTTTTGTTTTTTGTTTTTCGGAATGGTTTGCGATGCTAAGGGAACCCCCCAAGCGGCAAAGCAGTTTAGTATCAATGAAAGGGTGATTCCTCACAACCATGCCTGTGTATGTTTGACTTTCTCCCGGACTTTGCGTGGAGCCACCCGTCCAAGCGATGAACAACCGAGCCACACCAGGCAGTCCCCACTCGCATTTGAGCCGTCAAAACCTGGCAAAGTGAAGCTAAAGGAACAATCCCAACCACAAATGTGCGCGGCCGATGATTTTTGAGAATTGTGGCAGGCTCCTAAAGTGGCCCTTTGAAGGTTGGCGGTTTTCAGCCATACCCTTAGACTGCTGTAGAGTGTGGATAAATTGCATCACACATCCAATTCAACAACATTTGGCAGGGCATCAAGCAATCAAACAAGTCGCTATGTCGCGTATCACAAGTCCCTTTTGCTTTTCCTTTGTGTTCTCTCTCACCCGCAACATGTTGCCACATGTACTTTTGGCAGGTCAAAGTCTGGCCAGTACGTGGCTATCCCACTATTCATGTAGGCTTCTTCAATCCCTACTGCAGCATTTTGTCCACCCACAGAAATTAAGTATTTGTGTTTTGGAGGGTACCCTTTTTGGTTTGGTTTACAGGAAACGACAAGGACACATTTTTTTGTTTGGTGGGTGGCCCGCACAGGGGGCTAACAACCCCGAAGGGGTATGCCCACTATTCTCACGGTGCACCAAGTCCCTGGATCTGTCTCAGAGCCAATAAGGAAGTCTCAAGTGATGGATGTTGAGAAAGTGTCGGATGTGTCCTGGTTCTATGATGTCCTGATCTCTTTCCTGCAAGCGCAAGCAGCTACGGCTCTTTTATCTACTAGCAGTGAGCTAGATTGTAGGAAGGTCACCTGTGTGAAAAGCCGAGAACAGAACAGACACACATTTATTTTGACCTCCAGCATCCAATTGTGCGCCGCAGCCATAGATCACGCAAGAAAAGTGTCCGTAGCCTTTGCTTTCCTTGACAAATCTCTGCGTGCTGATCCTCCCTGTGTTGAGACATATTGCTGTCCGAAATGGGGTGAAGTTCTATCCCGCACACGTCAGAAATATATGTCTAAACGATAAAACATCAGTCGAACAGGAAAGCAATCAAAATTGTGGACGCCAGCCGGGCCAGAAGCTACGACTGGTGCTTGGAGCTGCTGGCTGTTTAACGGAGCATCCAATCGCTCTGGCGGTGTCCTTCTTTACCACGGTTGAACGAAGCCCTGCCTTGATGAAGGCTCTTGATACTTCTTTCGTTGTCACTGCGCTGGGCATTCTTAGAAGAAGTAGCTGGCCTCGTTGAGACAGAGGATGTGAAGTCATGTCAGTGTCTCTGATTTTGTCCTCATGTCCATTGACTAGCCAACTGGTGGGCTGAAGAAGTGACCCAGCGATCTTGACACAGCGCATCATGATGCCGAAGCTGTCGTCCTTGATGATCTTCTTGGCGTCTTCCGGAAGCTTGACTGGATATCCCATTGTCGGCTGTTCCTCCTTGAGTTTCTACAGACTTGTTGGATGTCAGAAATCGTTTTCGCATTAGACATCTTCCGGACAAGATTTCGCTGGCGGACCCACATACTTCAATGTGATCTCACCAGCAGCGTCTTCATGTCTCAGCCACTTCGGATTCTCTGCGTATCGCTGGAGAAAATCTTGGTAAATCTTTGCGAAGTGGTTGATTCGATAGCCTCAAACAGCTCCTGGGAGTTTCTCTCGATATAGAGTGGCACTTCCTTGAAGGTCTAAAAGGCATCATTGATGTTAACAGACTTTGCCTTTTTTTTAATAAACTTCACCCTGACACCTTTCTGACTCCGAACGCATCATGATCTGCGAGGGCCCAAAGTATCTCTTCGTCCTCAGCGCCGACGAAGCCTTCTTCATCTTCAACCACAAATCCGTCTTCGCCTTCATATTCTCTTGATTGAAGGCTGCAGCCGGTGTTCTGTTTTGCTCCTCAGAATGAAATGCTTCTGATACTGTGTCTTCAGCAGCTCATAGCTGTAATTCTCGGGCTGAAGGTTTGTCATTGCGCTTCTCTTCGTTGGTCGGTCAACTCCCTCCCGGATGATGAAAAAATGGGCAACACGGTCGTCATTGAATGGGAACGTGCCTCGGTGTCTTGCTGTCATGGCCGGTGCCCATCTTCAGCTGATGGCTGCGGCTGCACGGCTTTTCTTGCATTCTGCTTGGAGGTACTGTGGTGACTGTGCCGTGATTGTAGACATCAGGTTTTTTGTGGCTCCACTCATGTGAATGTGGGCCAATCCTCTATATGAGCTCCTCATATTTGGGCCAGCTCACACGCACGCCCTTCTCAACATGGCAGCAACTTGGCGGTCATTGACCGGGGACTACCAACGCGGCAGGATATGCCCACTATTGTCCGAGTCACTGTGTTCTGGACTATCTCATCTATCTCAGAACTGGTCAGGAAGCATCAAGTGATGGAGGTTGAGGAAGTTTCGGACATATACTGTTTTGCGGTGTTCTGATGGGAATAGCGCAAGCAAGCAAGCAAGCAGCAGCTCTTTTTATCTGCTCGCGCTGTAAAAGTCAAAAGGGCCCTGGGCTTGGGCGCATCATGTGCTAGATTGCACGAAGGTCAACTGCCCCCCCCCAACACCGAGAGAATTTGCGCAGCACTTGAGGCATTTGACGAAGGGAGCCACCGACTTCGCAGTACTTCTCCCGGCGATGGCAGTCAAGGCGGGGCTTGCAGCTGTGTGGGGTGTTGTGTCATGACCGAGTTTTCAAAGGGGCATGGCATGGAGGTTCCCAATAGACAGCGATGTCAAGGATTGTCCAGCAGATTTGAATCAAGGTGTCAGTTCTTTGCATGCTTGTCTTGCATGGAAAACGTTGGGCCAAGCGCGAATTTTCCTGCGAGCCCCCTGCGAAGTTCCAACGACGGAAGGTTCTGCCAAGGCACATTGATCCAGCCCAGCTGTCAGGGTTTAAAGGTCTGATCAGGACCTTCAAAATAGATTCATACAAGGGTCTAGCTAGATTGCGGAAACCGGTGGTCCGTCCGGAAGGGAACGATCCCTTCTAAAATTGGTCGGCGTTTTCACGACGAAGCAGGAGTTTCGCAAAATCCCGGGCTGCATTCAGGCTCATGACTCGCCAGGTGGCTCACACTGCGCAAGGGTTCTGGGGATGCCTCCCAAATCAACGGGTTGTGCTGAAAGGAGACTAAGTTGTTACCAATAAAGTAGGGGTGTCGAGCAAGTAGCCTCATGGATGACACTGGTCACCACAGACACCTGAGTGAACATGGCTGCCCACACGAGTCAACGGCATCGACCGCAAGACGATCCAAACACACAGCGCCAGCTAAGTCAGTTTTCTGTGGACTTGACCAAGGTGCTGGGCCAGGCAAAGCAGAGAGCACCAGCTTGGGCAGCAAATCAAGGTGCTAAGTGGAGCAGCCACACTCACTCAACCCCCAAGAAGCAAGTTTGGCAACAAGTTGTTGGTAACGAGTTGCACAACATAGTCGATGCCGCACGCTAACTGAACAACTTAACACACTCGTCGGAAACAATCAACACTGGGCATGTTTTTCCAGGACCCTCAAAAGCGACAATCATCACATCTTGCAAGCCAACGGACAAAGAAACAAATTCAACAACACCATGCGAGATTATCATATAACAGCGGAACACTGAGATGTTTCCTAAAACCAAAAGCACAGAGTGTCGCTCTTTGCCGTTGCTATCCAGTCACAGCCCAATCCGCCGTCGCTTTACAACACAATTCTGAGCACTGCCACAGGTCAGGGTAAGAAACATTCACCGGAAGCGGCAAGAAGGGCTTACAACTCATGGCTTTGTGTTGACTTGAGTCCATACCATACTTTGGCGCTCACCCGCATTCAGCAAGTTCACCTTACAATGGAAAGCGGTGTCGTGTGCAAGAAGCCGAGCCGGTGCTTTTCAAGACCGCGGCAACAAGCTACGCCGTTTCTAGCAGGGACAGGGCTCGCCATGTTTGACTATTTGAGATGTGCATGATGTGCATGCGGCAGATGCCAACTATATGCGTGGCTGGGAACAGGTGGGAGGCCCTGTATTTTTCCGCCTTGTAGCAGGATCGCGTGGTTCAATATGGTCGGCTCACACGCACGATTTCGGGCATGCGCATCTTGCTGCGCTCATGTCGGCAACCCGTGAAGCCTGCACCGGTTTCGCTTTCTAAACTTTTACATCGCGCGTGTCTTCGCATGCACGTTGGACGTGCGCAGGTCTCTCAAGGACAGAATGTGCAACTTGGCATGTGGGGCACATGCCCCGAATTGAATTTGACGGAATGTGGGTAGGGAATCGCCGTGGAAGCCCTAGAAGACAACGCCCCTGCAAGAGGGACAGTTCCTTTGGAGGGAGTGTACTGAAGGGGCTTAGCCCTATGCGTTTCCCTATGGGCTATCTTCGCCGTCGGCCTTTTGTTGCCTGGAAAGAGTCCCGACTTTGGGCATGTGTGTTGTGCGACCGGATGTTGTGGTTCCTATATTTTGGACAGAGTGCACTGGCACAGGGGAAAAAGCAGATGTTTCGGGGGAGGGGTACTGGTGATCATTTCAGCCGAATTGTGTTCGCTTTGGATCTTCGGACCTTGGGAATATCAATCCATGAAAGCATCCTTCATGATCCTCTAGTAGGCCGTCGATTTATCCCTCTGTAATTTCGAACGGAGCATGTAATCTGCTTGTTTTAGGGGGTTTTGAGCACACCGATTTGGGGCAGAGCGAGCTCAAAACAACGCATGCAGGCAGGTATGCATACATACATGTTCCACCCCCTCGTGCCGCACCCCACCATTCGATGCCCAATGAACTACAATCCTTTTTTGCCTGAGGCATGTTGGAAGGTGGTTCTTGGTATACAACCCGAGAAAACTAAAGTACAAATCCGAAGCTCATGAGAGGAGAAACTGCGGTGTTGCCAAAAGTGTTTGATTTGCTTGTTGTTTTTGGCTTTCCCTCGCTTTTGCTTTTGGCTCTATCCCTCCCAAAAAATATAATTGTGTTTTGTAGTGTCAGCCAGACAACCTCGAACGCCTAGTGTTGTAGATAGTTGCAGACAACGAGTTGCAGAAAGGTCAGAAACACGAGGGATAAAGCCAAAACACAAAAACTGAGGGAAACAACAATCTTGAACAATTCTCCCCTGAGTTTGGTGTTTGAGTTTTCTCGAGGTGTTTGAGTGTTGTGTGGTTTTGTTGAGTTCTTCGTGGGTTTTGAAGTGCATCACCAAAACGCAAGCAACAATTGTTGACTTGGATTAAGGACAATAGAAGTTCAATATATTTGATGGGGCAGAATTAGATTGGCGATTTGAAAGTAGAATTGAAGACCTGGCTTTCAAGCTTTGACTCAAGCTGCTACAAAGCTCCTTTGATGGCTCCCTATGAAGCTTCTTCTAGCGCTCCTTTTTATGGTCGTTGTAAAGCTTCTTAGACGGCCATTTAAATACATGGGGCCCGGGCCAGGGCGAGAATGCACGGAGTTGAACGGGAAAGAGCTCCAATTCAATTAGGGGCATACCAAAACGCTCATTCCACGCATAGAACTTAGTCAGGAGAGCGGGAACTATGTCAAAGGTAGTTACCATGCTTCTTAGAAGTCAAGTCTGATTACCTTTGAACACGGTGTAAATATACATTTAAGTAGGATTGTGATAGAATTGAAGAAGCAAAGATTTGCAATTAAATGTCCAGTTTGAACTTAAGGATTTAAGTAAGAGTGCTTTCCAAATAAATGGGAGCTTACTTAAAGTTGATTGCAGTGCAAGCGGTTTTTGACTTTTATTCCCAGTGATAATTTAAGTAGGAAGTCCTTTCCAAACATAACTTTAATCAAAGTGAGTTCCCAGTTACATTGATTCTTGTACGTCCCCACATACGGCTTCATCTTTGTGGCTACAAGCTATGCTACAGAGGTAGATCATTGGGGGGGGGGGGTGCGGGTGAGCATGTTATGTGTAAGTGTTATATATCGAGTTGGGCGACAACAACACAACCTACCTCACAACCTGCACCTCCAACCACTTCTTTTTGGACGTTGGGATTTTGGACATGGGAAAAGGCAGTTGTTCTGGGGGTGGGTATTATAGTTTTCTTTTTCAGATTCAGCGTGGTGCTGACGGGCATCGCATGGACAATACATGAGGATCCTCTTGTTCCATAGATCCATGACCGCGTCACGGTGCATGTGTCAAGCTTGGTGCATGACTTTGCCAGGTTTGCGATTTGAGCGATTTGCTTTGCCCAGTCACCAGCAGGCCCCAGGGAGGTGGCTCGACAGCCAGTAAACATCCTGGGCTTCTGTACGGCTCACGAATCCTTCGACATATAAGGCTTCCTGCTGAACTATGACCTTGACCCACAATTTTTGCGTTTTGACCACATGTTGCCAGCTCGGCTGGTCCAAATGTTGCAGGTTTGCGTGACCCGGTGCCTTGCCAAGGTCAAAAGGAAAAGCCGGTCCAAGATTCAGAGGGGCGTTTTGGGCACTCAAATAGAGAGGTTTGAGAGGGGCAGAGGGACACCAATGGAAACTTCCGTCATTTACCATTTTCTATAGTGCTTTTGTTCTACCATTCGTTTTGAAGCTGCTCCTGAAGCTTCGCCACATGGACAGTCCCTATGTTGTTCCTTGTTTCAAACATCATGCTACCTATGGATTCCTTGATTCATGGGAAATCCTACTATGGCATTCCTATTATTATCCTCTATATGTCCCATATGATCTTTGGAGGGGGTGACTTTCGATGTGGGCGTTTCCAGACTTCGGAGCCTTGGGCCTTGGGCCCAGGCACGTGGCCGTCATCTTGTGCACGCTGGCGCATGGGGTCTATGGAATTGGCATGGGCGCCTCGATGGGGAAGTTCTACATTGGAACACAGCTAGGGGAACGAGCTGTTTTGTTTGTTGCTTGTTTGGGGCCTCATTCATGGGATTTCTCTGACTCGTATGGCTCTCCTCAATCCAAAGTCGACATCTGGAGACTGGGAGCACAGGAGCTGTTGTGTGTTCCCATGTCTCAAACCTAGACTGGGCAACAAGCAGTGGTTAGGGTGAGGGGATGCTGGAGGATGTGCGGTGTTCGAAGGTAGCTCAAAGGGAAACCAAAGGGGAACGACCTGTTTTGGTTGATGTTTGTTTGTGTGGGATTCAGGGGACTTCTCTGATTGGTATGGTTCTCCAGATCAATCCAAAGTCGACATCAACTGGAGACTGGCTACTCTTCGCCGTCATTTGCAGCAAAACCGGGATAGCATAGGGCAGGCTCGCCAAATTATTCATTGAATGTCTATACCAGTTGGGGGACACAGGGAATGACCTCAAAACCTAACTGGGACCTAACCATTGGCCATAGCCTTGTGCCATAAGAATCCGAAGGTACCACCAGGCATTTCCGGGGATACTCAGTCAAATGACAACAAGCCCTCAGAACGTGGGCAGGATGTGTTCGTGATCAAACGGGGGTGGGGGGGGGGGTTGAGAATTGCTTCCGCCTCAGTCTTCTGGCCACCGCGCCATGAGCTTGGTTGTTTGGTTTCAGACATGAGGGGAAAGTTGTTTTGAAGCAAGTATGTTGACTTCATATGTGAGTTTGTCTCAGAACGGGGGGGGGAATCCCCAACCAAAAAGAAAAGGCTGGTTTCCTCTTGGAAGAGTATCCTCAAAGAAAGACACTCAATCCCCAAGCATCCCCAAACATCCCCACCCTCAACCTATCATTTAAAATTGAACATTGAGAATTGAAAATCCCAAACCATCCCCAACCTCAAAAAATGAAAAGGCAAAAACAAACACACACACACACACAAAAGACGGTTTTTTCCTCTAGGCGTGCTCTTGACCTCGGGCAACTTCCGGCGCTGGACGCACTTCCAGCTGATCTCCGCCTCGGGGTCCTTCACCGCGGCCGCGGGCATCGCCGCCTTCCTGGGGAACCGCTCCAAGGCGCTTGGGGCGGGGGAGGCGGGGGCGGGTGGGGGGGGTGGGGCGGGGGTTTCAAGGGGAGACCAACAAAATCTAGGGGTTTGCAGCCATCCGGTTCCTTGGCTTTTTATGGCTTTTTAGCTTTTTAGCGGGGATTTCCATTTGACCTGCTAAAAGTTAAACTTTTAGCGGGGGATCTGAGGGCAGCCCAGAAAAGGACCACCGAAGACATGCCTGTGGAATCCCGGTTTCCCGAAACGACACGCGAAAAAGGGGGGGTCTATTTTTTAGGGTGTCCTTTTGGAGCCAGAAAATGGTAAGGGTTTCCGTTTGGATTCCCGGAAAACGGAGCCGACTGAAGCCCAGAGGCTTCCCTTTTCGGGCCAACTTTGGGTTTCACTCCTGGAGGCTCTCACAGACTTGGACCGCAAGCTCTTTGGGTTTGGACTTTGTGACGAAAAGGTTTAGACTTGTTTCGACCAACTCGCTTGATCGGAAGTGAGTAGAGGGAAACCAAAAGGAAACGGTTGCTATAGGGAGCCTGGCGTGTTTCTCACACTTATGGACAGTTGGCGTCCAGCCGTTTTTTGGAGGGTATTCTTTTACAACCCGATTTTTGGTGGAGCCAGGGATGGAGGGAATGAGCCCGAACTGAATCCTGAAGCATCCAACTGGTCTGAAAAGGGGAGTATTGTTCGGGACCAGAGAACCGACATTTTGTTTTAAACCAAGCTTGCAGGTTTCGTTCAAGTCAATACATGGAGCCATGAATACGTGGGGACTAATTCAAATGGGATGGTACTTGGAAACCAACCTCGAGATCAGCCCGTTACGCACATTTGGGGTCACATACATTGCTTCCTTGTAAAACTGGTTTGGATGCCTCCTTCCACTGAAACCCTGTTTTACCAGCAGAACCGGCACTATTTGGCATGGGGTCACTTTTTGCGCAGGGAAGCGATCACCCCCCCACCCCTCAATCCGGGAAAGGTTCTTGGACTCTTACTGCCAATAGAAGGCTTCCTTTCCCGTTATCTTCAGCAAGCGATCACCTACACGTACAGTGAGTATTGCATTCATCAAGCAGTAGACTTGGGGGATCAGGCATTGGACACTAAAATAAGCCCCAACCTGCAGACCACCCACTTAGCTCCAAACCACTAATCCCCCAAGAATTCAGTTGCCCAATGCGTATCGACCTCTTGACCTTTTTGCTTTTCCAATTTGGGTTTAGCTTGTCCCAATAGGTTAGCAATTAGCAAGTTTTCTTCCCGCAAGTGAGACTTGAGGGAAGCTAGCTTTGCAACAATTCAACCTGTTGCTTTTCCCCTAGGTTCCCTAAATAAAGGCGATCCACCCAGGGAAGCGACTGATTTTGTGTTAGGAGAAGGTGATGGAGCTGGCTCAGCAGGCCTGCCGCTACATCTCCGGAGACCAGTTGACCTGGGAGGACATGGCAGGCCCGGAAGAGGGCGGCTTCCTTTCGTCAGAGAAATGCATGGGTTCACGGGTTTGTCTGGCTCCTTTATGATTTGCACACCTTTGGGTGGACAAACAAAAACGCATGTGGACAAATATGAAGCAGAGTTACCTTTGGGTGGACGAAATAATTATAGATGTAGTATTTCTCAGCACATAATTGGTGTCTGCAAAAATCAGTTTGCCGGTTCTTAGGGGTTTCGAGCGATTCCACAAAGGACTGAGGGGGATGGGTAAAACGAGCAAAAGGTCCTTTACTTGGGCGATTCCGTTGGTGACATGGACACATGCCCCTCCCTGCCTGGCTTCAAACGAGTTCCTAGACTTTACGTGAACTTTCTCGGCTCAACCTGACAAAGGCTTGGGACATTGAGTGGGGTTTGCCCGGGAAGACACTCCTGCAAAAGCCGATCACGTTTTCGTGCAGGTTCCACAAAGAATCCGTTGGGATACTTCAAAGCGGGGCCTGAGGATAGACTTCTTTTCTTGCCCTCCGGCCTTAGGGCTCCCAACCCCATACCCGAATGTGCCTGGCTAGCACAGGTTTGTTGGGGATGGGAGAAGTGGATGCGTCCTATCGGAAATGGATGATCATTTCTTGATTCAGGTAGACTTAAACCCAGAGGGAATGGGGTTCAATGTCACGTTGTTTAATACCAAGGATGAATTCGGGTTTCTCATGGGAATCTGACTTGGGTATCGCAGAAATAGCTCATTTGGGGGTGCTTTCCCTTGGATACCCGTTGAATTGGCAAGCTTTCAACTTCTTGTTGCAGGTTTCTTCTTGTGTGTCAAGGTCAAACAAGTAAAACGCTGGTTTTGGACAGCAAACTTAGGTCAGGGTGGGTGTCCGTTTCACATGCAAAGCCGGGAAAGTGACCTCACTTCCCCACTTTCTAGACTTTAGGCTTCTATATTGCCAGTGTGCCCCCTCGAGTCCCTTCAATTTCCACAATCTCGCAAAACCCAGACACCCAGTGGTACCCGGTTTTCTGTTTTTGGGCAGGGGGGTTTCCCTTCAAAATCCAGCAGTTCCATTTTCCCCATGGCCACTCGGCTTTTGAGTTTGGGCCCAATATCCAGAAATAGCATGGGACGAACACGTTGGAGGGGCTGCTCTCCTAATTTTGCATGCCCCAAAATAACTCTATTTGGGTTTGTCCTCAGTTTCGCGCGCAAACGGTTGGAACATGTCAGAACCGGGAAGCCCCCAAGTTGGACACCCTTGTCCATTTGGTTTCCCTTTCATTGATTTCTTGGTTTTGCAACACGGTTCCGCACAGCAGCATATCTTTTCCGGTCGTAGCTCACACCCACAATTCCTACGACCCAAACCGTGTAGCCCTGGATACCCCTGGCAATGCCCCAGAGCATGCACCTAAGCTTGGTTTCTTGTTGTGCTCCTTAACCCAGCCAACCCAAACCACTTAAAGGGAAGCTGGCCAATGTTTGCCTCCATGGGCCCCCCCAACAGTGCCATGTTTGTTTTGTTCCTTTTGGCTTCCCCTTTCGCCCATCTCCAACTTTGGGTTCCCAACAGACTTTGTGAATCCAGGCTCGGAGCCCAACTCGAAGCTCCAAGCCTTGTCCACCAGCTGCTCCTTGCAGGAGAATCCGTCCGACTGTTTCGTCTTCGGCTTTGTTTACTCGGCTGTTTTTCCTGGGGTCTGAAGAGACGTTTGCAAGAGTTAGGATGTTTTCCCCCCACTGAGCTGCAAAAGGCTAAAAGCGTTTGGAGTCAGCTTGAATTCTGATTCGGTCGTGCTTACGCGTACCGTTGCCTTTCTTGGGCGCCTTTGCTCCTACTTCACGGCAGCGAATGCGCCAGCAGATCCCAGCATCTTTGGCTTTGTATGTTTGGGGCTGGGACTCTTATTTCTGTGGGTCAAACCGGCCGTGCGAGAGTGTCCAACCCAGTTCCAATGACCTGGCAGTCGACTGTCAGGACATCGATGCCTTCCTGAGCCACAGCTGGCACGACGCGGCGGAAAGCAAGTGGGAGGCGGGCCGCGGGGCGGTGGAAACCCTCCAGGAGAAAGCTGTTGCTAAGGGCCCTTCGGAAACTTGTTTGGATTCTATGATCCTTAGTGAAATTTGAGTCGTAGGATATAAGGATATAGGGATGGACCGCTTCAATTCCGCAGGAAGGTATGCAAAGTACATCATAGTCTGCTTCGAATGGGCGCTGCGGCTGTTTCAGCGGAGCACTAAAATGGTGGGTTTCCTCTTGGTTTCCATTAAACACTAGCCAAGAATGGGGCTACCCACAAACAAGACACCCCAATAGAATCTGAAAGTGAACAAATTTCAAAGCAACGGTGCTTTCATGCAAAGGCATGGATACCCTGAACAGCAAGTGTACGTTGAAAAACAACATTAGACTCATGCCATCGATTTGAGATTTTCCAGGGCAGCTTTTGGCCAACCTGAGCTGTTACATCTTTGAAAGTTGATCAATTGATCCCCCATTCTTTTCACCCGTTCGTTTGACAAAACCATTCCTTTGGCTTGTGATAGGACAAACAGAAACCTACCACATTGCGGGTCCTCCGTTATCAGAAACATGGATTTTCTTTTGGACCCCGTTTTAAAGGCGGGCACATGGACACCACATAAACCAGGGACACTACATAAACCACACACCGCATAAACCACATAAACCATACTCATTTTTGACAACCCCCCACACCCAGCTGAACCCCCCCGCGCATCCGAACGCGCGCATCAAACACCGCGCGAGGCACTGCAGGCTTGGCGTCGAGCCTTCAAGGCGCGGAGTATGCGGAGTGATGTGAGGGAGAACACGGCAAGACCCAGCAAGAGGTCGGTTTCCAAGAAAGGCAGGTTTTTTGCAAACCGCAGCTTTGCGGGATTGGGTTTCATGTAAATCGGGGGTTGCGGGGCTGTTCTCTAAACATATGTCAAGTTTCGGGTAATTAGACTGGACGTGGATCAGAATCTTCTGTTGTCTTGTGTCGTCTTGTTGGTGCCAAGATCTGGGGGGTCCATGGAAAGGGCGTGCTTTCAAGAAAAGCACCCTCAACCTGCTCAAGGGAAAACTGTATAGAGGGCTTTGGTTGGTGGGGATGTGTTGAATTCGGATCAACCAATAGGCTGTTTCGCGACTCAAAGTGCCACCCCCTATCAACTAATCAGGGCTTTACTTGCTGGTGCTCAGAAGGGAACTTATAAACCATCCCTTGTGGCTGTTTTCATTCCCACATTTGGCCACTGAGCGCCAGCAAGTCAACCCTGGATTTGTTGTTAATGACTTCGCATTCTGGAGGCCACACCAGTCTGACGATTAGACGACGGATCAGCTAAAAACCACAAGGGACTTCTAACTAGCATTCCTAATCCCCAACCCCCCACCGCCCCCCCCCCCCCCAATTTCTCCGAAGTTGACATTACAAGTGGGGTGTCCTTAAAAGCAGGAAATCCAAACGGGGGCTGTTGCACTGTATACTTGGGCTTCCCTTGCAGTAAAACAACATCAAGCAGGGCAACCTTGAAAACATACAGACCCGAGTGGGTTCACCTCTTGTCCCAACCTTGTGAAATTTTGTGTCGCAGCAAAGATTCGGACCCCCATGTTTCCTGGGATTCCCTTTCAACCGACTTGCAAAAAGGCCACCAAGGCTCCAAGTCGCACACTTGTTCGGTACTTAGGCCGCTCGGGTTCAGTGCACAGAGAGAACCAAGGGCCAATTCGGTGGGCGACCCACGGTCTGGGGTTTCAAGTGTTCGGGATGCACAAGCCAAGACGAACCCATTTCAAGTCGTTTTTCCAAGCAAACTGAAAAGCTAAAATCTTGGATGCTCCCCCCAGGGGCATCCTTTCTCCTCGGGCGGTTGTGGAAGACAAGGCCGGTTCCTTGTCCACTTCCATGGGTACACACAGATGTTAGCCATGTCTGAGACGGCTCTTTTCTACAATGCTTGGCCAAAAGCAAAGGTAAAGAGCCAAATAAGTTTGACCACGTGGCACAAACCCAGTTGGGCGTGCGTCACACGTCACATAGGGCAGAGCCTCAAAACAAACATACATCTACGGTTGGTGAACAGGGAAAGCAACGGGGAAGACAAACTGTGGGATCCAAATCCGTATTCTGACGCATGGAACAACGACAGGAATTGTTTTCCGCTTCGTTTAAAGGGATATCACAAGGAACACCTCGAACGTGTTTCGTTCCCTTATTTTGACACATAACACAAACTGCCGAGCAACTAGAACTATTCCCCTACAAACATGGCCAAACAAACACAGCTTTCAATTATCCCACACCTAAATTATGCTTTCTGAGTTGTGTGTTTCTATCTATGTAGTTGTGTTGTTTCTTCATTGTTCATAGTTCATTATTATTATGCATTGGCGCATTTGTATAATGTATGTTGTTTATTTCTGTTCATCAATTTGTACTTTTGTTGTGTTTGTTGTGTTTGTTCAAACGCGTATTCATTTGTTAGTGTATTTGTGTCGTGTGTTGTATTTAGTCATTCATTTTGTCCGCGTTGCTTATTCATCCATCCATTTCATTTTACTTCATTTCATGTTATTTCATTCATTCATTCATTCATTCATTCATTCATTCATTCATTCATTCATTCATTCATTCATGGATTTACAAATTTGTGAGGGCCGTCCTAAAACCCAGTCTTCGGTTTTAATTGTCGCCGAACGGAGAGATGTAAAAGTCGTCACCCACAAGGAGTGCGCAAGTGCGGCCCAAGGCATGCGCAAGGTTACAGTTTTTGAAGGGTTTCATGCACTGATGTTGCCTAGCATCATGAAAGGAGGTGATATATTTTTCTGTACTTGTGCTATTCGAATATTGCTCGGGTCATGTGAGTGCGTCTGCCTTTTAAGTTTTGTGAGTTGTCCAGGGCGAATGGCTGAAATACACGCAAGTATACGCACACACATCTGCGGTTTGCCGGCTGCTGCGTTTTCTTCAGTCAGACGCCAAAGGAAGCCAAAGCTTCTGCGGCCATGATTTCAACAATCAGCAGCTGACACAACAAAATCCGCACAAGCCACACACGAGCCGCAAGCAAGTTGCGCGCGAGCACGAGAAGCCCCAGCAAGACATCTAGCCATTTGCTGTCTCGGATATTTGCTGTCTCGGATATTTGCTGTCTCGGAGGTCTTGAGCGGCGCTGTTCAAGCAGTGAATGGGCAGCCGTAACCTGCACTGTTCTTCTTTCAGGCTGCGTCCAAGCTGTGTGGCAGAGCCTGCTGTTCTTTCCGCAAACTGAGGTGAACGAAATCTAGTTTCTGCGTCGCTGTGCGCGCGCACGTCCGCACAAGAGCCGCGCAAGTGCGGCCCAAGGGCCCAATCCCGGGCAAAAGAAACTAGGAGACCCCGCCCCCAGTTATGTATGTATTTAGTGATTTATATTTTTATTCCCCACCCGCCAGTTGGGGGAGTTAGATTTCTCGAAAATCCGCTTCCAAGCAAGCCAGCAGCTCCAGGAAAGATGCAGATGACAGATTCCAGTGGCAGTCAGCTACAAGTGCGCCCCTGTGAAAGAAGCATGCGTGTCTTCTGGCATGAATGCGAGGCAAACACAGATGCCAGAGTCAGTCAAATGCAGATGAACCAGTCAGATAGCCAGTCAAATGGACATATCAGACGCCAAAGACAGTGAAGAGCAGATGCACAAAAGCCGATTTAATGTCCGGCCATGCCCAGAGCCAGCCAGACACCGCGCGTCCAGTTCTGATGGGGCTAGCTATGCTCAGGACCGAGTGTTTGCGTAAACCAGATGCGCAGGTGCTTCTGCGCGGGGCCAGATCTGTTGGGGGGTTAACTGGAGAAGGCCAGGGCCTATCAAGAACTGAAGCTTATCATCATCATGCTGAAACAACCTCGACAATGCGATGCTATCCAGCCCCCAAACGCCGCCGCGAGAACTAGGCACCGTGGCAGTATAGAGCGCGGTTAGAAAGTTGCAAACTTAAGCTGGCCTGGGGGAAGACCGGTAAAATGAAAACTAAGAAACGCTGGCCGGAAACACTTGGAACACATTCTGGCCGGAGTCGGAAAACCCGGCAAGCCTGGCCGGAACGTCGAGAAGCAGGAAGCGCTCGGAAAGACTGGCGGGGGCAAGCTTGACAAGACTGCCGCTAAAACCCAGACAACACTTGGAGGAAAGAGGCGGAACAACTGCGCGGAAAGAAGGAAAACTGAGCAAACAACTCAGAAAAAACCGGGCAGGAACCGGAAAAGCTTGCCAGAAAACATCGGAAAACGGCAAGGTCCGACGATGCGCAAATTCCTGAGAAAAGTGGCGGCGCAAATCTGGATGGGGATGTAGTTCCCCAGATAGCTGAAAGCTACAGGGGTTCTAACTTCTAATCAAGAGGGGAAAGTGATTTGCGAGATTGATGGGCTCGTGCTAGGGCGCGTGCAGTTTGGGGTGCTGGTGTGGGGGGTGCTGTTTGAGGTGCTGATGGCAGCGCGGGCGCATCTTTTCAAGATTGACGGTAGGGCGTTAGGGGGCATGCAGTTTGGGGTGCTTGTGCAGGTGCTGTTTTGTGGGGTCACGGTGGGCGCGTATTTTTGCATCTTGACGGTAGGAGGCAGGGGGGAATGCAGTTTGGGGTGATGGTGCTGTGGGACGCAGTTTGTTGGGTGCTGTTTGGGGTGCTGGTGACGGCGCTGGCGCATTTTGTTGATATTGACGCTCGGGTGCTATCAGGCATGCAAGTGACGGTGCAGGCGCATGTTTGCATTTTGACGGTAGGGTGCAAGGGGGGCACGCAGCTTAGGTGGCGGTTTGGGATTCCGTTTAGGGTGCTGGTTGATTTTCGCAAGATTGACGCCTGGGTGTCTTGGGGGTGTTGCTTGGGGTGCTCTTCAGGGTGATGGTGCGGGCGCATTTTGCTTGATTGACGGGCGGGTTTTGCTTGGGGCGTTCTTCGGGGGGTGCTTTCGGAGGTTCTGGTGTGCAAGCACTGCTATCTGGGGTGTAATGCTGGTGTATTTTGTTTGTTTATTGAATCAGTTTCTGATTTAGATATCAATCGGTTATGTACTAATTTGCTATTTCGGCCCTTGTATGACTTATCTTTTCAACGAGGTGCAGCATCAGCGCGAGCCGCGGCTCTGGATCGACAAGTATTGCATCGACCAGACTGACATCGAGGCGCTGATCTCTCGCATGTAGTTTGGTTTTATGCCGCCACCCCAGTGCCAACAGTCATGATTGTCAAGAAGGTTCTCTATAGTGGGATTTGTGCCCCTATAGCAAACCTTGGAACTAGGCGGAGTTCTTTGCTTTGTGGGGTCTGAAGAAAACATCCCCAAGCAGGCTGCAAAATTCACATTTCAGTCCCTGAAATGAGTTGCCCCTGGCAGGGGTGATGTTGCGATGTTAATGGGGAACATAGCGAACCCTGCGCGTGCTAGACCCTTAAACTTGAATACACATTTGGGTCGTTAAAACCTTATCTGACTACCATCCGTTTTGAGGATCACCTTGGAAAGCAAGTGGTTTTCCGGCTGTGTCCAAAACACAACATGTTTATTTCTAGTTGATTTGTCAAGCCAACCTGACACCCATCCTTTTGTTGAACTTGCATTTCTTGTTGGCCAAAATGTCCATTGGTTTAGTCAAGAGCCAGCACTACTGCTTCGTTGACAGGACTTGGGACTTGGACATAGGGAAAACAGTCGCTGGGGGGTGGGCCAATGGTCATGTTAGCCAGAGTTTCGCTTCAAATCTCACGGCGTTGCACAACGTTTGTCAATTCAATCCCAACTTCCCGGCTTTGGGATGCCAGGAGAATTTGTTTCCCGGCTCCAAAAAGTGTCAGACTTCACAAGCAAGCGTAATCGAAGGTAACCCAGCTCACGGTGGGGCATCCAAGCTGCGCATGGGACATCCAGTGGCGTATCAGGCTGGCTAAACCACACACACAGACTAGCACGTGATGGCGGGTGTCAAACATATCTCCACCATGTGGACCCGGCGCCTGAAAGGGGACCCGAAGGCCATATTTTGGACAAAGGTATCCCCCTTCGAAGCTCACAGCGAATCTCGAACTTGGCTCCCTTTGGAAAACCGGCGGCACCTAGGGCAGCACCAGGGTCCAAGACGGTTTTGAGAACCTCAGGTTTCCCCGTTCGCTGGGAAATCACTTCAAATCACCCAGATTCGTTTCGGAAATGAAGAGAGTACAAACTTTTCTCAACCCCTCTCCCGGCTTTTCATGATTGCAGGCAATACTCTCTTTTGGCTGGGTTCCCTTCAAATTGAACCAAAAAGGTCTTTTCCTCCCTGGCCACCAGGTTTTTTTTTGAAGCTTCGTTTTCCTCTCTCATGCCTAGGCCTTTGGGAAAGTCCATGTTAGAAGTAAACAAGCAGTTTCGCTTTTTGGTTTTGTTTTTTTTGCCAATCCAGGGAGTGCTCGTTCCAGGCGAGCTTGATGTGCTTGCCGGTCTTCTTGGCTTGCTGCCACACCCTTCTCATCATCGCGGGCAGCACCTACTTTGAGCGCCTCTGGTGCGTAGAAGAGGCGGGCTGTGTTTCAACCACCTCGGGTCGAAGGTATATTTGGCTGTGGGTCAAAACAGGGTACCCAAAATGGAACCCTGGTAAATGGAAACAAAGACTAAGCCTGCGTAACCCTAGCTCTTTAATTGTGAGCCACACCAATTTGTTACCCTTTGTTCCCCCTCATGCGGGAGGGGCGTGGGGGACTCACCTAATTTCCCAGACTAACTGCACGTTGTGTTGTGTCGTTTTTGCGAAAACATAAATGTTGTTTTTCCCGGTCATTTAAGTGCCTAGATGGTGGTAGAAAGAAATGGTCAGGACCACTGAAGCTAATTTGAGGCAGTGGTAAGAAAGACAATGGCAAGGATTCCCAAGCAAGCCAACCACTTGATAGCTTGATGGAAACTCCACAGAGTTTTGGCCATGTCACGTCTCCCATTCATGCCCCTTGTCTGGTCAACCCACTTGATTGGAAGCCCTGCCGTTGGCTGCGACAGGCCCAACCGCAAGATCCTTTCGCCGGAAAATTATTTGGTCTCGCATGGATGGTGTTGCAATCGGTTTGCGGACAAGGGTTTTACAACAGTCTCCACTTTGAACAGCTCCATTTGCCAAGGAACCTGGACCCCTGTAAGTGTCCGGTTTAAACGCTTTTACACAGTAGCATGTTTCAAGACCGCTGTTGGATTGATTTGTTGCGTGATGTTTTTGCAGACCTCTGTAGTTGACTTGCAACGAGACTGTGGCTTTGGTTTGTCTTTCTTGTGGCGGGTTGAAGCGCAATGTTGAGAATCAACTCGATTTGTGGCCCAAACGAGGCTCATGATGCCTTGTTCATTGGGCCCTCAAGAACCAAAGGCCTCAGGGAACGTCAAGCATTGCTCGTACTCTAAGAAAAATAAGATCCGCTCCTTTTTGTGGCCGAGAAGTGTGCCTGCAACAGCCGATATTGCGTTGTTTTTTTGTGGACAGATCCAAAAACCAGCATGGGTGTTTCTCCAAATTGTGAACCCCTAAGAATCGCCGTCTTCTTTGTTGTCAAGCCTTTCAATCCGAAAGAGCTGAACAAATCCTGAAACACCCAACAGATGCAGTCCCAACTCTTGGTTCCCATGCCCCAAATCCCGAGTCCCAAGTCCACGAAGCAGCGCTTGGGGTGCTGGTGGATGTAGGTCTTCGTGTACCTCCAGATGCGGCGCTCAGTGAACTCCATCGAGCTGCTGCCCATCTCCGACGACATGGAGGCGAGAGCATCGCAACAGGTTCTACCTGGTGTGGGGTTCTAGGGAACCATATGGCCATGGGTAAACTCCCGTACCCCCAGCGAACATCCCAATCCCGACTAAAATAGACTAAAACTGGCGGTGCACCTACCCCAAATTGTACCATTGGGTTTGACCCACAGCCATAGAACCATCTAGAACTTGAGGTGGGCGTGTCTGGTTCTACTGCCTGGTTTAGTTGTGGCTAATGTTGACCCCGTACTAATCAACCCCAGTTTATAAATTGGGTGTCTCGGGGTTTAGTTGGGATCAGGCCACTTTTGGAGGGGAACACCGAACACCCCCCGTAGTAATGAACTGGGGTTGATGAATATATGGCCGGGAATCATATAAGCCTCTACAACCAAGAACTTGTGAGGACGTGTCATGTTTTTGGGGAACCCATGTTAGGGGTGGTTTCAACAGGACCCACCGATTTTGGGGACCCCTAATGAGACCTTGGGGTACCTGCCACAATGCCAATCAAATGCTTTGCTATAGTGGACTTATTTGGGCTATTCGGGAGCCTTTTGACAGGCATGGAGAGGGGGGGGGCTGGCAGTTGTTTGTTTTGTTTGTGATAGACGTTTTGGCTTTTTTGGTTTTCCGTTATTTCCCCTTCAGACTTTGCGCACCTCTTGTTTTCTACTTTTGGTTTTGGTATGTGTGTTGTTTTTGTTTGCCGTTTTTTGGGTTTCGTGTATTTTCTCTTGCACCAGACTCTGTGTGGCCATAGTTTTGGGTGGTTCTACTGGTTTGCCTGTTTGGCTTTTCATTTGTTTCTTCTTTCACCAGACTTTGTGCTAGCTCTTTATTTCGGTGGTTGTACGTTTTTGCCTTTACGTGGTTGCTTCGTTTAGCTCTTTGTTTGGGTGGTTTTACGTTTTTGCATGTTTGTTTTTGCATTTGCCTTGTTGGGTTTTCCTTCACTTTGTGTGCCTCTTGTTTTTGGCGTTTGTTTATTTGTCCCTTGGTTTCCTGTTTCACCAGACGTCGTGTTCCAGTTGTGCGGTTTATTCTCTTTTGTGTGCTTTATTGGTTCTCCCTGCATTTTTCTTGCGAGGTCTCAGTCAAGGGTGAGGCGAAACACCCTTGCCCCCAGACTAAATTATCTTTGGAATTTATGTTACGTGTTTATGGGAACTCCGTAATAGTCAACGGGGCCGTGACAACGGCACACATAAGCCGTGACCATGTCACGGTACGTGTCAGAAGGAGCTGGCTCCCCAAACTTGTGAATAGTGTTGTTTGGTTCACATAATGTTGGTGTCTATTCAAAATAAGTATGAGATAATGAACACATCATGGTTGTAGGGACCACCCAACCACTGCTTTTTGGACAACACTTGAAATTTTGGACATGGGAAAAGCAGTTGTTGGGAGGACAAATTTGGGGTCACTCAAAACTTCTTAGTCGAGCGTCGTCCAAGACTTTGCGATTCGAAGTTCCGGACATCACCGAGTAGAAAGAGCCCAGCAGTTCTTCTTGGTTCTCAATATTTTTGTCGCAGCATTGGAACTTAAGAATTTTCAAGAAGTCCATTTTGCAGAAGTCATAACTAGCTTCGAGGTACACCAAGCTCACGAACGAATCGCCTATGGAAGTTCCTTGCTTCCCGTTCGGGAGGACAACAAGTTGCTAACCGGTTTGTCAAGCGGCCACTCACTTGATCAAAAGCGAGATTGCTTGTGTTGAAAGCTACACCGGGCGCATGACAACTTCCATGAACATAAACATAGACGCCCCTTCAGCCGCAACCCTTTTAATTTATGGTGTTTTGCCATTGGCTCGACTCATTTAGCTCTCCAACTCTATCCTTTGTCAACTCTATCCTCAGACTCTATCCTTGTCGTTCCTCCACTTTGAAGGTATTCCAATGGAAATGAAAGGACGGCAGCCAGTTGGTGGGTCGGGTCCCTTGTGCCAGTGCTGACTTCCGGCTACGGGTCGCCGTTCGACAGGAGCGGGTGAACCGCTTTGACGTGCAGGCGGCTTCGAGCGCTCGAATGATTCGGTCAGGTTGGGGTTGGGCCCTCAAAGGAGGGTCTTACCCGAGCCCAGCTCCGAGTGCACAGTTGCTTCCATTTGCTTAAGAGTATTTGTTATTTCCCCTGTTGGTTTTAACGGGAATCTATCACTACTGGAAATATTTATTTTTTTGTCCAGGGGGTTTTTCGCTAATGGCAGGTTGGGTGCACCTCCCAAAGCAAGTGCGAGAAAGGTGGAACTTGGCAAGGAAGTGGTTGCAGCTGCGGGTGATGAACCTCAAGCACTACCGTACAAAGTGCTTCGTGATAATTTCGTGAGAGCTTATTTGGGGAAGCCGAAACGAATCAGCGGGGACTCAGCCCTTCATGTTGATTTACGAGCCTTCTACTTTGCTTCCGCGGAATATCACCTGCATACTGGCTATGTTGGTATTGAAGCCAGTTGGAACATGGAGATGAATTGAGCAAAACTCAAACAGGGTCCTCGAAGGATCGCTATAAAAATAAAATAATATATATATATATATATTGAAAAAAACACATCTAGACGACGGGTGTCCCGGAAGCAAAGCAACACGTTAACTCAACTCTGACGCCTCCCCCACCTCATGAGAAACAAAGACGTCAATGTCCCTGCTCAAGCCTAGCCTCTGCAAGTTCTGATAAGCAAGCTTAGCATCATGCTTCCCAATTTCTCGTGTCAGTTTCTGTTGCGCGCGATGTTGTGAGTTGATGCTGTGTGCGAAGCTGTGCGTGGTGCCGTGCGTGATGCTGCGCATGATGTTGCAAATCATGCTGCGCGTGACGCTGTGCGTGATGTTGCCCATGATTCTCTACAACACCTCTCGTCCACTCTTTTTGCCCGTTTCTTTCGTCAATCTCTCTTGTCCAAATCAGTGCGCAGTTACTGCTGCGAAGGCTGGCTGTCTTAGCTACGGAAGTGTACCTCGCACACTACTTTTTCGTGCATAAGTTAAGATTTTCAAGCTGGAGATGCGCAAGTCAACAGGGTGTTTCTTTTGCGCTTTACAGTTGCAATTTGCGAGCTGGACATGATGGAGTGCACTCTCCGAACATTACTTCCGCGCTGAAAAAACGTGATTTTCGAGCTGGGGACCTTTGCGTGTAGAAACTTAGATGTTTCAGCCGGAGCTGCGGGATTGCACTCGCGCACTACTTTTGTACTGAAAAGTTGTGGATTCTTGAGCCAGAGCCATGGGAGTGCACTTTGCGTACTGCTTTTGTTCTCAAAAAAGTTTCCATTTGCCATCCGGAGCAGCGTGAATGCTCTTCGCGTGCTGCTTTGATGCTTGAAACTTGCGTTTTTAGCCGGAGCTGCGGGGATGCGTTTCGCGTGCTACTTTTGTACTCCAAACTTGCGATCTTAAATCCTGAGCTGCGCTGCTCTTCGCGTGGTGGTTGCGTACTTGGAACTTGCGTTTTCAGCCGGAACTGCGGGAATGCACTTCGCGTACTACTTTTGTACCCAAAACTTGCGAGTTTGCAGCCAGAACTGCGGCAGCACAGTTTCCGCACAATATATACTTTTGTACTTGAGAACTGCTATTCTTGAGCCAGAGCCGTGGGAATGCACTTTGCGTACTACTTTTCTACTTAAAACTTGCGAATTTCAAGCCAAAGCTGCAGAATCTTTTGTATTTAGAAATTGCGATTTTGCAGCCGGAGGTCTGGGAATGCTCTCTGCGTACTACTTTTGTACGTAGAAGTTGTGAATTTCGAGCCGGAGGTGCGGGAGTGCGCTTCGCGTACTACTTTTGCACTTTAAACATGCAAGCTTTCAGCCGGAGCTGCGGAAATGCACTTCGCGTACTACTTTTGTAGATAGAACCTGGAGATTCATTCTCCATGAATTTCCTGGTAGTTCTCGGCTTTGACTTGCTTTTGGTAAATCTCGCTGCTTTTTTGCGTGAAGTCGCCTAGAACTACTAAAGTTCCTATATTTTTGTGAGATTTCAGAATTGGTACGGTTTCACGTGTTCCCCGCCCAGAAATACCCGCAAAACGCCCGCAAAAAGCCCGCAAACGCCCGCAAAACCCCGCAAACGCCCGCAACTCAGAAAAAGACGCTTTTTGGGCTCGGGGGTCGCGCAAAACTCCTAGAAACCACTTAGAACGCCCAACACGCCCAAAACTACCAGGAAACTAAAACGCCTAGGAAAAGGCCGGAGAATGAATCTCGAGCCGGAGCTGCAGGAGTGCGCTTCGCCTACTACTTTTGTAGGTAGAAGGAGCGGTTGTACAGCGGGAGCTGCGGGAGTGCACTTTGCGTACTACTTACTTTTTGTGCGAGCAAATTGCGAATTTCGAGCTGGAGTTGCGGGAGCGCGCTTCGTGTTCTACTTTTGCACACATAACCATTGCGATTTTGCAGTCGGAGCTCTGGGAGTGCTCCTTCGCGTACTACTTTTGCACTTTAAACATGCAAGCTTTCAGCCGAAGCTGCGGAAACGCACTTGCTTCTTTGTTGTGCAAGAAAAAGTGCTCTTTGGCTGAAAAAGCGCTTTTGCTTGATGCGGGCTTTTCCCAGTAATGCATGTTTTTCTTGCTTGGGCTTGTGCTGAAAATCGCTTTTCCTCGGTCAGAAAGCGCTTTTACCCGGCCAAAACACGCTTTTTCTGACACGCTTCGCGGCTATCTTGAAAAAGAGCAGTTGTTGGGTCAAAAAGCGCTTTTTGAACGAAACCGCAGAAATTATTGCTTTTTTGCTAATCGGCAGAAATTTTGCACACCCGGAGTGCGCAGGAATAGAGCTGGAGCTGCAGCGGAGCGGGAGCTGCGGGAGTGCACTTCGTGTACTACTTATGTACTCAAAAGTTTCGATTTTGCAGCCAGAATGTTCTTCGCACACTGTTTTTGTACACAAAAAAGCTTTTCGTGAGCCAGAGCCACGGGAATGTACTTCGCGCACCACTGTTGTACTAAAAAGTTACGATTTTCAAACCTGAGCTGCAATGCTCTTCGCTTGCACTTACGAGTTCAGCCGGAGCTGCGGGAACGCACATACAGAGCCGCTTCGACGCGCACGATCTCTGCAGAGGGTTCGCTGCGGTCAAGGCAAATTCGCACGGCGCCACAGCGAGAGCGCTTCGACGCGCACGATCTCCGCAGAGGGTTCGCTGCGGTCATGCAAGACAAATTCGCACGGCGCCACAGCGAGAGCGCTTCGACGCGCACGATCTCCGCAGAGGGTTCGCTGCGGTCAAGACAAATTCGCACGGCGCCACAGCGAGAGCGCTTCGACACGCACGATCTCCGCAGAGGGTTCGCTGCGGTCAAGACAAATTCGCACGGCGTCACAGCGAGAGCGCTTCGACGCGCACGATCTCCGCAGAGGGTTCGCTGCGGTCAAGACAAATTCGCACGGCGCCACAGCGAGAGCGCTTCGACACGCACGATCTCCGCAGAGGGATGCAGAGGGTTCGCAGCAGTCAAGACAAATTCGCACAGCCAGAGCGCTTCGACACGCACGATCTTCGCAGAGGGGTATGTTTCGCTCTCGTCGGGCCTACCCCGGCCAGAAAAAGAAGAAGAATTAAGAGTCGAGAAGTGAAGGTACAAAAGAATAATTAGCTTGTGTTTTTAGGGTGGTGAAGTAACACCCGAAAAGCTAGGTTGTGCTTTTAGAATACCTGCTGGACCACCCAAATCGGCAGAAGTTTCTGCCTTTTTGGAAAAAGGTGCCTTTTTGCTGTTGGCGGCGTTTTCAGTTTCCCTGGCAGCGTGAGTTTCAAAACTGTGCAAAATAGGCGGCAGGTTGCGTTTCGGCGTTTTTTCTCGCGGGCGGCGTTTTTTTGTGCTTTTCGGCGGAAATGTCTGCCGCCGGGGCCTTTCGGGAGAAAGTGCTGCCGGAGGGTCCAGGTATTGAGATAGCACCCGAAAAGTTGACATGAGAAGTTGGCTGGTGAAGTAGCTATCGAAAAGTTGGCATGATAAGTTGGCAGGTGAAATAACTCCTCGGCAAGTTGGCATGAGAAGTTGGCAGGTGAAGTTTGCAGCCGCTTTTAGAAGAAGAACCCTTCGCGATGCTTCCACTTCCGGGAAATTGAACATGCAGCCGATTTTGTCATTCCTCACATGGTGACATGCACACATCTTTGACACGCACTTTCTTTTGAATTGAGGGGCTGATTGTCTACATCAACAGAATATGAGCGCACATCCATTTGTGTCCCTTTTGTCCCTTTTGGGGAATGGTCGCCCATACTGATGATGACTTGACCTTTCCTTCGCGGGGCCTTTGGGCAGGTGATGCTGTAGTTTCTTCTGGAAAAAACTCATGACAAGGTTACAGTCTTTTCACAATGATTTGGAACAGTGAAATCCCTCTGAGAATTCTATGTTTACGGAGTGGCCCAATATTGAATGTGCACGTATGTGTTCTTGAGGCTAAAAGGAGCTTCACAATTGAAACCAAAAATCGGAAACATGAAACCAACATTTTATCCAAGAAGGGGGAGAGCAATTTTGGGGTCCCTTATTTTGACACACCTTGTGTTTTTTTTGTGTGTGTGTGTGCGTTTGTTGAACGTACCCCTTCGGGGACCCCGTTTGTTGGATAACTATACCATAATTATTAAGATTGGATGCGCACGATTTACCGCGCAGGCGGCCCAGTGCGTGCTGAACTCTGACCGCCAGAAGTTGCTGGCGACCATCGAGGCGCTCCACCCGGGGCTATGAGGGAAATACCCGTTTCATAGTGGCAACAAGTTCCCAGCCCGCCGAATGGCTTGGTTCTAAATGGGCTAGTATAATCTTCCGTTCAATGGGTTTGAATTGTACGTTTGCAAGCCTATTAGCTAAACGGAGGCGGCCAAACACTGGGGCAAACGGGGTATATACCCGCTTCATAGTGGAGAGTGGCTGTGTATCCCAAAACCCTACATTGGGTGAAGTGGAATGAGACTGCTCGGTGATGCGCTTTGTCATTTGTGCGGCCTTCCTTCAACCCCAGCAGTTCAGGCTGTCGAAGGCCACTGAAATCCACTCCAGGATCTCTAGATCAACAGGTGACCGCGTCGAGCGAATGTGTGGATTCAGTCTCTGGGGGCAGCAAAAAATCACCCGCCCCGGGGCCCCGCACGCCAGGTCTTTCTTCCACGCCTTGTTTGCGCACGCGGGGTCACGGGGTCATGCCGGGCCTAGTGTCTCCGGTTGGGGCTGTCCGGCTTGGGAAGTATAAACAACATTTGGTAGGGGTCATATGAGAATCACGCGTCCAGTGCTGGAGGCTATGCCGAACTACGGCGGGGATCCATTTGGCATGCGCTGGCCTTGCGGACAGGCACCTGTTCCAGTTTGAAATGTTTTAGCAGTAGTAACTGTTTGGTTGTTGTTTTTGGCGGGAATCTAAAAGGGCACCCGCCATGTTTGGGAATTCTATTCTCCCCCTGCCTCAATCTTTGCGCCTAACCCGTGAGGCGGGCTGTGAGAATTACCGCGCCTTCAACCAGCAGGTCCAGCACGCTTTTCAAGTGGCGCTGAAGCGGGCGAAGTGGCCTTTGACTGTCTGAGCCACCGGCAAGGGGACGTTTTGGGAAGGATAAACGGCGTTTTTCTTCATAGGACCCCTTGGTCTCAGGACCCGACGTCTTGGGAAGGAATCAACTTTTTTTTTCATAGCACCCTTTGGTCTAGCACAGGACCCCTTAGCACACATGTCTTCGGGGTCTCTCCTTGTGGAGTCCTCAGAACCCATGTCCCTGACTTTTGAAGTGGCTGGATTCGTCGAGTGAGTCAAAGGTACCCGGCTACAGCACACCCCGCCCTCTCATGGGCCCTGGGCACCCCAACTCGGACGCAACTCGCACGGACTGGAAACCACCTGGGGGTCCAGAGGGTGGGCGCATTCCACGGAAATTGTGTGGAAAGTCGGACGAACCGTTGCTCCGGCAAAGGTACAACAAATTTGTACCTTTGCCGGGCTCTCATCTAAAGTTATTCAATTTTTTGGGGGGTTGGCTAAATATGGAGTAGAATCTGAACATCCTTTTGAAATACTCCAGAGTTGGAGATTTGGTCCGACTTGCCGCCCTGTTCTGGTACCAAGTCCGGTTTCTTGGAATTCGATGGCTGGAAAGGGCATGTGGAGGCATCCAAATCTCGACATGTGCCATTGTCAAAAGCCTTACTTGCTTGGGGCTCAGGATGGTGTTGGAGCTAGTTTTTGTTCAACCATGAAAAGAATCATGGCCTACTGGAGTTCTGAGCATGGCACATGTGGGAGTTGTCAATCCAAGGAGTTCCTGATGTGTGTTACATACCGCAGGCTAGCTCTAAAAAGCGGCAGCCCAATAGAAAGCGAGCCACAAGCGCGCATAGAGTCAGCCATGAATGCATGAGATTACATGCGGTAGCATCCCGCTGTTTCGCGCTCGGAGTGTGAAGGAGGGCGGGTGTTTTTTGTCAGACACAACAGCAGCCCTGCTATCCCGCAAGAGTGGATGTATGCAGAACCTGAAACCGTAAACATAACGGGTGCTGAGAGGACTAGACCTTGAGTGGTTAAGGTTTGCTTGGCCATATCTTGGCGCGTTGCAGACTGCAAGACGTTTGCAGTTTCTTGGACCCAAACCTTGTGCCCGTACCCTGGTATTTGCCTGGTAGATGTACCTCTCTATGTACCCATGTCATATGTTGCTTGTGTTTGCACTAATTCCTCCGGGATGAGTACGCAACTGGACTGTCACCCCGACAATATGATGCTTGGTAGTCTACAGTTGGTTGGCGAGGACAAGAAATGGGGATTGCCCAAGTATTACACAACCACAGGGCCACAATGTCCCAATTGTCCTCACAAAATGTCATGATGAGAAGATATGATTTGACTTGTGCCCCGGAAACAGGCCAAAACGAGACGCCCCCTGCACATGGAACATTTCGGCAGCCCTAAATTGGCGTCTCAGGGTTTACCTCTCGAAACACGGGCTTTGCGCCGGTTCTGGTGGAATAAAAAAGCAACCGCCCTCCTGAAAGGAGCATGTTCGATGCAGAGACCCTGTCCCTCAAAACAGAGGAACCTTTGAGATGTGGTTTGCCATATCCAGATACCCTTTTGATATATTTTGTTGGGCTTCTCTCATTGTTTGGAGACAAGCCCAACAGTTTGACCCTTTTGAAAAAGCGTTGTGCCCATCAAGTCGTGTTTTTTTGTGCAAGAAGCGCAGCTTCGGAAGGTGTCAGTTCAGTACTTGGGTGCCTCCAATGATTTTTCCGTTGAAATCACTGGGCTGGACAATCAGCGGGTTCATCCAATCGTCTGATGTGTCGGTCATGGTTGCTCCTTCTTGCTCTGCGTGGGGGTGTCCTAAACTTGGAAAAGGACCCCGGCATGATGTTGGAAGGGAAACGCGACACAAAAGAAATAACTGTTGTTGGTGGGGGGCTCATTTCGAACATCGCTACGGACTTGGACAGCGCCGCAGTTTCGTCGTCGTAGTCCTGCGAAGGAGTCCAGTCAGCCATATCTCTGGCTCATTTCATTTGCGGTCGCAAGCAAATGATATCTGAAGACGTCACACGCCTACCCCGTCTCAGGAAACATCCATGCAGACTGCAGCAGCAGAAAGCTGGTTCATGAGTGAGGGATCTGTTTTTCTGTTGAGGTATGACTTTTATGGGCAAATTGTGGCCTTTCCGTGTTTGGACTTTTTGGTGTTCTTGTCTGAGCTACTTGTCTTTTACATATAGTTCTGTCCAGTTTCCTCTGTACCCTGGCAATGTGCGGGATTTGAGGCACTGTAAATCAAATTACGTTCCTGGAGCCTCCAAAGTCTTCACATAGGCATTTTGCGGTGGCCTGTTTGGCCACAAGGCCGCACGTTTAGCACGCACACCAAGACTCAAAACACCGACACACATACCCGCCAGCAACCCGCCAAAACTGCCGCCCGCCAGCAACCCGCCAAAACTGCCGCCAAAACCCGCAAATCCGCTCTCCGCAAGCTCCAAACAAAAACGAAACCTTGAATTCCCCAAATTCCGCAGATTTGGAGGGTGCGGGTAAGTCATAGACGCCTAGAGGATTCTTTTGGCACAAAAAGTTCAGCTGGGGAGGGGGTCCCTTTAATCCACCACTTAAAGGGTGACTTGGATAGCGGTGAAATAATGGGGCTAGTTCGAACCAGCATAGTTTCGCTCGATCCGTGAGCGCAGTTTCTGCGAAGCGAATCTTTGAATCTTCACCCAGGACTTCCCTTAGGCCCATTTGGGAACGTATGAAACACCCCCTGCCAATTTGGAGGGCGGTATTTTGTTGATTTCACATTTCCCGGTTTATACATTGTGGAAACTTGAGAAAATGCTGGGTTCCATATGTTTATTGGAACCTGTTGTTAGCCTGCGGTCTGTCTGGCTTTCCTGCCTGCGCTTGAATAAGTCACGCTTGCGCCAATCTCGAGTTCGGCCTCGGCCACAGACGAGACCGAATCTGCTTCCGAGTTTTTAAGAGAGCCACGGTCAAGTGGACATAGAACTCAGACGGGCTCACCACAAAGCATTCCATAATGATGTTTTGTTTTTTTGTTGGGCGGGGGGGGGGGTGAACATGGGGGGGGCTTGTGCTTCTGATCTCACCGGGTTCAGTCTGATGACTGAGCATGTCAACCACATATTCAGCAAGTAGGGGAAGAAGTTGGGAGAGCTGCGATTTAAAGCACATTACTGTACCGGGCTTTGTGGTTGAAAATTATGTTGGTTCACTTGTAATACTTAGGGACTTCACCAGACGGTCAATGTGCGAGCTTTCGTGGCCGTTTTGCCAAAGAAACCAGTAGCAGTTTTTGGGACCAACCAACATTTGTCCTGGTTGGACGGTTTGGTTGGAAGGTTTGTATCATACGTGTTTTTGGTAGTTTTGTTTGAATAAACAGCCCGCACACTTCCTTGCTTAACCATGGCTCAACTTTGACACAGAGCTCGATTGAATCGGTCCACCACTGAGCTGTGGCAGGCCTTTCCGCGCAATGTCAAATGGCAACCTGAAATAGCCCGAAGGTCACTCAAACCATTTGATGGCCACTGGGTCCTGGCCCAGACCCGGCACACCGGTTGATCTACGGCTTTGTTTCGTCGCGGAAGCTGGTCGTGCTTTTGGGGTGTGCCTGAAAATTCTCGGATCCCTTGTTTGAGGCTGGTTGTTTCAGAGAAATCGATAGGAGATTCAGGGATCCCAGCGTTTTTTTTGTTTCAAGATCACGTCAGGGCCCAACTGAGTATGGGATTGGGGGTCGGGTTTCTCGAACGCTGCCTGCCGGAGCTCAGTGGGTCTCCATGAGACATGCGAAGCGAAGCGGTGTTTTGCTGGAGCCTTTCCAAGAAGGTCTCAAAACTTGGCCCCCAGCCATCCGGTTCCTTAGCTTTTTGAGTTGTCGGTTGGTTTAGTGGTAGTGTCCATTTAACCCACTAGAAGTTGGTCACTTTTAGAAGGGCATCTGAGGGCAGCCCAGAAAATAGGTACCTGCAGTCATTACCCTTCGAACATGGGGTCACCCGGTCACCCTATCATTTTGAGTGGCCATTTGTTAGAAGTCGTGGAGACGCCTGTAAAATTTTGCTAGGGAAACTTCGAAAGTGGGAGGACATCAATCCCCATTCGTGTCACCAAACTTTCCGTGGCTTCCTTTCAGCCTTGAGGCTACCCCGTCGCGCGGGAAACCAAAACGAAAGCCGAAGGAATGTTTGTCCTGAAGAAAAGACACACCCGTACTCGGTGCAGCATGTCCTGGAGTCCTGAGCTATGGTTTCGCAAAGACAGGGGATGGAGTTTTTGTCAATCAACCCATACGGAGATGGCAGAGATGAACACATTGCAGACTCAATCACCTGCCACGCTTCCGTTGAGGAAACTATGTTTTCACGAACGAGCCCAGCACCAAGATTTGTTGCCGGAGGACAAATGCTTTGGGTGTTTCGGATTCAGCGAGGAGAACAATACTTACGAATCCAGCAAAACCGGCGCAGAATGGAATAAATGTTTCCTTGCACAGCACTCAACTCCGGAAAGCCGGGTGTTGGGGCAAGCGTGAATTAGAGAATTTGTTTTTGTGTTTCAAGCACGCTCACAATTTGGGCGCACGTCGACTGGATCGCGGCAAGCTCTCGGGTCTTCGCTTGTTTTGTTTGGGTGTTTTTGTTTCATTTTCATTTACGACCGTCCGCTGTAGCCTTTCTGAGATCTCGTATGAAATGACTTTGCGTTTTAAGTTTCACTATGGACCATAACCACACGGTTTCTGTGTGAGGGTCGGTTGAAGCTAAAGTATGATGCAAGTCCCGCCGTGCATTGAGCCCTTCCTGAGCATAGTACATGCTTAAAATGGTAAAGCCTGCTATGACTCGCACAGAAGTTGATTCTGGAAGTACCTCTGTTTTAGGAAAGTCACGCATGAGCGACGGAAGTAGTGCCGGATTGTATCGGGGTCCCCTTGTTTGGATGGTCACATCGTTTTTGTAGCTTGTGGAATATCGGTTTTAATGGCCCTGGTGGGTTCCTGTAGCACTATTGCCAGGCATTCAAATGAGACGCGGCCGAACTCATTTTGAAGCAGATTGTATTGTAGCACCATTTCCGTTGCAATTTGCCGCATGGAACACGGTGGGAGACTCACCAGTCAATCATCCGCGATTCCATTGCATGATATGGCTGCAACATAGTAAAGCTTGAACACGGTAGGAGACTCACTAGCAAGCAATCCATGTTGATTTACGCTCCCTCAGACTAATCAACATGGAAGCTCCCAGAAGGCCTCTGTAAATGGAACCAAGTCCTCTGAAGGGTCCTGGGAGCTTCCATGTTAGTCTGGGGGAATTTACTCTCATTTTGATGTTGGCTCTTTTGCATTGAGCTTCACACCGAGCGACGCCGAGCGAGTTCAGCTCGTGGTGCACCGGAAAGGTGTGCGGCACTTTTCAGCAGCGCGCCTTGCAAAGTTGAGGGAGTGCTGGTCGAAGGCAAGGTCGTCACGGCATCCAAATGTACCCAACCGGGTTTAGTTGCTTCCACGATAATCCCTTTTCTCACAAGAAATGTCCCTTTAAGGTCTGCCAAAAAGGGTGCGTTTTTGTCTTATGCACAAGGAGGAGTTGAGTTCACACATTCATTGGGTGACCTGAATAGGTAACAAAAGGGTTCCAAATGGATGTGAACAAACCATGACGATAACATGATTCTGTGCAATCGATCGGAACCTGTATAATGGAACCAGTCCAACAGGCCACGTGCAAAGCTCTGAGGGATTATGGCAAGGGTACGATAGGACACCACTGCACCACGCTTGCCCTGGATCTGATACGACGGATTCCCTGGATGCAAGCGACTCTATCATCAACCTCACGTACAAGGTGTTCTGGTTCTCTACTTGCTTGGGAATGCGTCATAACTAGGCCTAGGGGACATGAACATGTTGCCCTTGCTTTCCTGTTAAACTTTGTTTGGCTTCTGAATTCAAAGAGGGTGTTTGTCCTTGGGTTGCTTTCATGGCACTGAGTTTCGAAAGCCATGGTTGGAGCGGTCTCTTCAGATTTGCGTCGTGACTGGGGCAAAGTCAACGAACCAACCTGTGCCGAAGCGACATACCCCACAACCCCTTGCCCCATAAGCTTGCTACCCATGCTTATTGTGCATGTCACTTTTGGTTCAAACCTTGAGGGTTGCCAGAGGCGGAGCTTGTTGCCGCCGTGTTCCTGGTTCCGCGGAAACCAAAGGGAGAGTGTTTAAAGAAGAGTGCCTGGAGTTTTGAGCCTTCCAAAATGGGGTGACCCTACTATTTTGAGTCACGGCCGCAGTTTTTAAGGGTCATGGAGGACGGATCTTCAGCACGTAGCACGCTTTTACCCATTGACCCTCCCAAAAGACCCTTCGGCACAGAAGTTCCTCCGAACCACATTGGTTCTTGCGTGGCACGCGCTTTTTGTTTGGCGTTTCTGGCCGGGGATAATGGCCTCGGTGTGCCCTGCGATCTCTCCGACCTCTCAAACTTTAGGGCCCAGGATGTGTTCCACCTGCCACCCCCTAAGGGAAACCCAATGGTGGCTTCGCCCAACCCAAGACCATTGTGGAGCAAACATGTTGCATATTGGTTGAGTTTGGGGACAGGTAAGGCGCAGGTCCATTCACAAGCGTGTGCCACCTGGGTGCGCGGTCCGAAACTGTGGATAACAACTGCGTGCATTCATGTGCTGTTCCTTTCTCTTTCTTTTGTTTGATGCTGCAATGTTTACCTTGTGCCATTTTCTGAGCCCAGACCTCCAAACGCAGAGGGTTCCCTATTGTGGTGAAGCCCGGAACAACAAACGTCCCACGCTTTGAGGGAAACCTTTTATAGAACAATAATTGTTTCACTGTGAACCCACTCCATGTTACGGACATGGTGCCGCCATTTCAGGTGCCCTAGGGCTGATCTCTGGGCCAAATCACTGGAATACCAGATCGGGGGAACGCCGTCCACGAACGGGATCAACAACGACTCTTTGGATTGCTCCCGTGAGAGAATGCAAGGTGTACCCAAGGAAGCGTCACGCAAGTGCAGCGAAACCCTTTTGCTCGGCTTATGCAAGGTCAATCTGAGCATCAAGCCCATTTGTTCAAATGTCCCCCTTCGATGTGTGGCTGCTCTCGGATCTCGACATGGCCACCGAGTCGCCGGCCCCTGGCGACAAGCCAAGTTGACGCCTGAAGATGCGCGTAAAAAGCAGCACTTCTGAGCCTTTTGAGCCACCTGAGCTCTGGTCACTGGGCCAATCCGTGATCTCCAGAGAGGCCCAAGACCCAACAACAAATGAGGTCTTGGGACCAGGCATGGCTCGGGAGCTTCTCACATGAAGATAAGATTGAGTGCCTGAAAAAGTGGTCTTGCTGGTGGTTTCTTGGCCTCAAAATGGTTTGCTTCCCATTTTAAAGTTTCCCAAGAGAACGCGCCGGACCTACCAGGTGACGAAGCATTGCCACGGGCGAACGACCCTGGCCTTTCAATTTGACAAACTGAACGGCTGATGTTCACCACTGGTTCCTGTGTTGCAACCAGTCAGATGGCTTCAAGCCCCTCGACTCAAGTTAGTGGACCTTGTCTCAGCCATCAGAACCTGTGCGAAGGGGACCGTCGCAACCGCAAGGTGCGGAGCGTCTTTTTGATTCGACCGTCGTTTTCGGTAGAACACTTTGCTATGGCATCTTGTAGCTTCCAGAATGGTGGTCGTTTTGGTTTCCCTTGACAACTTAAATTGGAAACCATCAAAGAAGGGGTACCCCCAACAACAACGACACCTACCTTGCCAGGTTTGTGACTTTGACTTGATCAGTCTCGAGGCTTCTGAGTTTCGAATTCGAGCACGGGCAGTCAAATGGACCGCTTCAGCGCCTCCGGCCGCGCGAGACGCGAGGGGTCGAACTGATCGTGGGCCTTGCAATCGAACTGATCGTTTACAAAAGCTATCGCCAAGTTGCATGAGGCTCAAGCTCATTTTTTTTGCAATGTAAGAAGAGAACAAAGGGATGTTGACCAACCCGAAAAGCTGGCTGTCTTTGTCCCTTGCGAACCCGAGAAGGATTGCTGAGGACTACGGATCAGCCAACCCTACCTCAGGCCAGAGGCTTTGACTGCGGCATGGTGATCGAGCTTCCGATTGCGGCGCTTTGTAGCGTGGAGTTTTAAGCCTCCATACCCCGTTGCGAACGGTGAAAAAGTGGATGCAGCTGATCCATGGCAAACTCTGACTTACACTCAATCACGTGCATAGTGTATGTAGAAATATATAACAAGCAATAGGAGTTGTTTGAGAGCTCCTTGTATTGAGATTACGACAGATTGCGAAAGTTGCTTTGTTTGTGTTTTGTGCAATGCTTTTGTTCCTCGCGGACATTTTGTGCAAGGGTGATTTGCTACAAAGAAGATGGACTGATGACGCAGAATGCACACAGGCCAAAGATGGCCGAAAGAAAGCGCAGCCTGAGAACTGGCAAATTTAACCCCCAGCAGAAAGCGGCTGTATTTTCGGCAATGTTTGGCGCAAGATCTGCGAAAGTTTCGCGCAAGTCTGCGGATTGGGCACGGCTTTCAAGGGCCGAGTGCGAGGTCTTCGCGCACTACTTCCGTGATTTATGTTGATCCGCGAAGATGGCGTTTCCAGGCACAAATTATCTCAGACAACCGCCATATATGTACATTGTCGTGTAGGTAGGCCAGCTAGCTCTATGTGTCTTTCAACATTACATATATATATATATATACAGTATATATATATATATACGCTCCCTCCCCGCCCAAGGGTAGGCTGCCCTGCCCCTGGTTAGGATGGGGTGGGGTGGTTGGGTGGTTGGCGTGTGGTTTTGGGTTGGTTTTGGGCTGGTTTAGGGTTTAGGGTTAGTTTAGGGTTGGTTGGGGTGTGGTTTGGGGTTGGTTTAGTTGATTTAGGGTTAGTTTTGGGTTGGTTTAAGGTTTGTTTAGGGTTGGTTTAGGGGTCGGTTTAGGGTTAGTTTGGGTTGGTTTTGGGTTGGTTTAGGGTTGGTTTAGGGTTGGTTTAGGGTTGGTTTGGGGTTTGCTGGGGTTTTTAGGGTTGCTGGGGTTGGATTTGTGGGGGGCGGGGGTGTCGGGGTTCAGGGGGTAGGAGGGCGGTGGTCTGGGGACCGCAGCTGCAGGGCATGGTACTGGACAGCATCCCCAGCATGGCCAGCATCATGTGCATCAAGAGGGGACCCTACCTTTGGGGGGGGGGGCGGCCTGGGGACTGGAACATATATATATATATATATATGTATATTAAAAGTATCAGAACAGGGTATGCATCTATTTCTTCACGTCTACATCATCATTACGATTGCTGTGCTTATCATTATCATCTTTATGTTGTGTACGCTCATCAAGGGCCCTCCGGGTTGGCATTTGTTTCCGGTCAATCATCCTGCCCTTTGACGGACATCTCCTCAGTGATACTCTAGCTGTGGATGCTCCAGCCGTGGATGGGAATCAAGCGCATAGTGCGCATCACAGATAGGGTTATTTTGCAGCTTATTGGGTGTGGGGTCGATCATCGAGCTCCAAGGGCAGGATGATTGACCGGAAAGGCTGGAAGTAGTGCATTTCAGACTTCCTACGCACGCTAAGTCAGGGGGTCATTCTTTGCAGCTCCGTTCGCAGATTATCATTTAGACGTGTCGCTATGTTTGACTATATGTTCCGACACGGTGTCCAGATGACCCCTTAAGATGTGTTTTTCATTGTTGATTTGTTGCCGAGGACGGGCCATTTTGGGGACTTTTCGGCGCTTGCTGCTGGCTCAAGTTGGCCAATGCCTTCATATCCGAGGCCCGAGTTTGACATTTGGGCAATCGGTGATGGACACGTGGGCTCGTGTTTTTCCATGTTTTTCCCCAAGCAAGGGCTTCTGACAGTTATAGTCACAGTAAAGATCGTGGTGCCGGCGCGCGTCTCGCTCATGTTGATTGTGCAGGGTCGCACAAAACCAAACCCGTAAGTGATGTCCACCAATGGTTCCTCATCATCACCCTTCACCTTCTTGAAAAGTCGTTGTTCTACGCTACACGCTTGTCAATCAAAAGCGTGCGGAGGTTATAGCAGTTTTCGCTGAGGATGCCTGAGCTCACGTCGGTCGATCGTAACAGTTGCAGGTAGTGGCTACTTCCCTGATTGCCTGCATACCATGGAGCCCCAACAACCCCAATCCACCAGAGGTATCTGCTTTTAGGGGACTGGTTGAAACCGCCATTTCAATCCCAGGTTGATCCCACAGTTGTTTTTTTGGCGCTCGGATAGCCTTCCCCCTCCCCTCCACTAACTAAGATGGGACTGACCAGGAGGTCTGGTTCGTAGTGGGTGCTGATGTCCGCTCATTTTTTTTGGGGCTGCCACCCTATCAACTTGGTTTTAGGTTTCGGCAGCCTGTAAGCCTTGAAGAGAGTCAAATCGCGTAAGCGGGAAAGTTTCCCCCTATTCTGCCCTCCCCACGTTCCTTGTAAGAGCCGCTTCCCCTGGGGTGGTTTGAAGGCAAAGCCGCAAAAACCGGGAAGTCAGCCCATCATTTTTGGGGCAATAGCCCATTCTCAAGGCGATTTTGAGGGTCCAGCTACAAGGAAATGACGAAGAGCAAGTCATAAAGCCTGTTGGCGCAAGCATGGATTCACAGCCAGCACAAAACGCCACCGTAGACATGTCACCTAAATGCGTTCACCTCAAATGATGTGGCCGATTCTAAGACCATCGCTCTCATGAAGCTGAAGATGTTGCTCACATGGAGTGGGCCTCAGGTTTTGAGTGTGGATCACAAGGGCCTTGGCACTCAATGGGCTTGCCTTATTGAGAATTAAACGAAGTCGCTGGATTCTTTAATCCGGGGTCCACCAGCAACAGGCTTACGTCCCGTGCCAGGTAATGGAGCGGTTGCGGTGGATCTTGGCTCTGCCCCCCAGATGAGAGCTCAGGGCATGCGCAAGTCGATGAAACACAAAGACGAGTTCAGTCGACGCTTCAGTTGCTCCCTTTTTGGAGGGGGAAATTTCTTTGAAATCAACAATCAAGCAAGGGCCCTTTTCTTTCTCCATGGTTACTGGGGGTTTCAGGAATGCAGCTGAGGTGCTTTCCTGTTAGACAACTGTGCGTGGAAGCCT
Source organism: Effrenium voratum (assembly GCA_963377175.1). NCBI lineage: Eukaryota > Dinophyceae > Suessiales > Symbiodiniaceae > Effrenium > Effrenium voratum. Next base: position 370,107 of record CAUJNA010003599.1, on the reverse strand, counting down.
GTAGGGAGGTCGTTTTCCAAGCAGGCCGGGGCACTCCGTCACTTCCGTTTTTTGGGGAGAGTATCATGTAGTGGTCAAACAGGCTCTAAATTTCGAATATATTTTTGTTGCTTGGTAGTTTCCGCATTTGTTCTTTTTGTTTGGTGGGTTCCGTACTAAGAATGGGAATCAGTCCTCTTTCGACTGGGGTTCTGGGAAATTTGTTGCGCTTGGGAATCCCATGTCACGTGGTGCTAAAGGGGACGCTGGGCACGGCTCGTTTTGGCATACAAGGTTGTTTTTTTACTGTTTACATTTACTTTGGGAATTGGACATGAGCGGTACATACCGCATAATGTTAATCCGACATTTTACAACCAGGTCGCTTAAAAGGGTGGGTTTACAAAAGTGAAGGGTTCTCTCTAAATTGGACACCCCTAGTGGTCAATCAACCAGGGGGTTCTCAATCACGCGCGCTCCCAAACGCCAACACAAATAAATGCTGAAGACAGAAGCACTGCTGATCATAGAAACAAATGACAACTTGATATGTGAGCCGCGGCCAACATTTGTGCCCAAGAGGGCGTGGGAAAGCTTATGGTTTGTGTGGTTGAAACTTAGCTCGTTCCACCCCCCCCCCCCCATTTCTTCAGAGGCTAGTGAAAACAAAATCCAAAAGGAAGACCGAAGCCATGGGGGGTTGTTTGTTCAGTCAGTGTGAATAATATGGGAGTGCGTTGTTGTGGGTGTCAGCTTTGCCTTGGTTTAAAGGGCAGCTAAACGGAAAACAACCATTTTTGGGGTGCCCTTTTTTGAGACACACTCATATCTTGGAGTGGCCTGAAAAGTTCAGTCGCATGCAAGCCAATTTGGGCAATATATGGTGCTGAGTGAGTGGCGCTATTTTCGCAAAGGACCCCAACAGCAAAAGTTTGTCAAGGGGTAGGGTCGCGCAGGTGTTGTGTCTGCGTTGAATATGTTGCTCTCCCGTGACCAGGCGTGGTCCAGCAAAGCTGGGTAACAGAAGTTTCCCAACAAGTTTAGTGGCTTGCAGGAACAGAAGCTGTTCGACCATGTTGACATGTTTTTGCAGCGCTTTGCTTGTGCGTTTTCGTGCGGGTGTTGGACTCTTGGCTCGGTCGGCTTCTCACTGTCAGCGAGCTGCTTGGCGACGCTGGCTTGCGCAGCGTGCAGAGTGACATGCCGGGGTGACTTGCTCAATGCGACTCGCGCAGAACGACTCTCGTCGTGTAACTTGTGTAGTAGTGCTTCCAGTGGCTTGCTTTACTGACGCTGGGCGACTTGCTCATTGTCACTTGCGCAGACTGACTTGAGCAGAGCAGCGTCATCATAGCTCGAAGTCGCAAAGTGAGCTATTTTCGTGCTTGAAAGTTGCAATTTCCGAGCCGAAGCTACGCTAAGCCGCAGCTGAGGCAAGGCACTGCGCGCGCTACGAAGGTACTATCAGCGATGTTCAAACAACTCGCGCAAAGCCACTTGCGTTGCGCGGAGAAACTTGCGTAAAGTGACTTGCTTAAAGTCACTTGCGCAGATTGACAAAGTGGTTTGCTAAGAGCTATGTGCAGAACTGCTTGCGCAAGGCGACTCGCGTAGAAATAACTTGCGCAGATTGATTTGCGCTGGCCGCAAAGAGTGACTTCCACAGAGTGGTTTGCGATTGACTAACTTGACAGCACTTGCTCTCGCACAGTTGTTTGCGAGGGGTCACCTGCACACCCAACGTAAAAGCGAGTTGGATAAGGTGGCTTGCGCAAGCATTATGGTGTTCGCTTTGGTTTCCCTTTCGGGGAAAAATGGTAGAATCTCATAGCACAGACACTGACGCGCAGGCGCTCGCGATGGCGCACGCGATGGCGCACACGCACGCGCACGCTCGAGCAAGCACGCGCACGCTAACACGATGCGTGCGTCTACGCATGCATGCAGGCAACCACGCGTGCCCGTAAAAGCGTAGTTGTGCACGCGCGCAAACGCGCGCACGCAAAAGTCACAGGCGCCCACGCGCGCAAACGCGCGCATGCAAAAACACGCAGACGCAAACGCGCAAACACGCACGCGGAAACACATGCCGTCACGGGCGCCGACGCACGCGACACGCAAACACAGGGACACACACGCGAGCAAAGACGCGCAAACACGCACACACACACAAACACGCAAGGACACATTCAAGCACACGTGCGCACGCACGCGCACGCGCAATCACGCGCACACACACACACACACGAACGCGCACACACGGGCACACACACACACACGCACACAAACACAGACACAAACACAAACCCAAGCACACGCGCTGACACGCACAAGCACACACACACACACAGAAATACACTCGCAAGCGCGCGCAATACACACACACACACAAAACACACGCATGACCACACACACACTACCACACACAGAAGCACACGCACACACACACAAACACACGCAAACACACACACACACATGCAAACCCAAAAACCCCAAAAAACAATAACAAGCACACACAGACACAGACACACACCCACACGCACACGCACACGCACGCGCACCCGCACGCTCACGCGCACGCGCACACGCATTCGCACACACACACACCCACACCCACACTCACACGCACACGCACACGCACACGCGCACACACACGCCCACGCCCACGCCCACGCCCACGCGGACGCGCACGCGCGCACGCGCACACGCACACACGCACGCACGCAGAGACACACACCACACACACACACGCACACACCCGCACACACCCGCACACACGCACACACGCACACAGACACATACACACTCACGCACACACGCACACACGCACACACACACGCACACACGCACACACGCACGCACCCACACACACACACACACACGCACGCACGCACGCACGCACGCACGCACGCACGCACGCACGCACGCACGCACGCACGCACGCACGCACGCACGCACGCACGCACGCACGCACGCACGCGCACACGCACGCACGCACGCACGCACGCACGCACGCACGCACGCACGCACACACGCACACCCGCACACCCGCACACCCGCACACGCTCACACGCGCACACGCGCACACGCGCACACACACACACACGCACGCACGCACGCACGCACGCACGCACGCACGCACGCACGCACGCACGCACGCACGCACCCCCACACACACACGCACACTGGACGCACCCACACACACACACACACTGGACACACACACACACACACAAACACACATCCCGCAAGCGCACACCGCACGCGCACGCGCAATCCCACGTGGACACACACGCGCTCACACACCAACACACCCACACGCACTCACACCTACACACTTGCACACCCACCCACCCCACACCCCCACACGCCCACACGCCGACACGCCCACACCCCCACCCCCGCCGCCGCTTGCCCATGCACACGCACGCGCACGCACACGTAGACATACACAAACACCCAAGCACTCTCGCACGTCCCCAAAATCAACACCCGTTGATATGGGTAAGTGGCAAAATTGGGGCAGGGTCCAACTTGTGTTCAGAACTGCTGGACAAGCTTCGCTTCGAGGTGCTTCTATGGTCGCTCCCCGCCGAGTCTAGGCCAGCAGATCGATCGGAATTGGGTCTTTGGGTTGCCCTCTGTGACTGAGATAAGTGTTGCTTCTCTGTTTTGTGCCACCCCTATAGACTGGAGCCCAGAAATTTTCAACCATCGCAATATCAATGCTGCTCAGATGAGCGCTTTGGCGGCTGAAAGACTGGTTCCTTTCGCTGCTTGAGAGCCTGCAGGGTTTACAGTATTCAACAGTGGTAGCGGAGCTCGCTGAGTTCGGTTTCCTTGAACTCGAACATGCTGGTTTTCGGCTTGTGGGTGACTCAGCTGCATGCGTGCGGCGGTCCTCGCTATGATCATGATCAGGCGCTTGGAGACTGGCATCTAGGCCACGGAGTCCTTTCTTGCTGAGAGGCCCCTCTTGGCGGCAAGTCCGGGTCTTCTTCCGAATGCATCACTTCCCCGTGATGCTGCATTTTTCTCAACCTGCTGGAATTCACCCGCAGCACGTTTTCGGATTCCGAAATCGGATGGCCTTCAGCCACATGAGTGTGGCAGGTCATCACCAACGCCTGCCTCACAGAACAAGCAGAGCACACTCAACGCACGAAAGAATTCTGGCAAGCGCTGGGTGACCAGCCAGGTCACTGGGAGCGATCCGGAGTGAACCAAGCCAGCGCCAGCCTGGGTTTTGAACTTCTTCTGGCGACGCCCTGGTGCCCGGCCATTTGAGGGTCCCGAGATCAAGCTTGGTCAAAATTGCACCACGGCGCTTTTGTTTGGATCTTGTTTGGCCAGGTCTGGACTTGATTAATGGCAGATCACAACTTGGTGGCTGGTCGTCAAGAGTGCATCCTGGATGCCCGCAGTCAGCGTTTTTCCTAGGTTTGCCGGGGTTCTTATCAGCAGTTTGCGCGCAGTGTGTGTGTGTGTGTGGCAGTGGTCGTGAAGTGTGACGTCAACGATAAAGGGAACGTGGGCACCACGTCCTTTGGTCTTGAGAAGAGTGGACGCTGGCGCGAAGGAGCGCATCATGTTGACTGGGGTTTGTCAGCTTCCTACTGCCCTGCCGCACCTGCCTTCGTCAACAGCATCAAGCCCTGCCCCACTACTTCTACTACCTCGTATGCTGATGCTTGGAGCGCGAAAGGTATTTCACAAACAACCTGGCCAATCCAGTCGAACCCTTACCTGGTGAGCCTTTGTCGTGCCACGCCCCACCCTTCCAGGACTTCATTCAGGCACTACCCTGCCTTCAAGCGAAGTGGAATGGCAATGCCTTGAACGTGATGTTTGCTACTCTGGGCGGGCAAATCAGCGTGCGCGCCTTGGCGCGACCATGTCTGCAAGATGCAGGGAGCTGCGCAGAGCCGGCCCAACAGCCAGGAAGACAAGGGTCGATGTGAAAGACCCACGCCTGTTGACCTTGAATTGCATCTTTGCGGCTGGAACACCTCCAACCCCCGCAGCCCTAAGCCATCTGGCGTATGTGAGCGGAAACAAAAAAGCCGGGCGGTTCGCCTTTTGCTTTCGCTGCTTGAGACACGGAGTCTCATCACTCGCTGAGGACCAGACCTTTGGGGCAAAAAGCGCAATCCCAATGCTCTCGCATTCCTTTTGTTTTGGCATGGCAATGCTCGGCTTTGCTTCAACCATCGAAAAAGGCTACCCTCAACAAGAGACGCCCGCATAGTTCTCAAGAGGCCACTTCAGATGCAGAGCAGGCCTGCTGCGCAGGTAGTTTTGCGTGTGTGAGTCTTGATTTCCCGCGGAACTGCGCAGGCAAGGCGTAGGCCAAGTAATGAGTGCTCAGCAACAGCTGCGGCTCATAAGGTGGCGTAGGCAACGCGTAGACTTACAATCCAAGTAAGGCAGCAATGCTGGATTTGTCTTGTTTAAGGGGCCGCCCAAATTGGTTTCGGTGTTGTTCCTCTTGGTTTCCGTTTCAACCTTTAGGTGCGGAATGCAAGCCACCAACCTGCACCCACCCGTGCCCTGGTTTCCAGATTTTTGATGAGTGTTTCCTTGAGAGAAAAGAATCTATTTTTGAGCCTTTTGCCCGCCTTGTTTGAACATAGGGGGTTCTGGTCTCGTCGGGCTATTGGGGCTTCTGACATGCTTAGGTTTTGCATTTTTTATTTTTTAGTTATCCAGTGACACATCAACCCACAACAGCATCCTTCAACTTGGTCACTTGGGATTTGCCTGTTGAACGTTCTCTAGATATGTAGCCGACACAAATTACCATTTAATTTCATCTGCCCAGATGCGTAAAAAGCCAGCTCACGGAGGAGAGGAGCTCACCCACAAAGGTCTCTTACTTGACCCCAAGTTTTAGCTGTGTAGAGTTTGGAATTTGACATTTGTTAATAGAAGTTGCTCACTTGTGATCGAGCAAGTGCGATTTCGCACCAGATCGTAGTATTAGTTCGGCAGTTCAGCAGTTTTTGCCGGGGTTTCGATTGCAACATGCCGCCCTATTTCCGTCTTTCTACCCCTGTCAGGATCTTCCGGAGCCTCAGGCCGGGCTCAGGGAGTGCTACAGCCGTTGTCAAAATGTTGTGGTTGTTCATGTCTGCAAAAGGCGAAAAAGAGTCTTGCTACATGGTACTCAATCATATCTGCATGTGGCCTTATTTTTTTTTTAAGGGCATCCCGTTTCCTTGTCCGCAAAGAATGGGGTGCTGAATAGCTCTTTTTGGTCGCCTGTTCAAGGCAACCAAAAGGCTCCCCCCCAGCAAAAAGGCAACAACGCACACCTTCATTTAGCACTTGTCTTACTCTGGGTTCTTTGCTGGAACGCACGAACCAGCCCTGGGGCTTACTCTGGGTCCTTTGCTATGGCAATAAGGGTGTCCGACTGGACCTTCAGACGGAGAAAGAATGCATAGGGGCCCTCGCTTTTCCTGATTTCGACTTGAGGACTTGAATCGCTGTTTGGGTTTGGACATTTTAGTGCATAAAGATTTAAGACTTTTTGGCTCAACTCAGGAAATGAGTTTCCGAGTGGGCATGGGATCCCTGCCCTGTGCCAATCTCGCCGGTCCTCCAGGGCATCTGCACCAATTCGATGCATTCGATCCCAATCCTGTGAGATCGCAAGCTTTTCATGTTTGTCCGCAGGGAATATCTAAATGAGTCTAGAAATCAGGGACAAGGGGATGATTTACAGGTCCTTCCCTCCTTCCCTGAGAGCCAGCAAGTTGCCATCAATGGAGCTTTTCCCATCCATGTTGCATGAAACTGGTGCATAAAACTCAACCAAACAAACGGGACATGAAGGTGACCTAGCGTGCTTCCGCTTTGGGGCACGGGTCCGTCCTGCTTGGCGGTACAGATTCCTTGCTCGAAGTGGTTTCCGCATTGGATGATTCCGCTTATTCGGCTACTGAGACCGTCACCAAGGTAGTTCGCTTGCGCCAGCCAATCGAAATGCAAGCCACTGACCTGCGCGTGCTTTTGGCGAGTGCTGGGTCTCCCGGGCGCTCAAATAGTGCCTTGCTCGGCACCGGTTGTCAGCGCAACTACCTTAGCGTGAGAGTGAGACCCGTTCGGCATGTGTAGGAAATGGGTGTGTCTTTTTTTGGGATACCCGTTTGTCGGGGTGGATTGAAGAGAAACTAAAGGAAGACATAGGAAGACCACCATTCGTGGGAGGGTACCCCTATTTTGAGACAAATCCAACTATGTGTCATTGTGTAGCAGGCCTCAACTCCAAAATCATGTCATTGGTCTGGATGTGGCCATTTATGATTGACAACTTCTCTTCCGCAATGCCTAGATCTATTCGGGGTTTCTGATTTGTGCTTGGCTCAGTAAACGCTAAACTTTGAGCCTTTTGAGGGGTCCCTCTTGCGTTTGTACCGCATAGCAGGCAAAGAGGCAATGCCAGTTTGTTGAGAAGCGTCGCTTTGTCAACCCCCTGTCCAGCTTGTTCAGTGGCTCGCCTGTCGGGTTCCTTGTAGGAAACGGGTCGCTTTCCTGGCAGCTGGGTCCAATTTGCGTGTCGCTTGCGCCAGGCACCGACACAAGGCACGGGAGCGGTTTAAACTGCGTATTCCGACACGTCCGGCTGAGAAATGACATTTTGTGAGTGCATAATATGTCACCTGACACACCGTCCCAGAGGGTTGACATGGCCAATGGATGTCCTTTTCGGTTGGGGCGGTTCAAAGCTGGTGCATTCCACCATTCCACGATTCAAACGCATTGCTTTTTAAAGGTCTGTTGGCTGCACATGGATGGATTCTCTGGCTCCATTTTTCTGATTACCAATCCAATGATTCCATACCCGCCAGGAGATTTCGGGAGGTAGCTGATATCTCAGGCGGTTGTAACCCGCGTTACTTGGCTTCTCCAAATCCTAGCCGTTAATCGCGCGAAGTGACTGAGTTGCATGCTTGCTTGCCTGCCTGCCTGCCTGCCTGTTTGTCTGCCTGTCTGTTTGTTTGTTTGTCTGTCTGTCTTGCTTGCTTGTTTGCTTGTTTGCTTGGTTGCTTGGTTGCTTGGTTAGTTGCTTGGTTGCTTGCTTGCTTGCTTGCTTGCTTGCTTGCTTGCTTGCTTGCTTGCTTGCTTGCTCGCTTTGTTTGTTGGTTTGTTTGGTTGCTTTGCTTGTTTGTTGGTTTGTTTTGTTGTTTTGTTCTTTGTTTCTTCGTGTGTGTGTGTGTGTGTGTTTTTGTATGTTTGGTTGGTTGGTTGGTTGTTTGCTTGCTTGCTTGCTTGATGCTGCTCTTGTTTCCCAGCAGTGGCTGGACTCAATGCACAACTGCAGAAGGTGTTAAACTAGACTTGTCTTTTCTCTTCTTTTGCCTTGAACGCATTTCATGCAACCAACTCCAAACAAAGACACTCAGTCAGTTTGAACCACCAAGCACTCGATGCCATCCAGCTTGACTTGCTGCTTGGTATCCCTCACGGATTTCCGGTGAGGTTGTCCCCTTTGTTCGGAGGGAAGCCATCCAACAAACACGGGCAATTTATCCTTACCAACCTTGAAGAATATGAGCATGTGTACATGTCTGCGGGGTAGAACATATTCCATGCAACTTGGTGCATATGTAGACTCATAGTTATCTACTTTAATATATATATATATATATACATGTATATATATATATATGTACATATGTGTATTTACATATGTATTTAGACCTTGCATGATTGACCCAGGCCTGCGTCGCACACTCCTTCCAAGCGCATGGTCTGCTGATATCCTTCAACAGATGGCAGGTGGGCTTCCCCTTGGATGACCTCGAGCGCACAGCCCAGCTCGTCGGAGAGTGGGACAGACGGTCTGTCAGTCGCAAGAGATGGGACATTTGCCCTAGGCGCCTGGTTAGTCTTGACTCCGCAGGAGATTAACACATATTAACCAAAGGAAGTGAAGTCAAAAAGTACTATCTCCCATGGAGCCCTGATGCGGCAACATGGTGAGTGCAGGTTGATCATTTGGTGACGCGAAACCGTTGATTGACTATGGTACTGAACGGCTACCATTTAGCACCGCGTCGCCAGATTTGGTAAGAGTGGGTCATTTTCCCAGGCAAAGTTCACGCATGTAGCCAGGACTTGGACGCGATTCAAACCAAAGGTCCCGCAGGCAAAACGATTTGGTGGGGTTGCCTTTTGACCCCTTCCTTTGCAAGGGTTTTCCCATGGCCACTGGGGCAGGGGTCGAGGCATTTGACACTGGTCCAAGTTGTTGCAGCTTTGATGGTCAATGTGCATTGCGCTCCGCGCGAAGCATGTGGAACGTTTCGCTTCTACGGCAACATGTGAGTGCAATTGCAGGAAGTTCTCTTGTTCGGGAACGATTGGAAACACAAAACCAGCACCTGCCAACCACTGCTTTTGGGGCGTTACTTGGACAAGGAGGAGGAGGAGGAGGAGGAAGTGAAGGGAAGTGACGAATAAAGGGAGGAGAAGGAAGATGAAAGAGATGTCCATGAGAAAGCGAGTTATCTCTTCCCCGTCCTTCGTTTACACGTCCAACATAAGGACGAAACGACTGGGAGATATTTCCACATGTCAGCCATTGTAATGCAACTGTCCAGTTGGCCCCTCTTTAAGGTGATCGCCTTTTTGCCTGCAAGTTCGCAAAACATGCCAAGCCGAGGTGCTTGGCGTGAAGCATTTGATGCATTATTATGAGGGAATTGGAGCTTTTTATCGACTGTCAAGTCAAGGGGGCACAAATCTAATGGCTGCCCACTCAAACATACCAGGAACGTTCAGCACACTCCGGTTTGGGGACCCACCAAACACACCAATATTTGTTGGCTCAAGCGAGTGACCACCTCTGTGTAAAGATCCTTTGACTTGGACTCATTATGGCTGTGGCTCGCACCCTCGAGCAATTCCAGGCAGGGCTGCTCAGAGCTTCCTAAAGATGATCAAATCACATGGGTTGCAAATTGGCCAAGGTGTTCCTTTGGTGTCCTTTGGATTGGTTTGAGATCAGGGGGACATTTCAGGGTGCTACCTTCTGTGAGTGACAGAGTGGCCAAGGGAATCCCCAAAGTGCTAAAGTAGTCATGGTATTTAAAATATGTTTTGTTGTATTACAGAAAGGGGGGGTTTTGCACACCCATCAGGCCCGGGGCTATACGGTGCTCACCGTCCAGTCCTGCCGGCGTGGGCTGCCGCTGGTCCCAACCGACGCGACCATGGAGGTGGCTAGGCTTTAAACCCGCATCATGATCAACATGATCAACCCGGGGTCCCCTTCAGAAGCCCAAGTGCTTCAACAGTTTGGCTGTGGGTCAAAAACATGTACCAAAATGGCACCTTGGTAAATGGAACCAAACACTATATCCTGCGTAACCCCAAGTCGTTAATCTTGAGCCACTGACATTTGTATCGAACTCACAGCCATTTGTATCTAACTCATGTGTGAACAAGGGGCCGATTCGCCCGGCTTCCACTTAGGCGGCCACGGTGTCCATCAGCGCCGGGAAGAGCGCGGGCTTGGAACACTGGACGCGCTTCAGCCCCGACATGGCCCCACATGGCGGGGAAGGTGCTGGGGTGACCACCCATCTGGGTATGGGTCAAAAAATACACCACCAGGGCACCGCAGGTTTTTGTCCTTGTTACTAGAGTTCCATTTTGGGTACCTATTTTTGACTCACACCCATCTGGTCCAATTCTCTAAAGGGGAAACCGTTGAAGGAATCGGACCAAGGGTAGTTGACCATGGTTAGCCCCCAAACTGTTTACCTCTTTCAAGCACTTTGTGGGCGACCATGGTCAACTGCCCCTACAATTCCTTTAAAGCTCAAAGCAGGCAGGTTGACCTCCTTGGTAGAAGGGACCGTTTTTCAACGAGCCCAAAGTGTTTCGTTTAAGCCATGTCCAGTTCAAGCCATTTCCAACCACCCTTCAAGCAAAGCCAAATGGAGGTTGCAAAACCTCCATTGTTTCAACCCCGGACCCTTTTAGAAAGGAACTGAGAGGGAGGTTGCTTTAAAGGTGAAACCATGATTTGAGCATGGGATGGAACTGCGCAACCCCGGAAGGCAGCCGCTTCTGCGTGTCGGACTACGTGCGAACCTTCGCCTCGCGCCTGGGTTTGGAGCTGGCGGCCTGCAATTCCATGGACGGCCAGCGACTGGTGCCCTACCAGTGCGTGGTGGACCGCAAGGACACCGTGAGATAGTCTTGTCCTGCCTGGGGTTATAACTCTATGTCAAAGGGCACCAAACCGCTTTTCAGGTCCCTTTTCAAGTTCTCTGAAGTATTCTTTGTGGGACTAAAGGGAACAATCGCCAAGCCGCGCAAGGAGTGGGAGGCCGTGAAGGACCGCTTCGTTGAGGCCTTCCTGTTGCAGAAGAAGGCCTACCGCAGGGCCAACGGCGGATCCACCGCCCCGAGCTTCCACGCGGACGTGCAGCCGCGCGTCCTGGACGTCGCGGCGGTGGAACCGAAGAGCCTCAAGGCGCCGTCGCATCGGGTGGTGGTGCGTCGGACCTTTTTGGAGGTGGAAGAGGAAGAGGAGATGATGGTCGCGCGCCAGGTGCGGCGGCCCAAGACCACAGGCATCGTGGAGTTCGCAGTCCTGGCCTTTTGAGGTGGAAAGCGAGCTTAGGGCGCGGCGCCCCGCGCGAGGCGGTGCATATTCGCGCACCTCGCGCGAGGAGTTGCGACCTTCGAAGTGCCCAAAAACTGGTCTTCGGATTTGCAGGACGCGTGTGTCTTCTGCAACATGATAACACACACAATCAGTTTTCGGCTGGAATTTGACTCATCGTGCCATGCCGGACGGTTCCTGTACAGAGCCCCCCATAGATGGGCGGATCCGGCCAATGGCCGAGGGCGAGGGCCGTAAGTTTTGTATTTGTACAGCCCGTGGCCTGCCGAAGTGCGGCACACGGTATCGCGACGCACTCAGCCATGGGGCCGGCGCGCATTCAAACACACACAGACACACAGACACTCAGACACACACACACACACACACTCACACACATTAATACACTTAGGTGCATTTTGCTTGGATGTTAGGACTTTAACTGTTTGTCAACTCATGTGTTTTCCACTAAACCACTAAAAGTTAGGGGAGCAGAAAGCAGTACAAACATATATATATATATAATATATATAGATATGTATACTGTATATGTACAGTATTTCTCTATGTTTGCATAGTTACATGTGAATAAACATATAGCTGGTTGGCACATGTTCAATCAACATACATGCCCAACAGGTAGCGTTTCTGGAACTGGGTTCTTAAAGTCATATCCTGGGGATGGATTCTCACGCCGCTGAAGGCCAAACGTGGCCACGAGTTTGTCATTTGCAGCTTGGGCCTGCCTTGACCAAAGCTGTACGTGTTGTTTGAGGATAGCCTGTTTGGGTGAGATTTACAGGGGGACCCAAACTCACAAATTTGAGGGGGTTCCCCTATTTGGACACCTACCCAGCGACGAATTGCAGTGTTGTGTTTTCCCTGAATCGTGTGTCTTTGTTGCTGATCAATGTTGCGGCTGGCATGCTTTTTTTTTAAAAAAAAAAATAACAACCCTGAATGCAACTGTTTTGGAACACCTGAGCGGCGTTTTTTTGGCCGCATGCTAATTTAGTATATAGGGAGAGGGACATTATTATTGAAAATGTGCACTGCGCCACACGCACGGAAGAATGCGGAAGGCTTCGAGGAAGGGTTTCCTTCGCGGAAGGCTTGTGGAAGCTTTGATTCATTGTTGCAGTTTGCGTGCGTGGAAAAGCACGGAGAAACGAGTACCATGGAAGCAGAAGGCACAAGAAGCGCAGCACTTACTAGAAGAGCAATTGCGAACAGCAAGCCAGGAAGACCAAACAGCCGGCGGATTTCGCGGAAGGTTTGCGGAAGGTTCTCCGCGGAAGGGTGTGTTTGCAGGCAAGCCTACACAGGCCGCGGCGAAGCGAAACACTACTGTCCTTCCTTACCAAAAAAGACTTTCTTTTCTGCGCCAATACTCGCGGAAGCAAATCTTGTAAAACATGTGCCGCAGAAGTTCGCGGAAGGGACCTCTTGGCCCGCGGCAAGGATGCGGAAGGTTCCGCGGAATCTTGAATAATGTCCAATCAAGTTTGTAGGGAATAAGAACCAACGCTCACCTGTCACCACATAGAAGCTAGGCCCAAAACCAGCCTGTAAAGGCAAACACACAAAGCTGCGTGGTTTACCTGCAATCACTGGCACTGTCCCAGGGTTCTTGTATGCGTCTACACACTCAAACAAACATGACCCACGATGGTCCACCATGATGTTGTCTTCTTCCGAAAAATCAAAACACGGGGCAATGCCCTGGTGCAAGAGTCTGTTTGGCAACCGGGCAAATCGTTCCAAGCAAGGCCTGGAGTGTTCAGAGGTTTGTCAGGGGTCAGCTGTTGTGTTGGTTTGACCCGAAATGCAAAATGCTTTGGAGATGTCCAGGTTCGACCTGATTGTTTGCACGTGTGCAGGGGTTCTTTGGGGCACCCAAGTATTCTCGCAACACATACGCTTCTAGAAACACAGGCGAATTTGTTGATTTCTCATTTTGTTTAGATATTCTTTTCAGAGGCCTTTCCCTGGCTGCTGGTTTTTGACCTTCAGACCTTGCGGTGGGTCTGACCCTTTCCAGGAGTGCGAAAGATGGGAAGGCAGAGGGATCCCGATCTCGCTGCAAGTCGATGCTAAGGCCGGTAGCGCCCTTGGACCGCCTCAGCGAGACTCAAGCAGCTGGCGCCTGAGATCTGATGTGGGCGCCGATGCGTCACCAAAACTTGCGGTTTCCCTTTGGTGTCACTTTTTAACCAGACCCTCCCACCAACAAACATGGAAGTGCACAGACCCCTGTAGAAAGACTACTTTCCTCTTGGAGAGGGCCTTTTTGCACTTCCATGTTAGTTGGTGGGAGGGTATCCTCAAAAAGAAGCACAGCCACGTCAAAACCTAGATGGCGACAATAAGAGCCTATAAACAAACGAAAAACGTGGGGATGTGGCGTACTGAAAAAGCCACACTTGCTCAGCAGTATCGTAGTGCAAAAAGGTTTTGCCCCTTAGAAGTTGCGTTTCCCAGGACTGATGAAACAATGGTTTGTTGATGTGAAACCCAGCGCAATGGACACTTACCTATCGGACGGTCCCAACCATAAATGGGCGCGGCTCCTCTGGTTCAACTTACAATTAGGCGAACGACATTGTCAGGAAGAGATTTGGTTTGCATCCTTACCAACAAAGATTCCTTAGGGCCAGATACCAAGTTCGGGAAAACACACCAACCCAGCTATGTTTGCTAGATTAATTTCACAGTTCACGGGGCCGTAGCCTGGTTGTTAAGGGCCATGGTTGGTTGCTACCAATTTTTGCAAACCCTGGTTGTTTCCGGGCTTGTGCTTGTTGAGTACTGTTGCCACCATTCGCGAAATATATTTTAACCCATCGAGGAGTCGCGTGTTCCGGGAGCAGAAATATCGATCAACCGCATCCAACCGCCAGCCAGGGTCAACCTTTCAAAAATATGATCTTGATCTTGATCACCCCTGCTCGATCAACGGCCAGCGTGGTTGGAATAACCAGCAGTGGGACCCTTCACCCACTGCTTGGTCAAGATATTCCAACTTCGGGACTTGGAGCCAGGTCGGCCCGGCTGGCGTCGCCAGCCCGACCGGAGGCCGACACTCGCACGATTGGGGCCATGGCGCGTAAATGGTAGAATGTCATTTGGCTGTGGGTCAAAACCAATGGTATCATTTTGGGGTAGGTGCACCACCCAATTTAGTCTATTTTAGTGGGGATTGGGATGTTCACTGGGGGTACGGGCTTTTGACCCACGGCCATTTATGGATTTCGATGATTGGGGATCCGCAACCCCCCTTTCCCTTTCGGTGTGGGGGCTCATAACGTTAAACGCGAAGGCTTACTATACGCACACCGGGGCCATTACCGAAAAGAGTTATATTTGAATTTAAGGTTGACTGGGCTTGAAACGTCATCCGGACAATGATGTTTTACGGAAACAATTACATGCTACAAGGCTTCGCATTTTTTGGGGGGGCATGCGAGCATGCGTCTTTGAGAGGTTCAGGACCGTTACTTTGGGGCCGCTTGGGAAGCACACGTCAACCACTACGCTCTAGGGATCTTTGCACCAAGATTGTCCCAAGTGTGCCAAGGATCACTCGGTGCATCCTCACTACTCGCAAAGTTGTGTCGACCGAAGGTGTGGGTGCTTTTGTACCACGAATAGCTTGTAACGAACCTACAAGCCGTATATAACCTTTATGCCAAAACACATGTATAGTGAGTATCACTCAGTTAGCACATGGAAGCCCAATTGTGGTCCACCCACTTTGATGGACATCTCCAAGTGTGTGTGCTACCATGTGCTACCTGTGCCCATTGGTTGGACAAATGATTGTTACTCAACAACTTTGCCCACCTTTTCTTGTAGCCAGGTTCCAGGAGACCAGCTCTCTATGTGCCACCGTGCGCTTGCGCCGATTCGATGCTTCGACTCGGTTCAAGGAAAATGGACCAAGGGGAAAACTGACAAGTTCTGGTTTGGTTGGGTGGTCCTGTGCCTTTGCTGTGTTGCCTCAATGCGTTTGCGTAGCTTCCAGCGTCTGTGTTTCCTGCCAGAGGATTCCTTGCTATCTTCTGAAGAAAGTCCAAGCTTACAAGGTACAAGGTGCGGGTGGACTTTGGGGTCTGAGGGACCCGCGAAATGATGGGCGCGGGGTGTTCGGAAAACCGCGCGCTCCAATTGCTCGTTTTGAGACATGACGTCCAAGGCTTCACTTCCTATAGCTTTCAGTAAGGGCCCTCCGACCCTCCGAACCGGCCTTGCTCTGTAGGACTCCCTCCCAACATGGAATGGCGCAGTTCCCGTTGGGAAGATACAGGGGCCCGTGCACTTCACTGTTGCTTGGTGTCGCGCGCTGAGGGCCTACGGGGTATATCTAGATTAATGTTGATCTCGTATAAATAAACCTATAGCGGATTGCTAGCGGTGGTGCTCTTCCAAAACGTGAAGTCTCTCCTCTTTATTTGGGCGCACGCTGCATCAATCTGCCAGGGGCTTGTTCATCCTGCGAGCCACTGAGTGCTAGCTGTGTCGCATCGTTCTTCCCTCAAAGGACACCATCAACCCTCACGAGCTTCGCAAAGACGAACTGGGCAACAAAAAAACTGCTGGCAGTCTATCATTGCCCACGTAGCAGGGCTCCAAAAACCGGGGAGCCCCCCAAGTTTCCCATGTCCTTGCAGAACAGCTTGGGTGTGTCTCCTCGGGGAGCCCCCAACATGGGCCCAACTGATCTGCCAGGTATTTGTATCCGGACGCCTTTCCGCGCTCGGCGAGTGACCAGTGCAAATGTGAGGTCTGCGGCTCAGTCTTTCGATAGATCCCCGAGTGCCCGAACTTTAAGATGTTTACGGAAGAGCATTTGGCTGTGTGTGTGCGTGTGTTTGTGTGTGTGTGTGTCAAAGTAGGGGGCCCCTAAAATGTGTGGTTTCCTAGTGGCTTCCCTTTCAAACCACCTACAAGGGGTACCCTGAAAACAAACCCATCTTAGGGGCAACGCTCGGTGTCCCGATTGAAGACTGATGTGCAGGGGTTATGCATGCATCATTCAGAGGTGTACCCATGAGTTTTTGAGTTCATGTACCTATCATTTGGGGAGCTCCAGTCAACAACATCCACCGGGCCCACAGGTTCTAAGGGGGCTCCATGACTTGGTGGCTCCCAGCCATCCCCTTAGCCTTTTAGCCTTTTAGCCTTTTAGTGTCTAGTGGCAGTTTCCATTTAACTCACTAAAAGTTAAACTTTTAGCTGGGGAAGTGAGGGCAGCACAGATGAACAAGGCCTTGAGTTTGATTGTGAAACTCGGCACTTGTTTGAGTGTCCGAGTGTCTTCTTGATCTGTGCGGGTACCTGGTTGGTGACTCTGGTGACGCCCACCAAGCTGTGCTTGGATGTCCCACGGGCCATGGGTACTCGTCTTGGCGTAGCCATAGATTTCGGACAAGTACGAATGTTTATATCCCACGAATCAAGTGAAAACTATTGCCCTTGGGAAACTTGGGTAATGATGGGAAGTGTGGAGTTCATGATGCAACCAAGGTCCCAGATGCCATGGGAAAGCGAAGATCAGGTTGTCTTCTTTAGATTCCTGCCACACATTCTTCCATTCAGGGGCTTCTTTCTCCTTGTTTTTGCAACTCCGCCATTTGGCCGGTTTTTAATAGGATTCCTCCCTCCCACATTCAACAGAAGGCCAAGCAGACCTGTTCAGAATTCGTTCTGACCCGAGGAGAAACGGTCAGTTTGAGCGCGTCAGAGGAGGGGCTGATGTTCCATGTGATTCGTTGGGAGTGTAGCGCCCGTTTTCTAGAGCCCAGAACTCATTCAAGGCTACGTGTCAAAACCCGTCGCACCTTTTGTGGAATAGCCCCTTTTCTCTTAGGTCTCAAATTGGGAATAATATCCTCCAGTGTGTCAACACACACAAGAACTACGTTGCCATTTTGGTCAAGCATGCATTTACTGCCCAAAGCGTCTACGTACCTTGGGAGCATGTGCTTAGATCCATTTTAGGCACGTGAAGTTCATCCTCAAAGGGTTCTAGGGATACCTTCCCCATTCTTTCCAGGGATCCTTCTTTCTGGAAAACCTCCAGAAACCCAGGGAAAACGGCGGGTTTTTGGAAAGAACAATGGTTGAAAAGAATGGGGAATCAACCTACCAAGGGACGCTTTGGGATACGCTCTTTGTTGGATGTTGAAGGCGCCCAAGCAAGAGGAGCTGTCCGAGGACGGACGCCGTCCCAGGGGCTTTGGTGGCTTGCGGTGATTTGCAGGGTTTCCAACTTGTTCCTCTACTTGCAACATTCAGGGCATCCATCGAATGGATACTTTCAGCCAGCTTTTTATCTCTGAGCTCAATGTGGATGTGTCTTTTGATGAGGCTACCCTTTTGGGGTGGTTGAAAACGGTAAAGTTGAAATGAAGAGTAGAATGGGGAAAGTCGCTGACTCGTGGAATTTATCCGTAATTCCGTTTCCGCTTTTTGGGTCCCATGTCCCACCCCCTTAAGGCAGGTGGGGGGTGGGGCGTTGGACATTTCCTCATCTTAAGACACACCCTTATGGCCATGTATATTTGTTGAGGCAACACTTTTAAGGTTGGTTGTCAGGAAGACCACAGGTTTTGAGGGCCCAGCAATTTGGATGCCAAACCGTGGCACGCGCGGTCTTTCTTGCTTTGCAAGGAGGATCACCGATGGGCTGCGGAAGTGGCGAAGCAGCTGAATTTGCCTTTGGCGCAGGCTGGGATCAAGGGATATGGCCCTGGGTCAAAACCCCGTACCCCCGGTGAACATCCCAATCCCCACTAAAATAGACGAACATGGGTGGTGCGCCTGTCCCAAAATGGTACCGTTGGTTTTGAACCATGGCCATATGTATCAAGGAGCTCAAGCGGATGGGGTGAAACCAGCGAAAAGATCTGATAAAGGTCCCCCTTTAACTTACCACGGGGGGAGTGACTTTGAAAAATGCCGGAGGCTGCCACAAAAGGAAGCCTTCCAACACCCTCCTGTCAGTAATGGGTGTGGGACCAGTGAGAACCAGCATGTCAATATAAGGAGCAGAATCAGATTTCTAGCAGCGTACCACTCTACTTATGGTTCCATTTGGTTTTACAAGCACCCCAGAACCCTATTCTAGTTACGGGTGTTTTTTTGGAGACTGCCGTTTGTTGGGGAGTGTGTTGTTTCATTTTGTTTCTTTGCGTTGGACAAAGGAACACCGAAGGAGCCATTTTGGGATGCCATGAGACGAGCGACAGGTCATGGAGCCGAACAGCGTCAAGGGCATCGCCCACTGCCCGGAGCTAAAACGACACCGGAGAGACGGGTGGCAGCATCCAAACGGGTGGGTCCTCTTTTTGTTTGAGTTGGTACCTTTTCTTGGGTGGTTCTAAAGGGACACCAAAGGAAAAACCATCATTTCTGGGTCTTCAGATGGCTTTACAGGGAAACCGACAGAACACAGACCGTTTTGAGGGTTCCCAAATAGAGCCGATTGAATGCTTTGGCCACCTTTAGACCAATGAAGTTTGCTTGGATTGGTTCGCAAAATTGGATGCTTGTAAAGCAATGCAACTTTTCACCGGAAAACCCAGTGAGTGATTGTGAAATGCGGATCCTGAAGCTCCATGGATTCTCTGCGTTTCTCTGTTTGGTGGGGTCCAGTTGTGTCCCATGGCGGAACCCTTCATACGTCTGGGGTCTCCGATATCATTTCATGTTTTGGGCGCTGGATCCGAAGCAGCATTAGTTTTTGGCTCAGGTTTGGGGTCCATTTCAGTGTCTCGAACTGGGCGGAACCCCTCAGGTGATTGCGGCTCGGCACCGGCAGCGGGCCAGGCAACGGGGTCTCAGGCAGATCGTGGAACCTCACAGAAGATCTTCTTTCGGGGGAACCGTTGTTGGGTTTCATGTTAACTTGTGGGGAGTAGCTCTAAACTCCATGTGGGGGTGTTGTTTCTTTTGTTTCATGGACTACCTTTTTTGGGGTGCTATAAAAAGATGGGAAACACATAGTTTCAAAGAGGTGCTTGAATTGGATGTTGGTTGTGAGCCTCTCCGGCTGCCCTTGGCTTTTGAGGGTGAAAGGCATCCGAGTTGAAGGGCACACAAACAGAAGCACACTAACAGAAGCCTGCAGAACTGATAATATAATTGCGACTCGCGACACGAGATAAACTCATAGAGTAAGGCCTCGGTGACTGGTTACCTTCAAATAGCCGAAGACCTGGGGTACTGGTGTATTCTTTGCGAGACGGAGAACGCAGGGTTTTGTTAAACAGGCTGGGTTTCAGCTTGCGCCAAAGTACACTTGTGTGTGTAGTAGCCCGTGCGTTCTTGGGCTGAGCCTGAAGCCATCTCTAAACAAGAAACACTTACTTAAAGCAAATCGACGTTTAAGTTTTAAAATTCTAGGTTCCCCCTAGTTGCTCCATATTCCGGGTCTTTGAAACGACCAAACATGGACAGCGGTTTTCATCGAGCCCAGTTTTCCTTTCCGTTCAGGTCTTCCGCTATGTGAAGGCCACGGCAGGCAACAGCCAGGGCCTTGCAGGCCTTGCGGGTAGCCTGTGCAGCGTTGTGTGACGGACCTTTGCGTGCTAGGTTGATGGATACCCATTGAGCTTGAGCTTTTGCAAACCCTTCTGTAATATGGTCAAGTTGAAGAGCGGCGGACTGCCTCTTTGTTGCATTAGGTTTGAAGCCCATGGGTTTGAGTGCCACACGAACATCACGGACAGGTCTACTAGGATTTGGAGTTCCATGGCCGAAATCGGCCATTCCACTCCGCGTCGACTGAGGTTCTGGCTTCACACTGAAGTCTGCAGACTTTACAGCCCGGGATGCTCGAGCTAGTGGGAAAGGGGATAGAGATTAAACCATGGTTGTGCATCAAGCAGCAGTTTCAGGCGTTCTTTTTTGTGCTGATACTGTTTTTTGCCAAAACCGTCTTTTGCATGCATGGGGAGCACACTCCGCAAGATGGCTGCTCAGTCAAATTTAGTTTTAATATATATATATATATATGTAAATATGCATATTTTTTTGGACGCCCCCCAGGATCCAGGTTTTACCTCTTGCAAGCAAACAAGCACTGGACACACACTGGACAGATGCCGGGTTTGACCAATTCTGGAAAGTTTGCTTTAGGCAGTGGTCATTCTTGAGAAGCAGTTTAGATTGTGACGACTAGTCTTGAATGCTTCAGATGTTGGGCAACATGACAGGGGTCATAATTTTGACGGTTTCTGGGGGTTATCAAAGTCAGAAATTGGGCTGTTTCCCTTTACCCCACCACTTAGGGGGTGACTTTGATCATGGTAAAATACTGGGGCGAGCCTGAAGCAGATGCTTCAGCTTAGTGAGGGAAGGCTTCAGAAGCGGATGGCTCGTGTGGATGGCCTCAGCTGAATTTTATGCAAGCAGCGTGTAGAAAGTGCTGTACTGTAGGCGTTGAAAGAGTCCGAGGCTTGTTTTTGGTAAGTCGGCTAGAAACAGAAGCCTCTTCGAGGCCAAAGCTGGAACGGATAAGATGGTATATATAAATCAATATGTATATATGCATATGTATGTGTATATAACTATTTACGTTTATATATGTAATTACACATGTACAGTTGCTACATGCATATATCATACAAATGTATATATACATATAGGGAGAGAGAGAGAGAGAGTCAGAGAGCGAGAGCGAGAGAACAAGAGAGAGAGAGAGAGAGAGAGAGAGAACGAGAGAGAGAGAGAGAGAGATAGCGCGAGAGCGAGAGAGAGAGAGAGAGAGATTGCGAGTGCGAGAGAGCGAGAGAGTGAGAGAGAGGAAGAGAGGGAGAGAGGGACGCCTCTCTTCGTGTTTCTGTAGTTTTGGGGAAAGCATTTTTAGTGGCCACCAACTTTGGACTTTTGGACCAATCTCAGTGAGCTCTTTGGTTGAAAAATCTCTGGACGCCGCTCGATCCAAGTTTCCCTTGGGCAGCTTCTGGGAGCCGGAGGTGATTCACGCCGCTCGGCCAGCCGGGCGGTGAAGCGGTGGAAACGGATTGGTAGCTGCCGGAGGTCTTTTTGAGGGTACCTGTTTTTTGTGGAGTGGTTTGAAGCCGAAAAGGAAACAGGCCATTTTTGAGGATACCTTTTTTTTGTGAGTAGTTTGAAGCCGAAAGGAACCTGGCCGTTTTTGGGGTCCCTGAAACAGACTCGGCATTGTCTACGGTGTGGAAACCCGCAGGGTCATGTAATCTTGAAAAAAAAACTGGCCGAGGGATAGTACCACTTTCCCATGATAGACGAGGAAAATGGAATTGGGCACCTCGCCAACCCTCCCCCTGCACAATATTGAGCTATCATTTTTCAAATGCCTACAAAGATGAACGTCGACCCCCCAGATTGAGAAACCTTGTGGATTCATCCCAAAGTGAAGGATTGCCTACGCCCTAGCAGTCCCAGCTGTTTTTTGTTAGTCCAGGATCCCCTTTAGTTCTTTTGAACTGTCCCCCGCCTCAATGCAGCTTTTTTTCTCCTGGAGTCGGACTCCATGTTTGGGGTTGTGTGACAGGGAAACCAAACCCACTCTGACTTTGGGTGGTCCTGTGCTTGGAGACCGCCCTGCTTTTGATGCTTAGTACAAGGGAAGTGCAAAGAGAACTAACCACCCTGAGCATTGGTTCAACTTTTGAGACGCACCCATACTCCGAATAGACCGAAGCCCTGCACCAGTTGAGATGCACAAAAGCCTGCACCGTTGATAAACCATTTACTCGTACCAACTGGTGCGAAGTGGATTTTGCACATCAGTATCACATGCGACCCTTAGTGAAGGCTTAGTGAAGCCTACACATACCTATACTTTGGTGCATTTTGCTTGGATGTTAGGACTTTAACTTTCTGCCAGCTAATGGGCTTTCCATTAAACAACCAAAAGTTAAACTTTTATCAGGGGAGCAGAAAGCAACCGAGTATAGGTCCCATGCCAAGGT
Organism: Effrenium voratum; assembly: GCA_963377175.1. Classification (NCBI taxonomy): domain Eukaryota; class Dinophyceae; order Suessiales; family Symbiodiniaceae; genus Effrenium; species Effrenium voratum. The sequence continues at coordinate 347,544 of CAUJNA010003599.1, read as the reverse complement.
CCCTTTTTGAATTTCGTTGCAACGGACAGGCGGGTCTCATCGCTCCGGGCGACCGGCTGCCCAAAGAGGACCTGCCGCCCCAGGCTGCCTTGACAAGATGCTGACACCAAAGCGTGCATTTCGGCCTGTCATGTTTTGGGGTACATTTTTGGGGCCGGTTTAAAGCAAAGACAAACAATTTTGGGGGTGTCCCCCATTTATTTTAGACTCGCATTTGGGGGAAACCAAGAGGAACCCGCTGGAGGAATTGGCGCTGTTGGAGAAACTTCCAGTTTGTGTGTTTGTGTGGCTCCGTATCCTCGGGGTTGGTTTAAAGGGAAGCCAAAAGGAAACCGGCGCCCTTGATTTGGTGGTTATCCTTTGCCACCGCATTTTTGCTGAAGGTCTGTGGGGTCATTCCCGCAGCCCAGGTGTGCACCTTGTTCTTCAGACCTAGAGTGGGTTCCACCTTGGAGTTCAGCAAAGTATCTTTAGACAACCAGACCCTGGGCGCCCTTTAAAGGACGCCAGAGAGTTGCTTGAGAGTGGTTTCAACATGTTACAACAGCTGGTTGGCTCAACTCTTGTGCAACAAATTCATAGGACCATCTTCCCCTGACAGTCTGCAGCAAATGCTTAAAACGCGTGAAAGGTCAGGGTGACAACAGGGTGGAATCCAGGATGCATATGCTTGTTAAATTAAGCAAATGTTGGTTAAGCAAATGTTGGCGGTTCCCAGAAAGCCAATGCGGGGGTTGGTGCCGAACAGGAAATCAGAATTGTATTTCATTGCAGTTTTCTTCTAGGGGCCATCAAGGACCATGTTGCTATGACTTTGAATCATTGGACAAATGGCAGCGCCTTCTACTTGCTTTCCGGGTTACTATCCCTCATGGCGGTCAAGCGGCCAGTTCGGAGATGACGCTCCATCATTGCTCATTGGCCAGCTGGAGAATCCTTCCGAGAAGGGTTCATTGAGGGTTGTGGAAACCCCTTCTGATTTCCTGTCAACATCCTCCAAAAGGCTCATGTAGAATGGGCAAGTTCTAGCAGTCTCGCAAGTCCCCTTATTTTGGCTGATGTTTTACTGGAGGTTGGTGAATGCGGTGTGGGTTGTTCCTTTCGTTTGGATGTCATTTTCCGTTAGGGTCAACTACCAAAAAAGACTGTGTGTGTGTGTTTTTGTTTCCCCCACTGGTGGTCTGGTTTTTGAGTCTTCCACACTTGCTGTTTAGCACAGGCAGCGCTCTGGTCATGCCGTGGACGACCTCTCACCCCCTCGGACACTCAGACCCTTTCCGCATGCGGCCGAACTGGACCTGGGGAAGCCTCCGTTCCCAAGATTTTCCGGTTGGTTGCTTTGAGCTTGAGTTTCGGGCCAATCAAAAGCGAGGTTTCTTTTGGTTAATGTTTGGGGCCCCGGTGGACATCGCAAGGATTGATGTCCACCAGCCATTTTGGAGGCTGTCCCTTCAGTTCCTGGCACAATTTGCTCATTTTGGTTTCCTCACCCCCTTGCTTGCCCACATAAAGCCTTGTGTAATTTGGCTTTCTTGCCCTTCGGGCACGAGCTTCGCCCGTCCGCAAGCTTCGCCCAAAGCGGAAGCTTGTTGCCTCCGCAGGCGCCTTATGATGAAGTCAGCCTCGGGGAGGATGCGTATGCCAAGGAGGACCGGATCCCCACCAAGTTCGCCAGGCGCGGGGTACAGGGCCGGAGATCAGACTCAACGGGTGTGTTTGGATCTGTGAATTCAAGTAGCTGATTCAGCTGAAACTACGGTATTAGACTACATAAGTTGGTTTGATTATTTGTTATATGATGTTGGATCATAGTTGTAGAACAATATGTTTTAGGTTGCGATTTGCTGAGTATCAAGGGATGATCAGTGCATCACAGTGATCAAGTCGGCTGGATGGGAAGCAACCACTTTGATGTCGCTGAAAGGGGCAACCAATTGCCACAACAGGGTCCGCGCTGAAACTAAACACAAGTGGAGCATGGTCGAAGGGTTTTAGGATATTGTTTGACCGCAGAACGGGCGTCTCCTCGCAGCGAATGAAGGGAATCTAAGAGTTGTCCAATTTGTGGTTGCTCAAGTCTTTCTGGGCAAGTCCGAGGCGAAGGTTTCCCTGGAATCTGCAAGACGCCCCCGCCATCGTCCTCTCAAATTGAGGCATTTGGGGTGAGCCGCGACGGATCGTGAGGTATTTCGACCAGCTGGAGAAGCGCGAGGGCTGCGAGGGGGACTGCAGGCGAGGGATGCCCGTTTTGTGGGGGGGTATCTCGCAGGAATCCCCAGCTCTTTCGCGCTGGAACCACCATTCTCAGGAGCCTCACTATACCTTAGCAAGGCTCCGAAGAAGGGGATTCCAAGGGGGAGGGGATGAACTACTTTGGGGTTTGGTAAAATAGTTCCCACTAGGTGTTAAAGGCATGGAGGTTGTAGTTATGTTGTCTCGAAACTTATATGAATGGGATCTATGCCTTAGTTGCCTGAAAATAGTGCTGACTTCTTTGGTCACTCGGCCCTGGATGGTAAGCCTCGCAGGTCTCCCTGCCGCGCCGGCGACGAGGTCGGGGAGATGGTTGGCTGGTTGGCGCTGGCTGGTTGGGTGTTAAACAGTGCAATCCTGTTCGGAGATAGGACCCTACCTTTGGGTCGATCCTTGTTCGATCCTTGGAAATGCCGGGCATCGGGCAGTTTTCAGGTACTTGGTTTGAACACCTCAGCAAGTGCATGGCGACAAATGGGGTGATGTGTGTGTGTGTGTGTCAAAATTATGGGAGCGCTAAACTGAGTGGTTCCCTGTTCATTTGTGAACGACTCCGACAAACGGGTACCCTTAAAGGACAAATATCTACACCCAAGCATTGTAACCAGTCCAGTGGCTCTCGATTGAACTCATGGCCTTTCCAAGCTTCGGTCCATTTGGGTTTGCAGTGTCTCCTTTTTGGAGTCCCAGTTGTGTCTGTCTTCTGACACGGTGTCCCTTTGATTTCCCTGCAACCACCCCAAACTGGGTACCCTCAAAAAGGAAACACCCAGTTGTTCCCCTTAAAGATTGTCATCCCCCCAAACTTGGGGTCTCCAACACTACTTTAGATTTTGAGGTAGGCGAAATATGAAGCAGAATCTGAACGTATGTTTTGTGTCCGCCAGAAGTGGGCCAAGCCTGTAAACGGGTTCCCTTCTGTACGTGCCCGAAAACGGCATGGAACATCCAGCCTCACATCTTGTCTTCTGTTTGTACCAGCGTCCTTGAGCTCGGGAAGGGAACCTAGGTGCAGTTCCAGCTCGGCAACGTGCTGCGGCCGGCGAGCATTCTGGCCACCAGTGCCGGCGACGCGGCGCCTTGGGCCGGTTTCGGGAAGGGCGACGGCGGGAGGCGAGTTGGGTTGCTGAAAATAGGCTTGTCTTGTTTTGAGGGTACCCGTTTTGTTGTTGTTGTGAAGGAAAGCCAAAGGGAAACCACCCTCTAGAACATTCATTCCCTCAACAAAAGGCAATCCGCCTTAGGTTGGTGTGCAAAGTGCAGCCTAAAGGAAGCCCAGCATTTGAAGAGATGTGGAAGTAGGGGACTGCCAGGCTACACATGTCGGCAGCACCAGATTGGTCAAACGGAGCTGTCCAGCTGCTCGCTGGGAGTTCAACTCATTTTGACATATTATGGCCATGGGCCAAAATCCAAATCGTACCCCCAGTGAACATCCCAATCCCCACTAGAATAGGTTCTAAAATGGGTGGTGCACCTACCCCAAAATGGTACCATTGGTTTTGACCCACAGCCATATGTTGACATGCGACCAGGCTTGCGTCCATTGGTGACATAGACTTTGGGGCTGGCAGCGGTGTGAATGTTCGATGGCAGTACCTTCAAAACGGGACAGCCTTCGGTTGGCGGATACATGTATGACAAGCTCCTGGAAGAATTTGGTCCCCAATTTGAGCAACACTTTGAACGACCCCCTGGTTCAATTTACCTATACCGTTGGAGTACAGAAAGCTGGTTCCCCTTGCTTGGTCGGACTTAGAAAAATCACCCATATCGGTTTCTGGCGGCATTGGTTGAGCACCTTGGGAAATCCTCGCGTTCCATGTTTTGCGAGCTGCCGGGAACTCTGTAGGCACTCCCCAAATCGCACTTGGACGGCATTCACAATCGTGTCTGAGGGGCAAGCCGAGTGAAGCGCCAAACCGCTCAGTATCCTTTGACTTTTGGCGAATGAAGCAGGTCCCAAGCGCCCATCTCATGATCAGCCATGGGCGCTGATTTTCGTCAGGAGGCCAACCTCGCTCACCGATCCGGACACTCTTCCTTCACACCAACCCCCGACGAATAAATCGGCGATTCATACTGTTGCGTGCGCTTTCCCCACAACAGTGATCCGGATTCTAATAATTTGACACCCCTTTCCCAAGATGATGGACCCTTTTTGCTCTGAAAGGAACACCAGGAAACCAACCACCACATTGAGAGACACCCGGTTTTTGCCGGCGGTTCGGGCCCTTGAAACCAAAGCGGTTTGGCCCGAAGCTTCAACGTGGCCAGGCAGAGATTCAATTCACCACAGGCCTAGAGGGTGGCGCCTGTCCTGCTGAGGCCGAGTGGCATGGCAAAATGGGTCCGTGTCTTCTTTTTTGAGTCCCGATGGCCCCTCCAAAATAGTTGTCCCTTTGTTCCAATCTTGCAGGAGCCATTCTGTTCGCAATCGCGCACTCAGTAGAAACATCGTTGTCCCTCAGCTGCTGGATCACACGATGCATCGTTCTCTTCCACATGCATTGTTCTGTGTCATAGCATCGTTACTTTCCATTCTCAAAGTAGGGTGTCCGTTTTTGTCCGCTTATTTCACCCCGGGAACAGAAGCGAGAAATACGGTTCCACCTTTGATGCAGGGGGTACGGGCTTGTTCGTGTTCGTGAGGCTCCCGTGCCCTCTTGGCAAACATATTTCATGTTGCATCCATTTTGGGGAAGCCAGTCAGAATGCGTAATGTGTAACGTTTCGACTTTGCTTTCCCTGTAAAACTACAAGTATCGTAGACACGAACATAGGGAGACTCTCAATATGGTAGTTTGACCTTTTGGTTGCTTTTCAACACCAACCCGGAAAAAAATGCACGAGTCGGCTACCTTAGTAGATCAATGGCCACTGCGCAGATCCCAGGCACCCTGGGGCCCCGGGCCCCGAGCTTCGCTTGCCAGGCAGGTTGCTCCCTGTGGCGAGTGTGCGCTCCGGTGGACACCACGTGGCCCGGCAAGCCGTGGGTTGCCTCTAAGACGTTCCTTGGAAACTGGTGTCCGAAATGGCGTCAACAAGGGCGCTTCAGTGCAAATGGGCCACCTTTAGAAGGTGCTGGAGTGCTAGCTTCGGATGATTCCAAAACAACAAGTCAGTGGGGTCCCTGCAAAAGGGTTCATTTTCTTGCCCAAGGGAAACCGCCCTGTTGAGTACGGTCCTCCGGGTATGACGGTAACATTTACGCCAGTGCCCTTCACAGTTAGGCATCCATTTCGGCACTGGCGCCCCTACGGTCTTTGCTTCAATTGGCGACAACCCTGACACACAGCAGGAAACCCATGACTACTCAAACTATGATTTTAAGCAGGGGTGGGTGTCTGGAAAATCCATTCTTGTTGATTAGGCGGTGTCCCATTTTTGCCAGATTGTTTGTCTTGCGGAGGGAACGGCCTAATATTTTCAAAGCAGAGCCTACTGGGCTTGGTTTGTGCAAAGCTTGGCGGATTAGGGTAGGACACTATTGCTTACAGGGTAACATTCTGGAGGCCGCACTCCTGAGGGTTTTGCCTTTGGAGTTGGTACGTTGGGGTGCTTCAAAGAGAATCCAAAGCAGGACCAAGACTTGTTTTGTGTTGTGGAAGTAAGGTGCGAACGTGGAACCTGGCGCATGTCAAGACCAGAGGAAGAGTTGGGGCTCATCGTGTTTGACATCTCGTCGCCAGGGAGCCATGGGTATGCGTGCGTTTTTTTTTTTTTTTTTTTTTCTCGAGGCTCAGTACAACATTGTGTTGGTTGATTGAAGCCGAAATCAAAAGTGAAGAGCACTCCCTGGATTTGGAAGACACGATTTTGAGTCCAACAATCCCACTTGGGTTTAGCGCTTGCATTGTTTAAGACGTGGGGCCTTGGAGCTCGGTCGGGGCACTGCGGCCCATTTTGGCATGCTTTCAACCCCCCCCCCCCCCAATTTCTCACAATCCGTTTTGAAACCGGGGGTTGCCTTTGCGAAAACGCTGCACCCCATTCTGATTCTGTTAGACACAGTTTTTTGCAGATATAACAACATGTACTGTATGAAGCAAAGAGAAGCAGGGGCCCGTTCTTGTGAGGCTCCATATGGGTAACTGACGCAGAAGCTCTTGTACGTTTGATCGCTCCCTGGGGGCCGAACATGTTGGTTTCCTTTTTAAAGCACACTTACAAAAGGAGCTCTTCCCCCAAACAGCATTGGGGGCGACTGTGGGTTTGTCCTTGTGCTGAAAAAGGGTACCCGGCGGGTACCCCCACTCACCGACACAGACGCAGAAACAGACACACTCGCGCGCACACACACACAACCCACACCACACAATCCTTCGGGTCCCCCTGTTTGGACACCAAGGCGCCAGTGCGTTGCCCAAAACTCCGAGGACGGGGAGGTATCGCGCTCAAGGCTAAGAAGACGGGTTGTCTCAAAGGGGAACCCACAAAATGAGCGGCTTCCCTGTGGTTTGCCAGGAAAAGCCTGTCACACACAGGTACCCTACAAAAAGTCATGTATTGCATCTCACTTTTTGACAGGCAGGGAATAGCCCCAACATCAAGCCGAAACCCGACAACTTGTCCCCCACCGCAATGATATACCGCATGTATGCCCAGCTGATATGGTAAGAGTCCAACAGGTTGCATGATGTTGCAGGTTGCTCTTGAGCACCCCTAAAAGACGGCGCATCTTTCATTACTCCTGTCTTCCCAAAAAGGTCGAGTCATGTGGTTAAAAGCTTCACGTTGCAGGGATGGCTACAAATCACCACAGGGGCATCAAACGGTCAAAAGGTGGGTGCAATGTGCGTTCCCATGGTGAGGGCACCTGGGCACTTTGGACCCTAATGCTGCAAGCAACACTCGGGGAACAGCAGGACACAATTCAGAAAGCTACTCTCAAAGCAACTGCTGCAACGGACCTGTGAAGAAACTGAGGGCATGCCTAGATGTGCCACAAACAACAGATGATGTGATTTCTTCATTGATGATCCCTGTCAACGCGTTCGGTGTGACTGATTCCGACCCAATAGCAAATCAGCATTAATTTGCTCAGCCTTTGTCCCGCTCAATCTTCGGGGTATCGCAAACACAGCACCAGTCAAAACACACCTGAACCATCAGTTGCCTTTTGAAGGCGCCTTTCTGAAATCCGCGCACCCGCCCGCCTGCTTTCAGCGGGAGGGGAAAGGAGAGACGAGTATTTCAGCTACAAGCGACCAGCGATCTTCGAGTTTTGCTCAGATGCAAGAAGCCCACACAGCACCAGCAGAGCCAATAGACCACACGGGCGTGCTGGTGTTTTTGTTCCCACGCACACCCAGGCAGGAGCCGGTTCTCTCAGGATCCGGACTCAGGGTGCCCAAGTGAGAGAGTGCGTATCCCCAAAGGAAAGCTTACATGGGGGATCAGGGGGGGTTCGTCAAAATTTTGCAGCGCTGTTTGGGCATCCTGTATTTTTGGTGAATGCGGCTGCGGCGGCCAGGGGCGCCAGGTTTTGAACTGAGCGGCCGGGGGGCACCTGTCTGGGGCTGAACCTGGGAGGTTGGCTCGGTCCTGTCCTCGCTTTAGCCGGAGCCATTTGCGATACTTGGACATCGCTTCAAGACCAACTGTTTGCATTTGCCAACTTTGGCTGACTTTGTAGAGTGGCCGGAAGGAAAAACAAGGTTGCAAGGCCCCTGCATTGGAGTGCAGGGAAGTCACGGGAGGGCCAGTGGTTGCTAGTTTGGCCGGACTGCCCTTATGAATCGCGGATACGGTAGAGGGATGGTTCCTGCAAGAGACGTCCGGATCCCCAGCGTGAGACATGACCTCGAGGATAAGCCAATTGACTTAATACCAGCTTTTGGTTCGGCTCTTCGGTAGGGGTAGCTATCAACCCTGCCTCTGCAGCATGGCCTTCCATTTCTCAAGTCAAATTCTTCTACCCGGGTGCTTCCTGCTTCAAACCCTTGGTTCTGTAGGCGCAAGAAGACTAGGGGCGTCCATGTGATTTTGTAAATTACTTTCTTCCCAGCAACTAGCGTGAAACCTGATTTCAGGCCCCTATCTCTGGAATGATCCATTCCAGCCTCTTTTTTGGGGAATCCCGCCTTGGTGTTCAAGGGAGACTGTAGAAACACGTGCAACGCCTCTTCAGGCCATGGACTCTGATGAGTCCCCGGTAGCCCGGCGAGGCGCACTTGGGAGTTGCTAAGTGGATTCCGCGTGGAACACATCAGGGTGTCTGTCTCTTCATCCAGGATAACCTGTTGAGCAACCAAAGGAAACTTACATGTTGTGGGGGTCTCCTATCTTAAGCCACACCCATCCGTAGGTCTTGAAGCGGTGATGGGAGTACAGGCCCTGCAGAGTCCTAGGGTGCTCTTTGCACTTTTTTCCGCTTTGGCTCGCCAGGGCGGCGGCGCCAGGCCGGACGAAATGCTTTGGGCTGGGGGAGACCTTCGGCTGAATCTCACAAAAGCTTCACTCAGCACCGGTCAGAATGACACTCAAGTTTTTGGTTGAGGGTTAGAGGCTGACATTGGCCTGATGAGAAGCTGCGTAATTCAGTCCTTTTTCAGGCCAAGAGTCTACACATATAGCCCTTTGGTTTCCGAGTCGGTTGGGCCAGCCAATGTGTGGAAAACAGTTGGCAAGGGTCAAAAGGGGCAGGCTGCGCACTGTTTCAACTGATGTAGACTGCGACAAGGCATTTGAGAACTTCCGGTCGTGAAAGAAGCAACACTGCAATATGCCTGTAAAAAGCTTCTTCGAACAGTTTTTTATGCCACATTGGGCAGAAGGCTGGAATAGCCAATGTTCAGACACGGGGGCATGAGATATACCATCGTGACATGAATGTTTTCTTTCGTGATGAGGGCCAGGCTTGCAGGAGGGGTTCATTTGGCGAACCGTTTGAGACTGCAATTCCGACAAACTGTTGGCGCACGCTTGAGAACTTCAAACTGTTATGACCGTGCGCCAGTTTTGACTCACGGCGCTTGACCTCAAAGCTTTGGGATCAGCGCACACGGCGGCACAGGACTTGGGCCCTTTTGAACACTGCGAGAATGCCGGAGCATTTGACCCCTCTCAGTTTCCGGATTTCCTGGATTTGCCGCATTTTCCTTAACGTAGATGTAGCAGGATGTCCTACGCCTGGCTGTCCAGGGAGTTTGACCTCAGTTTCCCGTTTCCGGCGTAAAGGCCGGCCAGCGTCTCTGGGGCAATTTAAACAGATGTCTTTGCCCACCGCCTCCACATCTCGAATCGTGAGCTCTCATGGCTGAGACTTTCTAATGCGCTCGTCGTATTTTGACCGACTGACAGTTTTGGGTCTAGTTTTGGACGAAGCCTTGACTGCCATGGTTGGATACAGGAGTAATGTTGACTGCAGATGTGTAAGCTCATCCTACTAATGGGGTGTTCCCTTCAAAGCTGATGCACCCCCCACAAAAATGGGGATTTATGAATCAACCAGGGGTTGAATGCGGGCTTCCGATTTTCTCATGGGCCCAAAACACCTATCGGCTGGGACTTGGAACCGACGGGTCCAAGCCAGGTGAGGACTGCACATACGCGTGGGGGGGCCAAGAGTTCCGGAGGTCAGAGGCGCAGATGTTGAGTCAGAACATGTGTGGAGTGCCCGGGAGGTCAAAATCGTGGTCCCCCAAAACGTGTGGTTTCCTTTTAGTTTCACTTTAACTACCACCCGACAGCAGCTCGAATCCATTTTGAGAACCCCCTCCCAAGAGGTGCATGGCCCCTTGGAGATCTGCAAAAGGTCAAGTCCCCTGAGATACGCTGCTCCTAGAGGAACTCCGTCCCCGAATTTCTTCAATAACTTTTTCGGAGGACCGTTTTGGTGGCAAAGTCACATGCTCCATGTTTCTTGGCCACAGAACGTGAGGGATAAGTTATAGCCACATAATAGATGTATACACAATATGGACTGATGCCCCCGTTTCTTTGTGCTTTGCCACTGTTTGCCGGATTTTTGCCGCACTGACTCAGGAGGGGAGGGATGCCAGAATGGGCTAAAGCGTTAACCGTAGGTGGTCGCTTGTCTTGACTCTTAATAAGTATCCACTTGGGCCACCATTTTGGCTCAAGTGGACCTTTTGATCTTTTGTCTTGTGATTTGAAATCTTTCTTTCCCCTACTCTCAAAGCCATGTACGCCCCCGCCTACGCTGGTGCCGCGGTAGCAGAGGCCAAGGCTAAGGCAAAGGCCTCCATGGCAAAGTACCTGGCGAGCCTCGTGAAGAGGGAGGAAGAAGGATGGACCGTTTTGGCTGCTGAGGTCCCTCAGGCACCTGACGAGCGTTTCTTCTCCAGCGCAGATGAGCTGGAGCAGGCCCCCCTTATCCCGGCCAAGCGCAAGGCAGAGGATGAGCCGATGGAAGATGCAGCCCCTGGGGTGGCGCAGGTGCCGAAGGCCCTGACACGCCCCCCAGGAGCGTTCCTGGAGCTCCTGAACCCGCCGGAGGAGGACGTGCCCATGGAGGAGCTCCTGGCGAAGGACGAGAAGGAGCTGCCGATGCCCAGGTCCCCCTCGGCTGCAGCCCGCTTGGAGGAGGCCCGCCTGGATGCCCGGGCAGACGCCAAGTGGCAGAGGCGCCGGGAGCTGATGGCGAAGGTCAAGGAGCAGGCGTCCTCGGAGGAGGATGAGAACCCCGCAGCCCCCCCGCCGGGGGGGAGCGTGTTCACCAAGGCCCTCAAGGTCTCGGAGGGCCTCTACCAGTTCAGCGACGACCAGATGGCGGGCGACTTCCCTTGCTTCGATGCGACCACGGCCACTAGGCTCCGCCGACTGCAGGCCAAGGACGTCCAGCGGCTCCTGCGAGGCTTTGAGGGCCCCCAACTCAAGCAGGGGGGCCTGGAGCGCGTTGTGGAGGCCTTCTACATCGCCAAGATGAAGTACGAGCATGAGGCCCGGCTCAGCACCCCGGGACAGCAGGTTGGCAAGCGCGCTGGCTTGGGGTACGGGGGCCTGGAGAACCGCCCCCTGGGCAAGGTGCCCACATCCTGGATCTGCCCCTGCTGCACCATGCCCTGGGTGAAGAAGGGCGCCACGAAGTGCATGGGGTGCGGCAAGAAGACGGAGCCCATTGACACGGCGACCAACTCGGCCACCCTGGAGATGGCGGGCACGCATTGGCAGTTGACGGTGGATGACCAGGGCAATGCGGTCTGGACGGCGGCCCGGTCCGCGGGTGCCGAAGGCCCTGACACGGACCGGGCCCGCGACCTCAAGCTCAGTGCCTCGGTGGACGTCAGCGAGCTGGCCACCGACCCGATGGCCTGCGAGAACCCGGACCAGGCCAGCTTCTCGGACTTCGTCCCCTCCTCGGTCCGGGCGGTGATCAGGAACTGCCCCATGGAGCTGGACGAGGTTTCTGACGGCCCCACCGGGGGAGAGGCCCCCATTGCCAGGCGACAAAGAAGAGGGCCAGGAATGCAGAGCCTTCCACCCGTCTGCGGTGAAGGCCTTCAAGATTCAGACCCGGCTCAACGCCACCACCATCGCCCAGGAGGAGGCCAAGAAGGCGGACCAGGTGGAAGCGGTGGAGCGCTCCGCGGCGGTCCTCCACGAACTTCAAGGGGGGGCCATTGACGGAGGAGGTGATGGAGGCCTGCTCCTGAAGAACCTGGACTTGGACCTCTTCCGTGAGAAGCTGCTGGACAAGCTGGGTGCGGACTGGGGGAGACCCACACCGGAGCTCCTCCAGGCCCAGACCACTGCGGAGGAGGCGAAAGCGAAACACCAAGCCAGACAGGCGAAGGGCTCCCTCGAAACCAGAATGCTCGAGCCCATCGCGCCTCCCTTCAGTGCGTGGCCTAGTGAGGTCCGGGTCGCCATTGAGACTGGGGTCTTCGAGCCGACAACGGCATGGAGGGACTTCAGTATGGACGACCTCACATCCCTCACGGACTCCTACCTTGAGGCCAAGGCGGTCATCTCGCTGGGTAGGAATCCCTTCCCGGCGGCCCTCCTGTCAGATCTGCCGGACCTGACAGGGATCCCCATGCCAAAGGCGGGGGGCTCTGGTGCGGCGCGCCCAGGTGCCGAGGGCCCTGACAGGCCGCCCACCATCCCCCCAGCCTCGGGCTCTGGCGTGACGAGCTCAGGTGCCGAGGGCCCTGACAAGCCGTCCGCCACCCCGGTGGGCCTGGACACCAAGGACCCGGAGGTGCAGCTCTCGGTCCTGCGCTGGATGATGAGCAAACGGGTCGGAGAGGTCCGTATCTTTGCGGGCCGCTGGGTCCGACGACCGGGCCCGGTACACGTCCCGGATTGGGCGAAAAACCTCACCAAGGTGAATCCGGAGGCGTTGGAGAAGGGTACGCATCCCAGGAACCACCAGGTGGGTGGACTCCCCTGGGCCAGGTACTCCGTTGATGAGTTGAACCAGCAGGCGAAGGCGGGGGACCGACCCTACCCTGGGGACCTGCGATCCATCTTTTGGGCTGCCCCCCACGATCCGGATGAGGACTTCCACTGGATGCGCCAGATCTCGTCCTGGACACTCCCAGGCCTACTGGGGATGTTCGGGCACAGCTACACCCTGCGCCAGCTCTGGGGAGTCTGGGAGTCTCTGCCACTGCTGCAGGGCCCTAGGCAGCGGGGCCCGAAAAACAAGGCCCAGAATCAGACCCGCCTGGAGGGCTGGGAGACCCTGAAGGAGGACGCGCGGTGCTTCCTGAAGGAGGAGGGCCTTCCGTTTCCGCAGACAGGACCGGAGTGGCGATTGGTCTACCGGGCCATGGGCAAGGTCCTCGCGGCCCGGGCCTTCCTCACGGACACCCCGGCGGAGGTGATGCAGCTCCCGGTCCAGGACGTGGCGGACTCCAAGGAGCAGATGATCCTGCGGGCGGTATGCGACGAGCGCATCTCGGTCCCGGTGGAGAGCCTCCAGCAGTTCCCAGAGGTGTACAAGGCCCTCATGGACCGCATTGGAGGCCCGGGGGCCCTGGCGGAGGTGAAGGTCAACTGGCGCTGCAACACGAAGCAGTGGTGGGTCGGCGCAGTCCCCGACTCAGTGGCCCCCTCCATCTACCGCAAGCTCGGCTACACCAACGACATGATCAAGCTGATGGGCCTGGACCCCTCCGCCCCTGGGTGCCGGACAGGTGCCGATGGCCCTGACATCCGCCCCAGGGGAGGCGAGGGCGATGAGGGGATCGTTTACCCCCCCATCACGGCGGACAACGTCCACGGCGTGGTGGGTAAGGACTACCGGAAGAAGAACTATCCGGTGGAGATGAAGCATGTCTTCTGGGCGCACATGGAGTGTGGCCTGGTCCTGAGCTCCGTCACCCCGTGGGAACTCATCCCGAAGACAAAAGGGGAGACCCGGGGGGGCTACATGTGCAAGTATTGTAAGGGGTACTGGCGTGCCGGGGGAGGGGGCACCCGCCTCCTCCAGATCCGGGCCGGCAAGGCCATCTTGCAGCTGGTGTTGGACGAGCCGCCGGAGGGCCTCTACAACCGCTGGGTGAAGGAGCGGCTGGAGTACTACCGCCGGGTGGAGCCCTCGGCCCCGTTGCGGGACGTCTCCATCGTGGACCAGAAGGTGCCCAGGTTCAGATTCAGCCAGACCACCCAGACAGGCCACGTCTCCAATGCCATCTGGGAGCTGATTCTGCGGAATCCGGAGGCTGCTGCGCTCAAGCGCATCGATGACATCGCGAAGGGGGCCGCGTGAGGATGCGGGACAACGCCATCTTCCGGCACACCATCCAGGACCGCGGCCATCCGGAACGGATGCGCAGCGCACCCCGGGGGGGGGGCTAAAGCGTTAACCGTAGGTGGTCGCTTGTCTTGAATCCACTTGGGCCACCATTTTGGCTCAAGTGGACCTTTTGATCTTTTGTCTTGTGATTTGAAATCCCGCCCACCCACGCCATGGCGGTGACACCAGATGAGTTGGTGGCACCACCACAGGAAGTTCCTGGAGTGTACACGGACGCAGTGGCTAAGCTCCACAAGACCGCCAGGAACCTCATGGTCCTCAAGGGCATCCCGTGGTTCATCCAAGCGACACTGTCGGATGAGGGCTTTGTCTCGATGGAGGACCTCGCGACCCGGTGGGACTCGCCCGACCGTGCAAGGGAGACGGCGCCGGGGGAGTTGGGCTTCGCCCCCAACAACCACCACTACACGGATGTGACCTCCCGGCTGATCGCGGCCCGCATGTTCCAGGTGGTTCACGCGGCTCAACGATCCATGGGAGTTGGGGCGCATGCAACAGCGGGACCCGGGCCACACACGCCCGGGGACACCGCCCCGAATCTCACGGTCTCGTGCGAACGGGGACAGCTGGAGAGGGTTTGGGAGGAGAAGACCAAGCTCACCAAACCCAAGCTGGCCCTTCAAGGAAGCGACCAGCTGGTGAAGCGCCAGTTCAAGCTCTGCGCAGGAGGCGAGATCGGTTTCATCCCCATGAAATACCTGGTAAGCGCACTCCCGGAGCCAGGAGAACGGCCATGGAAGACCACTAAGAAGAGCACGGTTGATGGCTGGGACCGGGAGGATGAGGTGGAAGAGCGGGGCGAGCCCAAAACTCGCCACCAGCTCGAGAGGATGCACGCGGTGTTCCGCAACACCCTCCTCATGTGCGTCCTCTCGTTCCCGCAGTTCGGCCAGTTCGACATCACCCGGGAGGACTTGGAGAGCTGGTACGAGTGGTTCTATGGTGAGGACATCGGGGGCCGTTTTCCCCCGCCAGAGGACCACGTCCTGGCAATTGCCGAACGCAACGCATGGCGAAAGATTCACGAGAAGATGCATGAGGGCAACACCCTCAAGGCGGCCATGCTGTCGGTCAGGCAGGACACATTGTTCTGGACACGTGAGGTCTATGAGAAGATCAAGACCTTTTCCAGGGGCCGCCCATCAACCAGGACATCCATGGACTACGCACCACCTCAGAAGGGCAAGAACAAGTCCAAGGGCAAGGGGAAGTCCAAGGGCAAGCCTGGGAACAAAGGGAAGGGTAAGCCCCCCCACCTGAACAATCAGGCGTCCCGGGGCGGTAACAAGCAGGCAGCCACCGACCCGAAAGGGAACCAGTTCTGTAACAACTGGATGCGCGGGCGCTGCCCGGGCAACTGCGGCCGCACCCACAAGTGCAACCTCATCCTGGCAATGGGCCGCATCTGCCTGGGGGACCACCTCCCGCAGGACTGCCCGGGTTGACTAGGGGCGCTGACCCCTACCCCCCGGGAGGCCTCAGGTGCCGAGGGCCCTGATAAGGCCCGGGGGGGCGAGAAGGGGCGCAAACGCCCCAAGCAGGCACAGAAGCCCCCTCCTGCAGGTGCCGAGGGCCCTGACACAGGGGGGGGACAGGCCAGGTGGCGGCCATCCTCGGCGGAACAAGGATGGGGACGGCAGAACCAGCGTGCACAACGCCCTCGCCGTGATCAGAACAGCCACACAACCGGCACAACGGCGGCGCCTCAGTCCCGAGCCACAGGTGCCGAGGGCCCTGATATGGCGGGGACGGGACGGTTCCCCGCAGGTGCCGAGGGCCCTGACACGGGGGGCCGCACCCAGAAGGCCCGAGTGCCGGATGACTGGCAGCACACCGCAACGCCAAGGGACACTCCCAGGAAGCAGCCGATCCCACTTCCGGCGCCCAACATCATCAAGCAGGACCCGGTGGTTTTCCACAAGAGCTCGGTGGGGCTGAATGAAGGGGGCCAACGCCTTTCAGCTACCCCCCTGACAAGTCCAACGGAGCCGTCACCGGGATTGGACATCTTCCCGTGGATGGAGAACATCCCTGAGCGTCTGGTACAGCGGCTGAGATGGACACAGGGCACATCGCCCAAAGTTCCATCCAGTGGGCCCATCATTGTCCTGCTCTATGCAGGCAAGGAAGACCCAACTTCCTTGGACAGCTGTCTTCATGCCAACTACCCACACCTTTCCAGCATGGTGGTGGCGGTAGACATCCTACGGTCTGGACCAAAAGGGGACCACGATATGCTCCAACCCGAGCTGTATGGAGCTCTTTGCACGGCAGCAAAGCAGGGCCGAGTGGTCTTCATTGGAGGAGGACCCAACTGCAGGACATGGTCCATCCTGCGCCACATACCAAAACCGGGGGCTCCCACCCCGGTGCGAGGGCGCACTCCAGAGACACTTTGGGGCCTTCCACACCTGGACCAGGCCGCCCAGACTCAACTTGATGATGACAGCATCCTCATTCTGAGACAGATGTACATCACCAGCCTGGCAAGGGCCTCACGAGCGGCGGTTTCTCTGCCAGGGCCCAGGTCCTTCCTGGAACACCCGGAGGACCCAGTGGTGAGCAGCTCGCTGCCCAAAGCCAAGGAATGCTCATCCTTCTGGATCACAGAGGAGGGGCAGCTTTGGATGGAGGAGAACTCCTTGACAGCAATCTCCTTCGACCAGTGCCGCCTGGGCCAGCTGGTCAAGAAGGCCACTACGCTGGCCACGGATCTCCCGATCCAGGACTGGGATCAAATGCGGTGCACGCATCAGTCACATGTGGGCACCAACGAGTCCTCGACTCTTAGCAGATACCCTTGGGATATGATGGCAGGCCTGGCCAAAGCCATCGCTGTGTCACTCGCAGCGCCGGGGCACATCCGGATCCCCTCACAATTTCCGGGAAACCCCAAGGAACCACCTAAGGGGCGGGGGTCGGACCCCCCGGAAGGCCATTCCCCCCGGGGAAAACGGGGGCCCAGTCAAGGAGGCGGTCCCTCCTCATCACACCAGGGCTCAAAGCCCGGAGGCAAGAACGCCCCGAAGCCCCGCCTGCACGGGCAGTTCCACCCTGAGGCAGACACCGTAAGCCCTCGTGGAACAATGAACCCAGACTTCCCATCTCCCATGCCCCCGATGGCCGGAGATGCGGAACAACTGGGGAAGGAGGGACGGGGGGACCAGGTCCTGGACCGCCCCGAATGCCTGCCCGCTTTCAGGGTCCCACACCTCACTGACCGGGTGGCGATTGTCCAATTGGGTTTCCGCTCACGCCCCCTGAGGGATGGGGGGGGAAACCTTTTCTAGGGAGGCTCAACCCCCCTTTTCGGAGAATTTCCCCATTGGCTACTTTGGGCGCCCTGATCATGACCCTTACCCGGCCCTGGATTGACAAGGTCCGAATGTCCCTGGCATCAGGTGCCACCACACACCCCTTCCAGGAAGCCGACCTCGAGGAGCTGCGGGCTATCCTAGGACCGAGGCACCTCCATGAACGATGCCCAGGACAACCCTTCCTCCTGGACTTAGTGTCGCACTTGGCATCCCTTTCAGGTGACCCTGATTGGGAGTTCCCCCTAACACTGAAAGAGGGGGTCCCCTTGGGAGTCTCGGACCCTACCTTGACCTCCCCGGGAGTTTGGCCCACTAAGGAGGAGCTTAAGGGAGAAGCCTGGCTGGGGGAAGATCCCCCCCCGCCAGTGGCTCATGATAACTACCCAACGGCTGAACTCTTTGCCAAGGAAATCGAATCAACCTTTTACGAGGAACGAGCCTTGGACATGGTGGACGGGCCCTTCACTCGCTCCGAGGCGGCAGAGAGGTGCCGCTGCAAACCGGAGGAACTTTGCCCGGGCCCCCTTGCAGGGATTGATGAGTCGGACAAGATCAGGACGATCTATGATGGCTCAAAAGGGGGAGCAAACGCACACATCCAGGCTCACACGGAGGAGAAGACCACCGCACCGATGGTTGGAGACTGCCTCCATGCCATCCACTGGCTCAGGACAGCGGCGGACCATCCTCATCTACTCCGAGCCCCATCCTCGGGCACTGATGAGGAACCTCGGGATGTTCACCAGCCGGTGCAGGGGCAGTCCCCAGGTGCCGAGGGCCCTGAGAGGGACCCCCACAGCACCAGCCTGCCCCCAGGTGCCGAGGGCCCTGATAGGGGCAGGCGGATGATGGAGACCTCCGGCGGCCTGGACGTCTCTCCGCGGTCAACACCCTCAGGGAAGGGGCCACTCCCAGGTGCCGAGGGCCCTGATAGGAGGGCCCCATTCCCCCCAACCCCCCCAGGCACGGAACGCCCTGGGGGGAGCAGGGGGGAACCCCTGACGTGGCAGCCGCCGACACAGGGGGAAACCTTCATCATCCTCAAGGCGGATGTCACCAAGGCCCACAGGCGCATAAAAGTGCTCCAGAAAGACTGGAAATACCAGGTGGCCTGCATCCAGAACCGGTGGTGGGTCAATAGAGTGGGCACGTACGGCATGGCCTCGGCACAACTGTACTGGGGAAGAAAGGCATCCTTGGTGCTCAGACTCTTGTACTACATCTTCCCTCAGGTGGACTGGCACTTAGTTTTTGTGGACGACTACTGCTGGGTCCTCAGATGCAGCAGGGCGGACTGGGACGCCACAGCCATCCTGGCCACTCTTCTGGCGCTGGGAGTCCCGCTTTCTTGGAAGAAGACGGCGCTCTCCCCGGTCAATACCTGGTTGGGATTCGTGGTGGACCCAATCACGCCCTGTGTGCTGCTGGCTCCAGTCAAGCACGTCATAATCCTGGCCACTCTCAAACGGCTGGCCCAGGGGGACATCTTTACCAGCAAGGAGGTGGAACAAGCCCTGGGCCGGATTCAATGGGCTACTTCGGCGTGTCCATTGACGAAACCTTTCCTCCAGCCCTTTTGGAGCTGGAAGAAGGCCTGCACCACTTCGGGCAGGCCACCGAAGCTGGTTCGTGCTCTGGCCATCCTTCTGGGGAAGCTCTTCAACCAGAGGTTCCCACTGGCATCTCCATTTGCTCCCACACTTCCATGGACGGGGGCATCTGATGCGGGAGCTGGCAAACAGGCGGACCATGCATGGGTTGGTGGTTGGTGCTCGGACGTGCCCAACCCCGACAAGTCCCGAGTGAAGTGGTTCCAACACAGAATCACACCGGAGGGCGAGCCGTGGGCCTTCACTACTGGGGACCCGCAGCGGGCGATAGCGGCCTTGGAGCTCTTCGGCCTCCTCCTTTTGGTGAGGGCTGTTCTGCTTTGTGCAGCCGGCTCGGCTTCTCACACTAGGATTCTGGTTGCTAGTGATAACCAGGGAAACGTTTTCTCCCTGCTTAACGATTCCACTCGCAGGATGCCCAATGCGGCCATCCTCATGGAAATTGTGTTAACACTGCATGACCACCAGGTCATGTTAGGACCGTCGCATGTGAAGCGCGACTTTAACACATGGGCGGATGAACTTACTCATCCGGACCCGCAATTTCCGACTGAGAACCGGGTCTTCCCCTCAGTCGAAAGCGAATTGATCAAGCTGATCTTCGCTACTTTCCTTCCTCACCCATGATGCCGGGAGGGCATCCGGTGAGGTGGGAGGATTCCTCCCTCGCTGTGGGAGTGGCATCAATTCTACTCCCATCAGCTGCTGAGGGGAGCTGCCCAGTGGAGCTGGGCAATCCTCCCATTTTGGCACTAATCCTTATGCGGCGTAAAGGATGCACCGTTTCGCGATTAAGGTACCAGTAGCACCAATGTGGTGCTTTGAAGAGTCTCATGGTATTTAAATGTTGACTATTTACATGGTTTCGGGCAAGACTCCTTACGCTGCAAAGAACAAAGAACCAAAGAACCATCCGTTTCAGAGGAGTGAGCCTTTCATGTCCAGGTCCGGCTCTGGCAGAAACAAACCCGGCGCCGAAGCGGCGGCTATGCAGGGCAGAGGCAGGGAGGAGGGAGGGGGCAGGTGGGGCCATTCCAGTCAGCGATTCTTGGATCCTGACCCATTCTGAAACCCCTCTAAACCAAGCCAACCAAACCACCCTACTCCTACCTCTGCAACCTTAGCCGACCTTCAGACACCCAGAATCCACGCAAACCCACCCGAAACAAACCTTACACCCGTCCTAGGCCAAAGCTTCTGGCGATTGCTGGAGGTGTTTTAAACCTAACCTGTCCCAAACCAAATCCTCAATGATTAGCGGATTACGGATTGCGCGGTTTACGGATTAGACCGTTTTGGTGTAGGACACCCAACTACATATGGTGAGGGAACTGCTTCTCAGCTTTTTAAGGGGTGTTTGATTATTAGAATAAGACGCTCGGCAGCCCGAAAATGACACTAGGGCATGTGAAAGGGCCCCAGTGGGGTCACTTTTCCAGGATGGAGTCGTGGATGCCTGGTACTGGTATGAGGCTTTGTCAGGCCCACCTGGAATGGCGATAAACCGCGTGGATCATGGATTAGTGGGTTTACCAGCTAAAATGCGGATTAAGCGGATTACGGATTGTGATTAGGCCCCCGGGGATTTCGAACAGGCTAGGAAACGATGCTGGGGATGTTGAGAGTACTCCGGAGCAAAAACCAATAAGTTCCTGAACAAAAAGTCCGCAACCAATTCTGAACAAAATCTCCAACTTATTTTTGCATCGCAGAAACTCGGGGAATAGCTGGCGTGTTTTACAGGGTGCCGGCTTGGTTGGTCGCCCAAACAGGCATGCTCTACATGCCTCTGCTGGCAAATGACCAGATAGCCAATGGAAGCAGAATGCCGAGCAATTCCGGAAAATTGGAGCTTGGCAAGCATCTACACGTCTGTGCCCGGTTGTTCACTGGCATCCTTTTTCCATCAAACAGCGTGGAATCAGCTGCGAGAATGGTGTTGTTTTGCTTCCGGGAGTGTGTGTGTGTGTGTGTGTGTGTGTCTGTGTGTGTGTGTGTGTCTGTGTGACTTTGAGTGTGAGAGTGTCTGTGTGTGTGTGGGCGTGCGCGCGCGTGCGTGCGTGCGTGCGTGCGTGCGTGCGTGCGTGGGTGGGTGGGTGGGTGGGTGTGTGTGTGTGTGTGTGTGTGTGTGTGTGTGTGTGTGTGTGTGTGTGTGTGGGTGTGGGTGTGGGTGTGGGTGTGGGTGTGGGTGTGCGTGTGCGTGTGCGTGCGCGTATGCGTGCGCGGGTTCGGGTGCGCGTGCGTGTGCGTGTGCGGGTGCGGGTGCGGGTGCGGGTGCGCGTGCACGTGCGTGTGCGTGTGCGTGTGCGTGGTGCGGTGGCGTGGCATGGCGTGGCGTGGCATGGCGTGGCGTGGCGTGCGTGCGTGGGTGCGTGGGTGCGTGGGCCCGTGGGTGCGTGGGTGCGTGGGTGCATGTGTGTGTGTGTGGGTGTGTGTGTGTGCACGAGTGCTGAGCTGCCAGGTCTCGCCAGAGCGGCAGCCTCAGCGGTTGAACCGAGCAGGCTGTTTTTTGTGGCGCGTATGATGTTTCTCTAAGAAACCAGGTCCCCTAAAGTGGCGGGCTTCCTTTTGGCTTGCCTTTCAATACCAACAAAAGAGGGTCCACCATTTTGAGAATCTCTTGCAGGAGTTCCATTCTGCTCCGCACGCGCTGTACTGTAGCAACAAAATGGTTGAAACGGCGCCGTGCTTTGCAAGTTGTACCAAAGCTTAAGGCCCTGGCCGAGATGGATGCACAGGTGCCTACTGTTAAACTGATACATCTGCTTTCGTCAAGCCGAAAAGCATGGCCTTTGACGTACCACTGGTGATGCAAGGGGGTGTTGACCACTTGGTGTTGACAACTTTGCCAACCGAGTGTTGTCGGGCTTCCGAGGGTCATGCCGGGGTTCCGAATGCAATTTTGCAATTAGTCGCATGAAATTGAAAACTCGCGACATCAACTTCTTCAGGAAAACCATCAACCTCCAGGCGTTCTGCCTCGCACACCTTAGGACCTTGCCACACGCGTGCTCGCCGAGTCGTCTCAAGTTTCAAACCTTGATCTTCTGACTGCGAGGGGAGCAGGAGTGCGCAGGGCCGGGTTCACCCTGGTATAAATATGTGTATATATTATAATATGGTCACCCACCCTGCATGACCATAGTATATACATTAATATATTGCAACAACAAAAACAACTTTTGTTGGCCTCACTCCCGACGGGGCGCTGCCTGAGGCCCAACCGCGAGGCAGAGGCGCGAGCAGAGGCGGGCCGGCTCCCGGCAGGTCTCCGTGGTGCTTTGCCCGGTCTTGTTCTTGCTGGTGCTCAGTAGAAAATGAGAAATGGAATGAAACTGGGGATTCCCTGAAAGGAAACCACAAGTTGGATGGTTTATAGGGCTGAGTCCCTCATTTCCTCCTGAGCACCAGCAAGTTGTTCTTGTCATGCTGCTTTTTGTTGTTTGAATGCCATTCTGTGTAGTACCAACAAGAAGGATAGCAACAAAGCGAATTGAAACACAATACCCGCAACCATTACAATGCACAAACACTAGCAAGAAAGAAGACCCTGTCGGATGAATGGCTTTGTTTAAGGGTCCCAAAGAATGGTTGTTTTCGCACAGTCAAGTTCTTGGCGCAACAGTGGCATTCGGCGGGATTCAGACGTGGCGCAAACTCATTCAAGTTTTGTCATCCTCTCATCCTCTTGGTTGAGTTTCCCACCAGCCCCAAACTGGCACGCCGTCGCCCGGCCAAATCCGGAGGCTCCAACGGTCGCACCCTTGCGGCGATCTCGGCGCTTGAAAGGCAAGCGCAATGGAGCCCAGACTGAGACGTTGTTGGTTGTTTGGTTGCTGTTGACACGTTGAAAACCAATGGGCCCTTATAGTGCATCTATTGGGGTGAATTAGCCACTGAGCCTGGAGGTTGGTTTGTTAGCTTGTGCTGATCCCACCTAAAGGGTTTTAAACCCGTGTCATTGCCAGTGGCACTCTTTTCCTTGGTTTCGCGGATGGGGTTTGCCAGTGGAGAATCGCATGCAAAGCTGCCCTTATATGTTATTTGTCTGTGCCACTGGGCGAGTGACGAGGATGCGAAACATGTAGTATAACGATAAGACAAGCTGATCCATGAAAATCCTCAACGTGCGGACTCCGAATTTCCGGGTGTAGTTGCCCAGATCGTCAACCCCGTTTATCAAGGGCTGGGGGAAAGGGTGTGGCTCTTGGGGTTGGTTCAAAAGCGAGCACTGGGTTATCATTCCCGGGGGGGGGGGGGTACTGTTGTTGGCCATGGCCATGGCCCATGTATTTGCCAACAGCGCTGCCAGGCGCCTGGCAGTTTTTCAGTGTTTGGCATGGTTTTCAGCAAAGAAGGGGGGATCGGTCTGTCTCCATGGCAGCTTGCATTTGCCTTGGAGGCTTGCCAGCTGAGGAGGAAGAGATGCAGGCATGGCACAATGCGCCTTTTGTTTTAGCCCGCGATGATTCTGAGGGCTCCTTTGTAGGTTCCATGTCCGGATGTTTGGGAGAGCAGTGGCAAGGGGTTTGCGCGCGAAATTTGTACTCCACCGATTGCAAGGTTTTGGATTGCTTTGGAGCTTGGCAAGTTGTAGTGACCTCGCTGACCGGGCCGTTTGCGACCTCCATCATGAAGGTTCCTGTCTTGAGGGTGGTCCATTCCAACCGATTCATAACTCACCATGCCAATTTCAATTTGGAGCTTGTTGGTTGGCCCACTAGTGCCAGCAGGCTAGCGAATACAGCCTGGCTCAGGACGAAGTGCCAAGGACGAAGCTCTGGGAGCTGCGGATGTTCTGTGCTGAGTCGATGGTTTCACGAAGGCAAGTGCCGGAAATGACGTGTTTTACGGGGGCAAACCTTATGGGCCCTTTCAAGTAGCATTGGTTGGCAGGAAGGTTGAAATGCAGTGTCAGGGGTCAACACAACCTTTACGACTGGGTGGCTAGCACAAACAGCTTGGGAGTTGGGACAAATGGGTCCAGTCTCAGGTGGGTGCAAACTTCTTGACAACGATCTGGCAGGCTGCCCGGTTGCGTTGCTTCCCTTTGGATGGCTTGAATTGTTCAAGCTCCTTTATGTGCGTGTTTGGCAGGAGTTATCAAGGCCTTCATTGACCAAGCCCAGTTGGCCATGTGAACTTCGCCTCTGTTGTGTTCGCGCGAAAATCCAGTGTGAGGCTTTGGTTCCCTGCCGTCTGAAGTCAGGATGGAGCGTATCCATACCTGGGGCCAGGTGGTTTCCCGAACGCCCATCCTCAGAATAGATGGTGGGCATGCTTGAAGTCGCGATATCAATCTGGCTCAAGGCGTTTGAACACCATGCAAATAAGCACCGCTGAAGTGTGCCCAGCTGACCCCCGACCCCCCTACCACCCAAACCTGGGGTGGAGCCTCGCCGCTTGAAGGACGAATCGGTCCGGACACGAATCCGATGATGCCGCGGCCTCAGTTGGTTGCATGGGCGTGGCCACGTTTGTTGCCGCCCTTTGATCTCCCCCTGCCCGCGTGCCGCTTACAGCCTTAAGGTAGCAAAATGCATGCATGATTTTTAACTGTCTATCCGTGCGCCGATCGGTAGTGGGAGCAGCCGTGGTACAGAAATAGAATTCAATTCACCCAGCGCATCTTTAGACCCGTTTTAGTAACTGTTCAACCTCTTTGGGCCAGACATGGTTGGACCCATGTTTAGTAGCTTAACTAGGTCTCCCAGTAGTGCCCTTTTGCCCTTGGGTGAGGGCTCCCCCAAAATAGACTACAGAAAAAGGGGTACCCTGATTCTAACCTCTCAACTCTGGAGGACCTAGTTAACATGTTTGGCCGCCGTCGGGCCTCTTGGGCCGCGAGTCTGCCTCACTGGGCTCCGGCCTCGCGCTCGTGAGGCGCAGGACCTCCCCAGCGCGCCCGAGAAGCCGAGGCAGTGGTGAACGCTTCCCATTCCATGAGACGAAGCTTGTGCTGGGTGAACGAGTCAAAGAGGTCAAGCTCCAAATAAGTAGTGTTGCTCCCTTTGCTTCCTCGACCATGTTTTAGATAGGCCTTGTACAACGTGTGTTTTAGGTCTTGAAGTGCAAGATGGAGACCGACTCTAGTCGTCAAGATATAGTTGTTTGCCACGCAAGCCCGGGTTGTCGCACAGTATAATTGTTTTAGTCAAATGGGCTTTGGACGCATAGGGTGCTTGCACCATTCTTGAGGTTGATCGATGGCCAAGGCTTATGTATGGTTTGCCGATGTCACTGACACCATGAAGGATCGTGGGAAGGATGGCGAGGCTCCTTCTCGCGGATCTATTGCATGCCATGCATGCTTTCGAATTGTTGCAAAGTGTGCAGCAAGCTGGGTTTCTTTCATGGGGATATTTGTGTGATTATTGATGTTTGGTCCGGTTGACTTGTTTCTTCGCTGTTCGGCTAGGCGCTTGTTAGTTGCTGGGGAATCGATTGACATTGCAGGTTTGACATTTGAGACAGGGCTGGTTCTTTAAGAACTGGCCCCACTTTTGACATAGCTTCACCTTTCAACGTTCACCATGGATCGGAAAACGGACATCCCTAGTCCAAGATCAAGTCACTTGCCCACAGCCACTTGCGCCTTGGGTCAAAACACCCTATTACTTGGGATTGATTTGGACGGTCATGGATCCCTTGCAAGGATATTAAGACCATGATGCAGTCATTCATCAATTATTCTTATCAAGGGAACCATGACCAGTGACCATGGCCTTTCTGCGCCTACAAAAGGAGTTTTGACACTTGACCAACTTGACCTTTCGCCTTTTGGTTCCTCATGTTTCCCTGTCCGGTGGTTTGAAACATCAGCTTTAGGCCGTTTGGGGTGCTATTCAAAGAACAAATATTGGGACCCCTAGAGATATGCAACAGATGTGTCAGGCCAAGGCCATCCCTGCTGGAAGATGAGTCTGACGATGCAGAGGAGACCTGCAGAGCGAGCGCGTCACTCGCTTGCGCTTGTGGCACAGATTTTGTGGTTTGGCAAAGATCGTTTTGGCCCACGGGTTGAACCAAGCGCCCCACGTGTTCCGCTGAGACCTCAGAAATGGGCGGTTGAGCATGTCCTCCAGTCCTTGGAGTCTATGTGAAAAGAAGGCGGAGACCTCCAGTGCCCTTTTGCATCAACCAAAACGCAACGCAACGTGATGTTTTCTCTGTAACTGCTCGAACTACATCCAGATTGTGCTTAAAAATGTAGGTTTTATAGTTCTACCTGTTTTGTCTTGTGGTTTCCATGTGTTTTGTCTTGTGGCTGCCTGGATCCAGATGGCTTCCAGACCAAAATCACAAATCCAGCCAAAGACTTCCAAGGAGGTCTCCCCGGCATCCGGAAAACTGGCGAGGTGCGATGGGGGGATCGCCCCAAAATGCCCCAAAATGGCCCGTGGGTATGAATTTGCGTTTGGTGGACATGGTTTAGGTGTGGGCCGGATGTCCACCATACTGTGGAGCGGCTCCATCTCTTAAATTTGGTCGTGTTGGGCGTTGCTTCCGAAAAAGGAGTTGTGAACCATTTTTCTGGGTCTCGGATTGGTCTAGGGAACTTCCAGCGCACGTGGACGGAAATTGAAAAACGATTTGCAACCCATCAAAGGACAAACACACCCTTTTCAGGTCCTTTTTCGTGCTCTTGGATTCTTTATGAGAGCTGCAGCAAGTCCGACAATAGCCATTGTTCGTGGGGTGGAGGGGGAAGTATGGAGGGATGGGTTTTTAAGTTGGATTCCTAGTCATGCAGGTTCGTGCAGATTTGGCGAATAGGGTTTGTTGCTGCGTTGCTTTGTCAAGATCGATGAGTGTTTTGGACAATTGAACGAGCTGATCTAGATCAATGGACACATTGGTGCGCTTGGATGGGTCAACTAGATTTTCGTTGTTTGTTATTGGGATGTGTAGTCGTTCGTCGCTTGTTGAGTTCAGAAGTGTGGGCTGAGAAGAATCCGACCTGTTTTGCAAACAGTATCTCGGACAGATTGAGTTGAATGCCCGCCCGTTGTAGTATTGGTTTCAAACTTAAGCTTAGAATTCCCGGACCTGTTCTTTTTGGTTTTGGCAACACACTTTGTTTTGATTATGAGGGTAAACCTCTAAACCCGAAAAATCACCTAACCCCCTGAACCTCAATCCTTTGCACCCCCTAAACCCCCTAAACCCCTACCTTGGGGAGGAATGAAGAAACGGCACCTTGAGCCTTTCGCAACTTTGTTCTCGCCTGCGCCAGGCCTGCATCTGGCTTGTTAGATGAGGAGTCGGAGGATGACGCAGCAGAGGGGCTGAGCTACCCACCTGCTCGCGTCCAAAGTGAGCCGCTCCTGGCTTGTTGTTTTTCTCGTTTTGGACTTGTTTTTTTGTTGAGGGCCAGCGTTGCTAGTATTCCCTCATCCTTTGGGGTAGTGAGGCTGCTTG
The DNA here is from genome assembly GCA_963377175.1 of Effrenium voratum. Taxonomy (NCBI): domain Eukaryota; class Dinophyceae; order Suessiales; family Symbiodiniaceae; genus Effrenium; species Effrenium voratum. The sequence continues at coordinate 320,212 of CAUJNA010003599.1, read as the reverse complement.
AGTGGGCTCTCCAAATGCGGCAAAGGCCCCCAAATATAAGTGGTTTATGTTTAGGTTTGTCTTTAACGCCAACAAGTTGGATCCACACAAGCCGATTGCCATGTCGATAGGAGCTGGCGCGCAGCATGGCAAAAACCTCCTCAGGGAAGAGGCACGGGTTTTCCGCTGCTTGCAAAGACACATGACGTCTGGTCAAAGTTTCATTTAGCAAA
>CAUJNA010003599.1:297500-312500 GCA_963377175.1 Effrenium voratum | reverse complement strand
TGTGTTGGGTGGATGGTATCCCTTCTTCCCCCAGACCCTGGGTGGTGCCCCTCTTAGCTTTTCTGGGAGTTGCTTTTCTGGGAGGGAGTTATGTTTTCATATTCTGGCCACTGGGGCCCTGGGTTTATTGCAGCTGCGTTCAATGGGTTGGAACGGTAATGTAGGGAGGATGTTGTTCCTTTGGCTTAAGTATGCTCGTGCGATTGGCATTGGATAAAGATTCGCTCGTCCCTGTCTTGCTAGAGGCAACATAAGATTCAGGGAAATGTGTCTCAAGAAGATATATGTTCCAGCTTAAATATTGGTAATTGTTTGCGGTGCATCCGATTTCCCGGTAGCTAGATTGTCAGACGACATTCATCGGGGATCATCCAAGTGATAGATCTCGACTTTAGATGGTCCGCGGGCCCACAATATGGACAACAACTCCTGCATCAATTGATTGGGATGGATGAACCCCAGTTTACTGGGATAAACCACCAATCCCAACCGGTGCAAAATGGATTTTGTCAATCTTCCAGGTCGTCCTGTCAACTTTCCATCCGAAAACCCAGGAAGGACGGACGGGGTGACCAAGGGCTTTTTCTCCTCGTATCACGACTTGTCGTGGGCCCCCCCACGGACTCCTCAGCCTCCCAAGGTCAATGATACACCGGGGTGTTTTTAAAAATTGCAACCACAATATCTTTGTCGCATTTTGCTTGGATGTTAGGGCTTTACTCTTTTTGCATCTTTTTGCCAACTAATGGGTTTTCCATTAAGCCACTAAAAGTTAAACTTTTAGCAGGGGAGCAGAAAGCAACCGAGGTATCGTAGGGTTCCTTTATGTGAAAACAAACCCTCAGGGGGATTCCCAATGAGAGGATATGCACACATTCAGCTTCCAGCATCAGCGGCTGACCAATGGGCATTCGGCAGATGCTCAGGTGATGCCTGAGAACTCGAATAGGGACCGCACCTACTTTAAGGACTGCCTTTCGGCTTTTGGTATCCCAGATGTCAAAACGTACGTGATATTTTGGTTGGAACACCTTTTGCTTGGTTTTAAATAGGGTGCCATTTTGGAAATTGCCTGCATGGGCCCCTTTTTTGCGTAGCTCTTTTCGAAGCCAATGGTAAGAGCCCTGTTGGACGGCTGGTCAATTTTCGTTTCGAAGAACGGCTTCTTGGGTTAGCTCAAGGGTTATGGATGCGTTCTTCGTTCTGACGCCTTGGATAGAAAGGCATGTGTGTGTGTTGCATCTTGAAAAAGGAAGGTGCAAGATATGGCTATTTGGATGGGTAAGCCCTCTGAAAAGTGACATGTGAACATGACTCCCCAGCTAAATGACGTGCACCCAAGGGTTCCAAACTAAGACTACCCATATCACTTTCGGGCCCTTGGAAAGCGACGGCTTGCGAAGGCGCTTGGGTTAGGGGTTACTAAGCGCGCATCCGCCGAAAAAGGGCGCTGGACACTCGGAAACTTCAAAGTCCCAGCCCGATTCTCAGGTCCTTTGTTCAGATCTTCGGCCCCCCCGCAACTTTCTTTACACTGCCTTTGCCGGTTTCTACCTGAGGGGAGGTCAATATCAAATCAACCAGAATAGGGTTTAAAGCCTTGCATTGGTACCCCAAATGACAGCCACTCAGCCACGCACTTCAGGCGCATTCCTCTGGAAAAATCCGTTGGGATCCAGCACGACTTGATTCGGGCCAGGACGGCAAGCCTTGCCGTGACCTTTGCTGGCAGCACGCAGAGACGCTGGAGGGCAAGTTCCTGCAGGGAGCACCTCGTGGAGAAATTGGTGGAGTGGTTGGGGTGAGCCTCGATGGATTCAGCAAGATAGAGAGTTTTCGCGTTGGTTCTCCTGTCAATCAACCCCACAACGGTATACTTCTAAAGTTTTTTACTTGGGCCCTTGTTATGGGCCGCTAATGGCTGAAAAATACATACACTATATATACCCCTTATGTATTGGGTACGTAGCACAAGGACCAGGTGGCTGGATGTGTGCGTTTCTCAGCTGCTGCCTCTGGAGTAGCAATCTTTGACGACAGCAATCTTGAAAGGTTCCAACTCCATTGGGACTCTTCGTGCCAAGCCCCCAAACCCCGGTCCCAAAAATAGGGGCCCATTCAGGAAACCCACTGGCACAGACAGTTTCCTGAATGGGCCCCTATTTTGGGAGCTCAGATGTTTGGGTCCTTGGTTGCCCTTTTGCTGAAATCAAACTTGCAGATTTGCGTTCGTTGGAACTATCGTCTCTCTGGCCAGCAAACCACAAAAATAATGGCCCATAACAGTGGCCCATGTAAAATTCTTTAGAATACTCTCAACAAACAAATCCCCAGGATTCTATCAAAATTGGCTCCAACAAGTGGCTTTGTGTCAAAGGGGAGCCCGGAACACGGGCTTCGGTGTCCTTTTGGCTTCCCTATCCAATCCCCTTCCTTGGGGTACCTCAAAACAACACAACCCCAAATGGGCTCTATGCTACCATGATTGTCCTTTGGTAGCTGGAGCCCATTGCAAAGATGGGTTGTCTCAAAGCGGTGGACCCTCCAAAACAGGTTTCGGTTGCTTGTTGGTGTCCCCAAAGAAGCTCAATGACGAAGGTGTCGTGCATAGAGAACCCTTAGTTCTCTTGGGGTATATTACTACAACGTTGTTTGGACCTTCAAGAATGGCAGCATATTGTTGGAAATCCGCTACTCAAGCTGGTCGACATGTGAGCTAGAAACAGCTAGGTGGTCCGCTATGTGTCGTTGGTGTCTTGCTTCCTTTTCCGTGAGCCCTGGTCAGCTAACCCAGTGGCCACTCGCAACCATGAACCAATCGATCCCTTTGGACACCGGAGCCTTCCTTTTCTCAGTTGCAAGTACAGGTGTTTTTTTTGAAGCGCACCCAAAAGGATGGTGTGACGCTGGAAAGTGAAGCATGTCACCTGTGGCAAGTCCATGACCTCAAAAAGAAGCATGTGTTCTCCATGACCTCAAAAAAGGACAAGCAGACTCAAAACGGCCAATACACGTGTGTTGCGTTAGTCGTGTTTCCCTTTCTAGGGTCACTTGTTTGCTGTCCCATCCGCCTTAGCGCATCGAGGTGCGCCAGGCGTGCAGAGAGCTGAAGATCTGGGCCTCACTAGGCGTGCAGCGTCCGGGAGATGCTTGTCGCCCAAGACAGGGTCTGCCTCAAAATGGGAAATGGAATCTCCACAATGGCAGCGGTTTCCTGTTGGTGTCCTTTTTAACAGAAACAGGGAAACCCTCCAAACAAACATGCAGAGAGGTTGGTTGGGCATCCATTTCCCAGTTGGGCACCTTCCCACATCCCTTTTTGTTTGGCGGGTGCGCCAAAAACACGTCAATCCCAAAATGGGTTGTTTCTCACCAGGGTCAAGGGTCACTGTCACTGAGCAACTGGAATGCACGGTTGAAAACTACTCAAGGGTTAGTGAACATATCCCTATGATATCCGTCCAAATGATGTGCGCCAAAGAGTCCAAGTCAAGGTGACACCCAGCTGATATGCGGTTATTTTTTTCCCTGGTGACTAAGCTTTGTTTGAGTATGTTTTGACTTTTTTGACCTGGTTGCTGTGTTGGAGGCGTCCAACGAACATAGACGGATGGGATGCCAGCAGACAATGGTTTTCTCGCCAGCGGCAACATGCCGTCGCTTCCTTCGGCACTTTGCTTCCCTTCTGTAATTCTAGTTGTTAAGCCTATTTATGCCCCTCCGAGGGAAGAGAGGCGACCATCAACCATGTCCTTTCACAGAAGATAACTGGAGGGACACCCAACCAAAAAAGGTGTCATTTACCACCAAAGGGGAAACTGTCCTCTGCTTCGGACTTGTTTTATTGAAAGTTTCTGCCCCGGAACAGAGGTAAGTCGCCCCTACGACGATGGAATTTGGGTCCTAGCTTGGGTCAAGGGCCCAGCGGTGGATCCGGAGCTTTCCCGCCGATCCTGACCGATGGTTGAATTGGCCTTGCACCAAAAGGCGATTCGCCCCAAGGGGAGCCCACCCGTCGCTAGTCAAATACCCTTGACTTAGCTTCGGATGAATCGGACGGAGCCCACCTTCTTTGATAACTTCGGTCTGTCAAAAAGCCGGACCTAAGGCCCAAAGACCTTTTTTGCTCGCGAACGGCAACCCGGCTTGGCTTTTGGGAGGTGTGGACATGCGGGGCAAGCAGCAGCCCACAGTGCCCCGAAGGTCCCAACCGCTGGAGGTCTCACCAAATTTCTTTGAGGCTCCCACAAATGATCCTTCGATTTTTTCGAGATCTTTTGCGGCACCCTCCCCAATGAGTTTGCAACCATACCCCAAATCCAAAATCGAGCAGTGGTTGAGTGCGTTGGGACCGGTGGGCGACGGCCTTTCAAGTTTCAAGGGGGTGACAGATCCGTCACACGTCTAACTGGATCCTGGAGACTTTAGAGGGGTTCCCAGATACGCAGTGGGTTCCCATGTCCTTTTTTTGCCATGTTTTAAAGCCAGCGACCCTTTTACGACCAGACTATGTGTTGTTTTTTCCCCATGGCCGCTGGGGGTGTGGGAATTTGTGACATCCCGGTAAAAGTTTAAGCCACATGGCGCGTAATGCTGAGTTTGTGAAGGAAAACCAAAGGGGACTATGATTCCTGCCCCCCTGTTCAGCACGAACGTGTGAAAGGCGACCATTGCCCATCTATGTTTCTGGAAAGCGGCCGCAATGGAGGTAATGGAGCGGGGCTGGTTACCAAAAAGACGTATTTATCCACTCATTTGCCAGGCGACAGGGGTGCGAAAGGGGATATATCCGTGCTTTGGGACCTCAATTTCGACAGTTTGCGCTAGGCTGCCCAAAGAGGCGCACCGCGATCCAGTTTTTGTTTGAACCAATTGACCAAAGGCTGACACACCCATGGCCTAACAGTCCCGAAGTTGTTACCTCCAAAAGCTGGTGACTCAATGATACATGACTGCAGTCGGAGACCAGGGGACACCACTAAGAGGTCCCTGTTTCCAGGTTTTGACCTTCGACAGTGAGAGTATATCATGAGGACCCGAAGACTACTCATTGATCAACTCTGAATTTGGGCAAGCCAACTCTAACCCTGATCCAGGAATATTGTTTCTTTTCGGGTGGCCATTGATTTCAACGAAATTTCACTTTCAGATTGGGTGTGGCAATGAAGTAGCAACTTCTGAAACGGGTCGGACTCCGGATGGTATCTAAATGCTTAAATGATTTGCATGATAAATGTCGCAGCAGGCAACCGCAGCTTGGTTGCTCTAAACGCTAGCTTCCATTTGCTATCTATTGTGGTAACTGGAAGACGCAAACCACTTCCCAAGAAGGGACTTGGGAGAGCGCCACATTCAGTTCAGCAAGGGGGAATACGGGAAAGCACTGGGAGGTACACATTGGCATCGTGCTGATTCGCCCAGATGGAGAGATTGAGGGGGTCGGCTCCTCGGGACCCCGCCTTCTCTCCCAGCAAAGTGTCTATCCTGCCGAGCTTGTTTCTGACACCAAAGGAAAACATATGGAGCCCAGCGAATTTGGCGCGAAGTTTGGTCGTTGAGCCATGCCTGGGCCTTCCATTTGGTCACTTTGTTGGGCTCCAAGCTGGGATTATTCCTTGGCAGCTCGCAGAGAAGAGTTCCAGGCTGTTCCTGTCATGAACATATTTTACATGTTGTTTTGTACCTTCAGCATTTACCATGTCTGGTTTATTTCGTATTTTTATGTATGTGGTTCTTTTCTGACGTTAAATTATTGCTGGATGTCTTTTTATGTGGAGTAATTCTGCCATTAAAAGCAATAACGAAAGAGATATGAAAGTGCAAGCATAAGAAAGACCAATCAAAACAACATGAACATGCTATGACTAATAAATCAAGTCTTTACATTTGCTCGTTTCAGATTTTGAGCGGGACATTTGGAATTGAGAGGACCTGTTGAGTTGGCCGGCTTCGTCCCGGAACATGTGTGGAAACCGGCTGAAAACAAGTATTCTGCGGAAATTGACGGACACACACCAGAACCATGTTCCCATTGAGCAACTGTTCATGAAATGCGCGTGTTAGTCTGAAAGGGGGCATTTCTTGCTCGGTCCGGAAAAGTCGGGAAAAATGTACCCGAGAAAGGTCTAGGTCTAGGTGTCCCAATTCTGTCAGCATAGTCGTGGCTATGACTCTCAAGGCCAGTCGTGGTTTAGACTCCACAGGTTGTAATTCGGCCAGCAAGTGTTGTTAATATTTCAAGTAGACAGAGGTCGTTCAGCTACGAGGACTAGATGCGCCAGTCCTATTCGCAATGCAGCATGCACCTTTGGTCTTGAGCCGAATGTCCTTCAAACAAAGTCGTTAAGCTGAAACCAACTCCTGCAACAATGAACCAACTCCTGCAACAATGTAGCAATGTGTAGCACATAGCTACTTTGAGAAGATCTACGTAAAATTCGCGGATATTAGGTGGTGTTGCCAGAGAACTTAATGGTAAGTGCAAAAGCAAACGTTTGCAACGTTGCCTACATGGACTTGTTGAAGTGCGGACGGTCTGAGATGTCATCACCGAGTTTCAGAACGTTCCTGGTAAAAAAGAAAGGTCGCTTTGTTTTGATTACCTCACTGCGGAATGGGCAGCCTGATAAGATTTAGTTAGGAACCATCATTCAGAATATGACCAAGCCAGGCAATCATGTTGTTTTGAGCACTCAGCTCAGTCCAAACAGCTTCAAAGCTTAAAAGGTTTTCAGCTTGCAGCGGACTCTCAACGCTTGGCGTTCCAAACTACTTGCCTTCGGCCGCAGCCCTACGTAAGCTCGACATCCTGGCGTAAGAAACCTCCAAGGGAACATCCGCAAACCTAGATCAGCAATTCTCAATTGGGAGCACCACGCTTCTTCAGAAAATAAATCGGCCATTTGGGGAGGAAACATGATTCTTTCTTCGAGGCACTCACGCGACATTGCCAAGCACACCCTTTTGTGAACAAGGTTCCGAATGTATCCTGGCATGCCAACGCGTGTTTGGTTGCAAGATGTTGCAAGACTGTTTAGGGGTTGCCATCCAAGATTACGTGGCCTACTTGTGGCTCACGAGGCAGGAGCTTCCCTTTGTTCCTCATACTTCTCAAGGCTCGCTGAAAGGCAGCTGTGTGCCAGTTGAAAGGCTGTCTCGATGAAACTGTCTTTCGTGTAGCGCGTGTTTGCCGACGCAAGTTTGTGGAGTTTATGTCTTTCATAGACTCCTCTCTGACACGGACCCCTGAGCGTGGGTTCGGGAATGATCTCGCGCTGATTTCGACACTCCTTCGTCTTCGAATGTTATCCCCATAGCCAACGGTCTGCAGGCAGAAATTTCTGGCGAAAATCGTAAAGACAGCTGCCCGCGAGAAGTTCACCGAAGTGCAACACACACTGCGCACCGCTACCGCTGAATTCCGCGGATTCTTCGCTGCTTCCCCCCCCAAAAAAAAAGGAAAATGATAAACATGAGACACATTAACGTGATTCTGCAAAACGCCGCCGCATGACGAAACGCGCTGCCAACATCTGCCAACGGCGAAAAAGCGCTCGTGTGCTTTAATGTGCAGAAACTGTGGCCGTCTTGGTCCAAGTATTTTAGGGTCCATGGAGTTTCACACTTTGCACCTGTGTGCTTAGGTGGTCAAGAAGCACGTGCTTTGGGATTACGAGTACACCCTCTTCGAGCCGGGCAACGAGCCATACCAGGCTAGTCGCACCGATATCGACGCCCGCCTGCAACAGGCGGCAGTGCTACAGGAGGAGGTAGGAATGTCTACCAACATCCAGTTGGCATACAAATGTACCCCCGAAGTGTCCGGTGATGTTGTTTCGGACGCCACTTGGGGTAAGCGAACACTGCGGACTTCTTTTGGAGCTAGTTGGTGTTGCAACAAATCGACCCGGAGCCCCGGCAAGTTCGCAGAAGTGAGTGAAAGGTGCAAATTGGTTATGTGAATTGGGTGAGCGCATTGATTGTTGCAACTCTCTTTTTTTGGTCGACAGAAGGCATCATCAGACCTCACAATTCATGTGTGCGAACAGGCTCTCAAGCTGTTTGGGCAGACCAAGTGGATTGACTGAAGCATGCGTGGATGCCACGTTCTGTAAGCCTGGCGTTTGTTTTGTTGGTGTGCCACTTCTGCTAGCAACATCGCAAAAGTGTGTACGACCTTGCCAGCGAACATTCCGTTCTTGGGGGTTTCTTTAATGTCAGGTTGATAAAGTTTATCACACGGTTCGACCTTCAAAATGTTGGTGTCATTTGGGTTCCCCCGAAATTGGGGGGAACTTGGGCAGCCCGAGATATCTAACAAATGGGTTCTCGGATCCTACACACTCTTCCAGAGCCTCGGTCCCCCCACCCCACCACACTGCCGCAAGTTTCCGAAGGTTTGGGCTCGGTTGGGAGCTAGCTTTGCATTGGGGTAGGATGTGTTTGTCTCAAGGTGAACGGATGGCATGGTCGCTTGATACATGCCCAGGCAAAGGCGGGAGCTTTAGTCCCAGGAGTTGAGGTTTCTCAGGCCTCTCCCAGTGGTGGTTTTCAGGGTTCCTTCCTTCGATTGACTTAGGATTGCTCCAAAGATGTCCCGATGCTTTACTGGCAAAATGCTTTTCCGCCCAAGAAACTAACACGGAACCTGAAAGGAACTCACTGGAATGCTCCTATTCTTCTATAGGAACTCTCTAGCTGAGGTCCCATGTGTGTTGTTGGACGGGTATTTGCTACGTGGGACATGTCCGTTTCGGCAAAACATTTGTGAGAGCAGGTCTTTGACACGGAGTTGGGCCGCCTGGGCTTGCGAGGAGCTCAAGCACCCGGCTCAAGCCGGGCCTCGAAACGCCATTCAAAGCGGGAGTACGCCCAAACTGGTTGTCGTCCCTTTTGCTTTCCCCGCAAAAATCAAGCTAAGAACGGGCACCCTCAAAAAACACACAGACACAACTTTGAGAGCTAGTTGGGGTTGTTTGCAATCAGAAAGAATCAAAGAGCCCTTTAGAGGGAGAAGCGACCTGTGATTAGTTGGTGCGACCCCGTCCGTTGTGGAAGAAAAGAAGTCACCCTTTTTCGGCAAAGCAACAAACCAACGACTGGGTGCGGGGGGGGCTTGAAGACACTTGGGAAGACCGTAGTGGCAAGCCAAAGGTTCGGGAGCCTTTTCCATTCCTGGGTTTCCCGTTCATTTTTAACACCTTTTGGAAGGGCTGAGTCAATGCAAATTGTGTTCACCCCCCAGGAATCCCTTAATGTAATCAATTAGCTGGCCTTAAGGCCTTGATGAGTAAGATGGGCCCCATCTTAGGGAGCGGAGCCTGTCTTCAGTTGCTCAGGCGTCCCTGTGCTTTTGTATCCCCTTTACAAGGCGGCACCTTGGGCAGCATGTGTCAAAATAGAACCCCACAACTTGTGTGTGTGTGTGTTTCCTTTTTATTTTCCCAAAAAGATATCTTCAAAAAGCATACCCATCACTCAACCCCTCTTTGGTTGTTTCTTTCAATGGAAGCCGCAGGAAAACCAACTGTTCGACCACCCCAACTGCCCGCTCCACGGCCCGACCGCGTTGTTTTTTGGGTTTTTTCTTCGCACGCAAGGCTTTGCTGCGCCGACGGCATCGTGCCGGAGGCGGCGCGGGTGCTGAGCCTCATGGGCGCTCAGGTGCGCCGGTTCTTCGTTCACGTGTGTTGCCGGAGGTAGAGCGGAGTTTATAGGCAAATCCAGCCTTTTGGTTGGGCACTTTTAGTTCATATAGACATAACAAATATATGTATATATACACATGTAATCAGCTTGAATCACTTTTGCCCTCCAGCCCTGTGAAGTCCTTTTCAGAAACCACTGGAAAGGAGGAGCGAACAGTGTCCGGATTCAAATCCCGGGATTAAACAATAACTTTGGGCAACCAGCCACTTAACAAACCGACACACGTTGCTGGTTATCGGTTAGCTTTGAACAAGTCAAGCTTTCTGGGGGTTCGGCCGAAAGGTGATGAATAGTCCTGGGATATGTCTGTAACTTCTTAGTTTAACACTAAAATTGCATGCTAAAACGTGGCTACAGGTCAGAAACTGGGAAAGTGGAGAAACACGCCAAATCAATTTATGACCCTTTCACATGAACCGCTAGGTCAAGTGCGCCCTGGATAACTGTCCCAAAATGAAAGACCTGCACCATCTGCTTCCCCGAACTGTATCCAGAGCAAACCAGGTGGCTTCTTGCAGTAAAACAGTCCTGCTCTTTCAGCTAGCTGCTGCCAGCTCCTGCCCACAAAGTCGTCACAGGGCAGTGATGCTCAAAGCTCCAAAACCCAGAGATATGGTCTTCCAGAATTCGAGTTGACCACTGTTAGAGTTTCTGTTGGTCTTGGGTGAGAGTGTTCGGATAAACTTCATGACCGGGTTCAAAGAAGCAACACTTCATTGGGTCAGGCAGGGCCTTTTTAACCTGTTAGAAACACACACACACACACATGTACACACACACACGCACGCACGCACGCACGCACGCACGCACGCACGCACGCACGCACGCACGCACGCACGCACGCACGCACGCACGCACGCACGCACGCACGCACGCACGCACGCACGCACGCACGCACGCACGCACGCACGCACGCACGCACGCACGCACGCACGCACGCACGCACGCACGCACGCACGCACGCACGCACGCACGCACGCACGCACGCACGCACGCACGCACGCACACCCATCGGCTTCAATCAGAGAGAATTGAAGGGTGTTTCAAGAAAGGTCTGCTTCACCAAGAAAGTGCCGCCCACGGAGTTGAAGAAATTATATAAGCCTCCAAGGAAAATCCTTGCCAGGCTGCAGTTAGACAGCCAAGCTGCTCCTTCTAGGTCCGAGCAGTGTTCTGCCGAGAGCCGCTCCTGCGCTACACAGCTCTGATCGGATTTGGAGACATGAGGAGAAGGGCGAGATATTCCGAGCAACGCTGGAAAGCGGCATCCTCTGATTGGACAGCCAAGGAGCAACCAAGGAATGTTTGGTAGGGTTTGTTTGGTATGACTTGGTACCCATCATGGTTGGGAAAGCTGAAGGAACTCGCCCCAACTTAAGCTTGTGCTTTTTGTTTGTGGTATGTCAATACAAAAGTATGTTATACTTATGTATATATACATACCATGCTTCCCTCATGCCCGCTTGCCCACCTTTGGTCAAACTGGGGTTATGCACCTCCTGAATAGGGTTGGATTTTGAACCCTTACAACCAAAGTTTTCGGAGGCCAAGCACCAACCCATTGATCCAGCAGGCCTTCGGCCCGTCGGCCGGCGTGTTGGGTCGTTTCGTTCGGAGGTGCTATTGAACTCGCTGAACAGCCGCGGGCCCGACGAGATGCGGGCGGCGTGGCTGGAACGTTTTAGAGATTCGGTCAAGCACGCTGGTAAGTTGTCCCACAAAAGCGGACGTAATTGCTTCTTTTGCCATGTCCTCCTGGGGCAGCACATGGCACACAGATTGGAGCTCAGATTCTCATCGACGATAGTATTGGAGGAATTGTCCGATAGGTGGAAGCGACTGCCATGAACATATTTGCAACCCAGGGCCAAGCAATCCAGTGCCTAGTAGGAGCCAAGGGGTGCCATGATAAATTGTTGCCCGGAGCTCCAATCTTTGCTGTGAATCAAGGATGGCCAAGGGTAAGCCCCTAACATTCACCCTTCTTCTCCGGGGCGCAACCCAACCAATCACGGGGCACTTCCCTTTTGGAGGCTCCATTGATTCGGGGGGGGGGGGGATTGGTGTGACAGGGGGGTCCCCAAAGGACACCGGTCCGTGAGCGGGTGGACAGATACCCACTTAGAAAGACGCCGTGGCAACAGTCCCAGACTTGAGCCAGCAACAGGTCACGACTTTTTTCGGCCGGCCCGGAGTCCTGCAACTGGACCGCTGTCCACAACTTCCAACCAACTAGTCTCTCGGCCCCCCTTTTGGACGCTTTTTTTTAAAGGACAACCACTGGAAAATCCAAGATTTCTTCCCCCCCCGATCCTATTTGGGAGTTTCTTCTGGGACTTGGACCCCAGAAAGTCTTTCTGCGGCACCCGAAATTGGAAGCCTTGCGATCAAAAGACCCCAGGTTCACATCCCCCTGCGTGCCATGGAGCCGGCGCCCGAGGGTGTGACTGAGTTGGCACCCCTCCTTGGGGCCCGTGTACACGAAAGTTGATAAGGGAAACCTGGGCGAGAAGGAGAAGCCAGTGGCTTTTCCTTGGCGGTTTTGTTCATGACCTTTTGGGCTAAGAAATGGGACACGGGGAACACCGAAGCCTGAGAAGCTTGGGAATCCGCAAGAAAAACCACACGGCCATTGTGTCATCGTTGTTTTTGTGTTTGTTTTCTGCAGGGCTTGAATGATCAAGGATGGTTGGAAAGATAACCGACCCTTTGGTGGACGTCATGCACATTGGGAATTTATTGCCACGCACGTCATGTCAGACTTCACAGCATGGTTGGATTCATGGTGGTATTGACACGCACCAAACAGCTTGAGAAGGGGCTACTTTCTGTACTCATACATGTGTCAGGAGGTCAAAACCCTGGATCCATACTTTCGGAGGATGACTCAAGAAAACGGGTCCACATTCACAAGATCACACTTCCTGACTTGCCCAAGTGACCACAGGGCCGCTCACAGGGCATGTGTAGACAGTGGCAACTAGCAAAGAACGCATTGCTAATCCACTCAAGTGAGAGGCACTCCGGGAGGCTGCGATGCAATGCCTGGCCGGCATTGCCCGGCCGGGCAAGGCAACTGGTATGTTTTGGCCCTTTGTTTGTAAACGCATCGTTTTCTTGGCCCAGTGAAGCTTAACTTAAGGTTTGTGTGTTGAAAGGAACATAAAGGAAACCCTGAACGATGCAAAGGCAGCAACGGAAGATTCGCAGAGGTGGTTGCATTTGTGAAAATAGGGGGACCCCAAAATGGACTTCGGTTTTTCTTCAAATCCGCTTCCAAATAGTTACCCTCAAAAAACACATAACTTTGGGCCGAGCTAGCACAAATAAATCGGTTGGATCAGTTTGAGGAGGTGAACTGAGGATGGGATGTTTGTTGTTGGGCCACTTGTGGGATCCCTGGTTTTGTCTGCACTTTGGGATCACCACTCCAACGGGGTTCCCTATTTCCCGCTTCGGTGGTAAACATCACATTGACATGTTGGTTGCAATGAGTGTCCTTTTCTAGGTCCCCCAGTAGTGCCCTTCTCTCCCCCCCTTGCTAAAATAGACTACAGACAAAAACTCGGGTACCCTTACTTAAAACCTCTGTACTGGAAGACCGAGTTTTGGGGTTTAGATGGCAATCCAGGGGCCCTGATGGTGTTTTTTGGCATAAATTATATTTTGAGCTTCCCCTCGGTGCGGGCGACGCATAAGGGGAGATCTCGGCACCCCGCCCAAGGAACGCAGTGTGGCACGTTGCTTCAAACACGGCCGGGGGACTCCGTCGAAACCGATTCGCTCGGACAAGTCGTGAATTTGGAAGCTTTGCTGGCCATTTTTTGGCTGGGCAATCATGTCCATCGAACACTTCTGTGAGGTGGTTCCACAGTAGAATTCATAGCCAAATGGAACCCTGGATTGATCTGCTGTATGGCGAGCTCGCCGATTCTTTGGTAGTACTGGCCCAATTGCATGTGCGCATACTTATAGAGGTGTATTTTGAATATACCTGGCTTCGTCCTTTGTTCCATGCTTTCTTTCTTGCTTCCTTTCTTTCTTGGTCTCTCTTGCTCAAGCGAACTCACCGAGATGTAGGTACTTTACTTGGGGTTCCCACTTCTTGTTTCAGCTTTTAGAATCATTGCAACACAAGCAGAACCATAAACCTCTGGGGCAAACACCTTGAGGTTGATTGAACCGCCCATGGAAATCCGTAGGTGAGCCAGGCGAATCCACCCGGCGCGACTTCCAATATTTTCTTCAAATAGGTGCACATGGATGTGGCTCAAACTGAAGAACTAGGGTGACGCAGGCTTTAGTTGGTGTTGCTCCGAGCTGAAAGACGAAGTCCAAAGGTTGTTGAAATTTCTACTCTGCAAAATTTCGGAGCAACCCCATACCAACAGGGACGTTTTAGAATTCGGGAGGATGGACGATTAGTAGCCTCCCCAGGCTCTTGGGAGTCTATGCTTCCCTATACTTCTTGCTGAATCAGACATCACCTTGTTGGCGAATATAAACAGTCTTCCCTCTCAGGGCATGTTTTGGCCAGAATATCGGGAAGCCTGGGGTTTTGTCGACCGAGGTGGGGAACCCCAACACCTTCGGCCTGCTTTGGCCCTGGACTGGTGGCAGTGAGGCCTGGCTGGGCATAGCGTTTGAGTCGCTCCAACATGTTGAGATTCGTTAAATATTTAGGTTTACTAAATATTGTTATCAGAATCAACTGTTTGTTTGTTTGTTTGTTTTTTGGGGGGAAACGCTGAGATAGTGGTTTTGTCCTTTACCAAACTAAATGTGAGCTCAGCCTGGAAACACTTCGTTGGTTGAACTAACGACCTTAGTCATTTTTTGGGATGACCGTGTTAGTAGTAAAACCCCTGAAGTGGGAAACAGGGCGAACAATTCCACCGACTGGCAACATCTTGGTGCCAATGCGCTCAAGGGGCGAAACCCCCCCGGTTTCCGCATCAAAAGAACAATTGAACCTTTTACTCTTTGAGTTCCGTCAAACAGCCAAAACAACAGGGGTAGCCCGACAGAAAGATGGTACGTGTGTGTATTCCAACATCTTGGGACCAAAATAATGCAAGGGAAACTAGAAGGAACCTACAACTCCTCCAGTCGTTCAGCTCCTTTAATGGGGTTGTTGGTAGAAAGATCCCGGCTAGGAGTGCTTTCGTAGATTGGTGAAACAGCAGTTGGCGGATGTGGACTTCCTGGGGCCCCATCTGTCGTGTTGGACCATCCAAAAGGCTAGCCCACCATGTTGTTTGGCGGAGTGCCCCATTTGGTAAACCTGAAGAT
>CAUJNA010003599.1:277500-295000 GCA_963377175.1 Effrenium voratum | reverse complement strand
GCACACTTTCAATTGCGCAAAGGAACTGTCATACGCCATGAACAATATGATGTTTAGTCGAAATGTGTATATACATATTTAGTCTGCAGTATACGGCTGGAGAACACTCATTTTTTCCACAAGCAGGGCTTGAGGCTCAAACCTCGAGGACTGCAGTATGTTGACAACCTGCCGATTCTCACACGGCCAGTTGGTTGATTCGAACGACCAAATCCGGCCACGGACTTGCAACCTGGTGCATGTTTTGTGGTCTTTCTGGGTTTGTGTCTTTGAGCCTTTTGCACCTTGGTTTACGGCGGAAGGAAGCAACACCCGGGCCCCAGGACTCCCAAAAATATAATTTGCAATGGGCGTCCCAACTTGGGGCGACTTGGGGTCTTTCAGGATCTCTCTTGAACTTGGGTGTGTGTGTGTGCCTGTGTGTGGGTATGTGTTTGTTGGTGATGTGGAGCTCCCCTGTTTGTTAGGACAAGCCCGCTTGTTCATTGCAAGAATCCCATACATATGGACCAGACTTACGTTGTTTGGTAACAACAACGATGCCAACCAAGTTCCTTGTGCTTAAAACGTGGTTCCCTTGGCTACATATAGGTAAATTTGAGTTTGCCCCAAGATTGGAGGAGAGTACCCCCGCCCCGAAAAATGGGCAAGTGTTTGTCACTGGAGCCAAGTTGCGCGTGAGTATCGTGAAGATTATAGCGCCCAATGGTATGCCTAACCAGTCAAGCAGGCCGTAGCTTGAAGCGGAGCCCTTGCGAGAACCCTGGATCAAAGTCCAGGACACACTCCGTGGGAAGAATTCACCGTACCAAGCTTTGCCAAGTTGGCCGAAGCTGCTTACTTTCTGGGCAAGAAAAAGGAGCGCCAAGGAGATATTGAATCTCCTTTCAAGAAGACATTTAATCTCCTTTCAAGAAAACATATTCTTTGATGTTGCAGGGGACCTTGATTTGTAGCCGCCCCTGCAAAACCAAGAGTTTTGCCCCCCAAGCAACAGCAGTCGCACCCAACTGGACCCATTTTAGGCTGGACTTGAGGACATTTGGACCTACCGGCGGCCAGAGCTTTACGGGCTGATGGTGGAGCCCTTGCAGGCGGATGAAGCCGGGGGATACAAAAAAAACACATATTTTTTTTGACAAGCGTCGGGGAACGGCGTTGAAGAATGGGCCGACAGTGCCTCCTTCCTTTCCTGAAAGCCCCAGTCCTATACTTGTGTTTTGCACGGCTTGCGCTTTGCGGATTGCTGAAAAGACCGAGAAACTGGGGAACTGCCCGGAACTGAAGCAAATAGATGGCTCAACAGTAGCCGGCAAAGGGTTCCGTTGAGAGATTTCGCTAGCTATACCGTGTGACAAATTCCGTCAAGCTGGTGTGGCCACATCAAAAAAACAACAACACGCCACATGCAATGCCCACAGGTTAGGTACCCATGGCTTCGTGTCAAAGGCATAGACAGGCTTGCTCGCAAAAAAACCGAAAGGTCTGCTGAAGCACGAGCAGAAAGCTGATTTCAGTTTCCATTGGCTGTGCTTCAAGGGAAACACTGTGTTTGCCTCTGTGACTGGGGTCTTGTGGGCAAACCATGCAAGGGGAGGATATGTCCTCCACCTTCCCTTTGTTCCCGAAAACACATGGAACAGCAGACCCCTTTGACGCACGGCCACATGGTTGCATAAAGTTCCCCACTGAAGGGTTGATGATCCTTCTTGTCCAACATGTTGCTGAAGGAAAGCTACCCAAATTCAGAGTTCCAAACACAATTCTATCTCCAAAACGAGAGGGGCTTGCAGGGGTCGAGGGTTGCTTTCCAGCAGAGTTGGCTACTTGAGGGACCATGAATGAAGCCGGTTTTGGCCCGAAAAAAACTCGGGGGACGCAGGGTTTCTCGGCCGCCCGCAGGCCGTGCCCGCCTGCGCCATGTACGGCCCCGCCCCAAAGGCGCTGCCCTTCGCAGGCCCGGGCTGTCAGCTTTCGGCTTTCGGCGGTCGAAAAAGGCGCCTGGCCCGGTTGGCCATGCGGCTGAATTTCCCGTGAAAGAAACGGGAGCCCCCGCAGCTCAGGGGATGGGAACCATCCACTTTGGTATCAAGTTGTTGTCTTGGCTGGGCGATGCAGCCGCCCCCTGGCGATTTTGGAGTCAGTTCCTGGAGGCCCCGTATTTCCCGGGTTGTTGCTTCTGTGTTGTTTTTGTTTCTTTTTGGAAGCCTATGTCGGTCGCATGATGACAGACTTGATTGTGTCTTTGATATGTTTGTCCACCAGCTCTCAAGCATGAAACGTAGATCACCCAGTTTCGTGTACCGTTGATATATGGTTGGATGCTCGGCCAAGCTAGTAAGTGGTTTGCCACTTGGTTTCTACTCACAATCCACTAGCAAAAGGGCTTAACTCTAGTTTTAGGGGATTTATAAGCGAATGATTACCTACCTGGCTGCTATTTGGTTACTTTATAACCTGTGGGACAAGTCATGATGTGTGTGTGTGTGTGTTTCCCGCTAAACAGCAAAACATTTAACTCGTTCGCAATTACAGGTCAAGGGTACTGGGTGGCTTTCATGTTAGCCGGAGGATAATGTGAACTTGGGATTGATCTGGAGGGCACTACTACTCAGGGTCGGTTACCGTTTTAGTACTGATCTACGCATTTCCGACTATCTTAGGAGGTTCAACTGACTAGTAGTCTCCTGAATCTGAAGTTCACATTCCCGAAGAGGCCCCGAGATGCTCCGGGTGGCCATGATGCAGCTGCCCGGCACCCGGTTTCAGCGAGCGCGCTTTGCCGCAAGCCGAATTCGACGCCGGCTGGACCGAAGGATGCGCGGCAAATGATGGAGGTTGTTGGTGAAAACCGGGCCTTAAGGGGCTAAATGAGCGGGGGTTTGTTGCGCTGTATTCGCAAAGTATTCGGGGGGCACTTCTATGTTGGGGAGGCATCGCGTAGGCAATGCTGGTGGGGGAAGCGATTGGCGTAGGTAGTCCGCGTAGGTTGTTCAAGAAACTCCTGCGTAGGCAGGGTCGCGTAGGCGTGTTTTACCTTATACCAACTTGTTGTTTTGACTTGAGAGTAGCGCCCGAGAAAAGTCTGCGTAGGTTTCTCCACGTAGGCGCTTGTTGTCGCGTAGGCTCGCGTGGGCACCCTGCCACGGTTTTGCACACCTGCGGAGGCTCTGCGTAGGCATGGCTGCCAGTGTATAGGGCCGATACGCCCTATTTCACTCACGATTCTCCCATGATCATGAGATAATTAGATGTTTTGGGTGCGGTTTAGACATCAACCTTTGGGCTGATGTTGACAGAATTCCCCTTTGGTGGCATATTATTATTTGTTTAGCGGAGGTATGCGCCAAGAGTCACTTACTTATTCAAGATTGGAAATCCCTCTTCTTCTTTTTTGGTTTCACAGCAAGGGTATGGATCCTGGAGCCGTGCGGCCCCACGGCTCCAGAGCTCGTTGCACAGGGGGCGCGCAATGAAACCGACCTTGGTGAAGGCGCTCTACTTGCGGACGGAATCTTGCTTTTCAACTCAGAGATCCCCCTTCCCCCAGCCTGTCGGTGTGAAAAGTAGGGTTGGCTCAGCTAAAACTTTGAGGCCCGCCGCAACAGTATACTGCGGCAAAACTAGGCCGTTTGACATCCTTGGACTAGTGGTTGGCTTTACAACCCCTTCGTCGAGCCATTCGGTGGCCTATAAAACCAGTTTGTTCCCTCAAAAGGATGGGGCCAAGAGATGGTTTTGATTTCCACGTGGCCTGTAAACCTCCAATGTCCTTATTCGCTCGTGGGTTGCTCAAAAAGGGTCTGTAAGTCTTCTGTACCCCAGAGATGGTTGTCCGTTTAGATTCCCTTGGAGACCCTATTCAGGGGAAACCAAAAAGCACCATGTGGATCTTCAGTTCAGCTCGTTTTTTGTTTTTATTTTTTCCGGTCCCCCTTTTAGGTGTTGTGGCTCGGAATTTGGGACGCTACCAGACCATTACCAACCCTCCAACCCCTGGTATGCGTCCCCACCCACAGGAGCTTCACTCACACCAAGCAGTGCACCGAATGGATGACACAGCGGCAGGCGCACGCGTTGGCCAGACCCGAGGTTTGTTGGATTCCACGAGCAGTCCTTTTTCCCCGGTGGGGGGGGTCTTGTTGGATTCCACCGTTTTCCTTTCGTGTTGGTGATGCCCCACAAATGGTGCCAGATGAAACGCAGACTGTCAGCATAGTAATCAGGCAGGAAGGGGTCTTTGCAGCAACTCTGTTTATACAAAGGGTACTTGCGAAGCCCATCCATTGGATGCTTCCTTCATTGATAAGGTATACTTTCTCCTTTCCTAGCGTAATTATCTGAAGATGGAGATGTCAAGGAAAGGAGAATGAAAGACATGTACAGACAGGGAAGGTGGCGAGCGACGGTTGGAGCACTTCCTTTTTCATCACTCTCCCTTTCTATTAATACATTCCTTCACCTTCACCTTTTTGTCCGAGAGAGTGGAAGCTGGTAAAGAAGAATAGAGGTGACCGTTCCTTTGTCTCACGGTCTATTTCTTGATCCCGCTCCATCTGTCGAAATCTTTATCTGGAAGCGGGGAAGGAAAAGTGATGGGACATCTATTCGTCCATCGTCACTTTCTCGTTCTCTTTTCTCACATTCCTTCCTTTTACCAAACCTGCAATGGAAAAGGCTTTTCAAGGAATGTGTCAGATATGAATCAAGCCTCTATTCTATTCAGTGAGGCTTGATCATCTCTTCCATCATTTCTCCCATCCAATACAGCGATTGGATGAGAAATAGAAATGATAGAGAGAGAGAGGGAAGAAATAAGAGATTGGGAGGAAGCGAGTGACAAAGGAATCCGATCCTCTGTCTCGCTCTCCCTTTCATTCCCTATCTATTGCTTCACCCAACTATTAATCATGGAAATTGGTGAGGAGAGAAATGAAACAGATAGAGAAGTGGCCAGTCTTTTCCGTCCTTTCCTTAAAGAGGCAGGTGATTGGTAGGTAGGGAATAGGAAAGGAGAAAGAGATGATGGATGATCCGGATGTTGTTTTTTCCCCCTCCCCGGGATTTCTAGCTCCTGGCGACCAATCCATCCTCTAACCATCCATCATTCCTGTCTTCTTCCCAGCCTTCCCCGCATGTGTGCGGGAAAAAATCAACAAGACGTCAGAGTTGTTTGGTTAGTTATCCTCGCTCATCTAAGCTTTCCCGGATGGTTCCGCCTTTTTCCGTTTGTATCCGCCTTGGTTCCGATTTTTGTCCGCCTTTGTTCGGACGCACTCTACCCACAAAACTCCAAACAAGGTCGAATTCTGGAAACATGCTGTTTTTCACGAACAGACCGCAGAAAGGCACACAACCGGCTTCACAGGTACCTTTGTTTTCTCCTGGGGGTAGTTTGGGAGTCGCGTAAGCCGTCTTGGACTCTCCAGTTTTCGTCAAAGTTCTGCGAGTCTCTCTCTCTCTTTCTCTCCCTCTCTCCCTTTGTCCCCCTCTCCCTCTCAGACTCTCTCGCAGCACGCAGGTGTGCTACGCGGCCCGCCGCGGGGCGGTGCTTGGGGTTTTGCCAGGGTCTTAGGATCTTGGCCAGCGGCCCGATGCGGGCTCACCGACTCACCGATCGGGGGTAAAACGAGCGAAGGCCCATGATGGGCCTTTTTCCTCGCTTCCTGCGTTCATGAACTTTGAACTTTTTGGGAAGACCGTTTTAGTGGTAAATATAAAGTTGGGACTTTTTTGGGGCCATCCACTCAGCAAGTGAGTTTTGTGCAACCTCATTGATATGGGTGTGTCGGTTTTCGGGACCCTCCAAAATGGTGGTTTCCTTTGGGTTTCCCTTTAAACCACCAAAAAAGGGGTACCCACCAAAGGGATTTCCCTACCAACTGGCAGAAGCTTTAGCTTTTTTACAGGTGCCAGACCCTTGTTTTGTGGGTCGGGAAGGGATGAGTTGGAGGCACAGCAGCAGTCCAAAATCTGGGTGTACTTCGGTCTGGTTCTCACGTTCCAGGTCTTGCAAGATCCTACATTTGTGTCTTCGACTGGGGATGACAAAGCTCAATCAAATGAATCCTAGGTTTAGGCTTGACTTCCCAACTACTTGTAGTCAAAATAGGGACTTCGACCCATGGCCAATGGTGGTCCCTGGCAAAGCAACCCGAGGCCGAGCTTGTGGTGCTTCCGCCGAGAGGAGGTGGCTCTCGACCCCAAAGCCGCCGCTGCCTACTCTCGGGAGGCGAGGAATGGGAACCAGCGTTGATGTCTCCTTTAAGACGGCGAAAGTGCGTGCCTTTTTGCGGGTTGGTTCACGCGGGGTGCTCTGAAACCGTGGAGGTCTCAGTTGTTGTATGCGACGGTGGTTCCGACGGGAAAAGTCATTTGCCTACCGCTGGTCACGGTGTTCTTTTGGTTTCCCATTTTGAGAAAGTCCCGGTGGGAGCATTGCCAACAGCAACTCCTCCTGTTTCCTTCTTGTTGTTTTTTCCATGCAACCAGCAAAACATGTTTTTTGGGGGGAATGGATGTCTGGCCCAACAAACAGGTGTTTGGGAAGGGGGTTGGGAATACAAGGAGCCCGCCCTCCAAAACTGGCTTTGATATCGCTGGTCTCGGTTCTCACGCACTCAACGACTACTTGCGCCTGTACCTTCATTTTGCCCGCTCGAACCAGCTCTTTCATTTTTGGTCCAGAATGGTTGCAATTGCCAAGGATTATGCGGAACGCGAGGCTTGGGTGCCTGGGGGCGAGAATCTTGATGGAAGCACAGAATCTACTGGAGATGAGGATGCTCCCGCCCCCCCCGGGAAATCAGGGGACATGCAAACACACAAGATGTTGTATACAGTGTTAATTACATTTACACTTATAGGTTTTTACAATTAAGCTCTCAAAACGGGTGTAAAAGGGCACACCCTCTCTCAAGATGTTTGGTTGTTCCTCTCACTAGTTGGCATTTCAAGGGTTCCCTGTTCCCAAGGGAACCTATCCAACCAACAAAACAAAACCCACATACTTCCGCCAACAGCGGCCGTTCTTTGCTTGCATGGGTGGCGGATCAGGAGAGGAAGTCTGGACGGCAAGACGACGAGGGCAAGAATTTGTTGGAACATTCTCGGAATTATCCCCAACCCAGGGATTTACTTTGACCCCTTGTCGTCGCTCTTGTGCTCAGAAGGTGCCAATGCAAACTTTCTGGGAAGCGGATCTTTGCGCACATTTCAGCGTCAGCGTTTTCAAAGCACAAATATGGTGTGCTGCTTGCTTGCTTATAATTATGTTTGTTTCTAAAGTGTCCTCACTCTTTCTCCCGAACTCGACTCTGTTGAGAAGAGCATTCTAGGGCAGCCAAGCAGTTTGGAAGCTTTGTTTGGCCAATGCACTCAAGCGAGCTCCGGTTCTGACTTTCTGTTGCGCTGTATTGGTTGACCACCCCAGTCAGATGTTTGGCCTGTCAATTGCTATCCCAAAATGGCAGCCATACCCTTGGACCCACAGGTGTCCTTTTTGATTGATTTGGTTGAAAAATAGTCCAATCATCTACCGGGGCCATCCATTTTCCCAACAAAGGACACCTATGCCTGGACCAGGTACAAACGGTCCGATGGACTGGTTGAGGCTCAGTCAGCTCGTCAGGTTCTCGAGAAGGCCCAGCTCTGGGCCAAGGATCGCAGGTCTTGGGACCCGAAGGTCGAGTGTCTGGGAAGGATGGATCGAGGTCTTGGAGTCACCTGTCGGGTGGGGGAAAAGGGGGGATGGCCCCCCCCCACAACCCCCCACATCCCCGGCCGAAGTATTCAAGCCCTTGTGACAATCCCAGAGTTGTTGGTGTCAAATAAAGAGGCGACGGGAAGCTTTGCCAAAGGGGTTGCGCTCGAATGTCTGTGGCGTTGTGGATCCGTTCAAGTTCGCATCTGAGGGAAGCCGAGGTCTCCCTCCTTAAAGTTGGTTGCAGATCTCTGCTCTGGGCTGTTCAAAGCTAATCCTTCATCCTTACCTTGGGTTGCGGAAGGGGCCTTTTGGATTGTGGATTTAGATTGGCCAAGCCTCCATTTTGAGCAGCCCAGCTTTTTCGGGGGACAATATTGGGGGGTCCATGTCACGAGCTCACCGTGACTAGTCCGGTGTTGGAACTGACTCCCGCTCCATGCAGCACGGCGCCTGAAGCAAAACATGAGTCCGGTACCACTAAAGAGCGCGTTTCTCGAAAATAGGGAACCCGGTTGGTTTCCTCAGCGGAGTCGATTTTGAGAACCCCGGATGGATGCGGCTAGGAGTCCTCCATCCATTTGTGCCTCAGCTTGGTGGAGGCCGGAGAAGAGCCCTTTGCGAGATCCAGTCGAGCTGATGTGTGTTGTGGCAGTAGTTTTTTGTTGATAGGGAACACCCCAACGGAACCGGTGGTTTTTTTTTTTTACTAGCCCCGGCTCGGGGCTTAACCCCGGCTCGGAGACTGGTTGGTTGGTTGGTTGGTTGGTTGGTTGGTTGGTTGGTTGGTTGGTTGGTTGGTTGGTTGGTCAGCTGGGCGGCCGCATCCCCAGCATCCCAGCATTTCCGGTTTCTTGTCACGGCTGCGTATGGGGCATGACTTGATGCTCGGGATAGCCGGCCGCATCGCCAGCATTACTGGCCTCACTCGGACGAGAGCTGCCTATTGGCTTTGATTTGGTGGCAGTTCAGGGTTGATCGGGGCTGGTTTGGGGTGAGTGTTGGGCTTGCTGAGATATTAATGCGGGCGGGTCTTGGGTTTGTTTGGGGTTCATTTAGCCTCGGCAAAGGGCCGATATGCAGGATGCGGTTGGGAGGGTTTCAGGTTGACTTTGGGTCGGTTTTGGCTTGGTTGGGGCTGATTCGTGCTAGATGTGCGGCTGGTTTAGCCGTGGCTTTCGGGCGGTTTCTTGTCACGGCTGCGTATGGGGGACGAGAGCTGCCTATTGGCTTTGATTTGGTGGCAGTTCAGGGTTGATCGGGGCTGGTTTGGGGTGAGTGTTGGGCTTGCTGAGGTATTAATGCGGGCGGGTCTTGGGTTTGTGGGGGGTTCATTTAGCCTCGGCAAAGGGCCGATATGCAGGATGCGGTTGGGAGGGTTTCAGGTTGACTTTGGGTCGTTTTGGCTTGGTTGGGGCTGATTCGTGCTAGATGTGCGTCTGGTTTAGTCGTGGCTTTCGGGTTGCTTCAGGGATGTGGCTCTGCAAGTTTTGGGCTGGTTTGGGATTGGTTGTGGGGCGTTGCCCCAAACCACCAATCCTAGCCCAAAACTTGCAGAACCACATCCCTGAAGCAACCCGAAAGCCACGGCTAAACCAGCCGCACATCTAGCACGAATCAGCCCCAACCAAGCCAAAACCGACCCAACGTCAACCTGAAACCCTCCCAACCGCATCCTGCATATCGGCCCTTTGCCGAGGCTAAATGAACCCCAAACAAACTCAAGACCCGCCCGCATTAATATCTCAGCAAGCCCAACACTCACCCCAAACCAGCCCCGATCAACCCTGAACTGCCACCAAATCAAAGCCAATAGGCAGCTCTCGTCCGAGTGAGGCCAGTAATGCTGGCGATGCGGCCGGCTATCCCGAGCAGCAAGTCATGCCCCATACGCAGCCGTGACAAGAAACCGGAAATGCTGGGGATGCTGGCGATGCGGCCACCAACCCCCAGCTTGTGCCGAGCCGGGGCTAGTAAAAAGCCGGGGCTAGTAAAAAAAAAACTCAACCACACCCCAACTGGTTTGCTCCAAAGCAGGTTCCATATCTTGGGGCATAATTTATAACGAATATGAAACATAATCAATCACTGAATATGAGATAGAATTAAATCATTTGGTGCATGCCAGAGATGGTCCCTGAAAAATGCGTGGCAAGGGACAAACCATGTAAACTATGTCCACCAAAGGGGCCCCAGTATAGAAGGTTGTTCGATTTTATGCGTTTTAAGTTTATGAGCGAAAACTCATTGCGGAGGTTCTTGCATGCGATTTCATTTCTTATTTGAGGGTTTGGGGTTGTACTGGTACATGTTGAAGATCTAGACGTGCCCAAGGGATTTTGCAAAGGTCCAGGTTTCCCACAGCTTCTTTGTGCAGCGGAGGTTCGAGCCACAATTCCATCGGTTTGTGTGTGAAGGGGGTATGAAGCCCTATCAGCTCAACGCTGTATAATCTAAGGGTAGGATAAACCCACAAAAACAGGGTTCTGAGATCTGTAAGCTCCTTTCTCAAACAAGCAGAGGCTGTCTGACCTTCAAGGTTGTTCCAAGCACATGCCATCCCTTTCGCAGCCCATTCCAAAGTTCTGCAACAACCTCGGGGCCTCTCCGTTTGAGTGATTAAATCGTCAGACATGGTTAGTGCATGTTTGAAAGTCAGCATAGAGTTTTTGTTTTTTTCTCGAAGTTGTGTTGTGCGGAGTTGTTCTTTGCCGGAGCCTAAAATTAGCCAAGCGTAGATTGGGATGGCCTTTTCGTTGAACCTGTCGGCTTCCGCTGGGGTGAGGTCCGCTTCCAAGTTCCCCTCCAAAATCTGGGATAGGCATCAAAAAAAACTTATTAGGCATCAACAACACTTATTAGGCTTCAAAAACAACTTATTCGGCATCAACAAAAACTTTTTCTCATTCCTACGGGGGGAAGGAAGAAAGGAAGGAAGGAAGGAAGGAACCCCCCCCCCAACCACCCCGCTGAGTTGTAGAAGGTTGACTCTTGACAGTGATTAACGCACCCTTTGCTGAATCATCACTTCTTCGATCATCATCACCCTTTGTTGAATCATCACTTCTTCGAGCATCATGGCGGGGGCTGCCGCCCCCCCAACCCCCCCGCTGCCCCCGCTGATTTTCAGAATGTTTACAGAGATTACCGCACCCTTTGCTGAATCATCACTTCTTCGATCATCACCACCCTGTTGTTGAATCATCACTTCTTCGAACATCATGGGGGGGCTGCCGCCCCAAAGCTTAACGCACCCCTGAATCATCACTTCCTCGATCATCACTCTCTTTCAATCGTTCTTTCTTTCCTTCTTTCTTTCTCGCTCTCTCTCTCTCTCTCTCTCTCTCTCTCTCTCTCTGTTTTCTCCTTTTTTCTTCAGGTTTATATCTCTGCATTTTTTTCACTGCTTGCGAAAATGCTGCGCCTGCGTCAAACTCTGCGCCGTACCTTGCGAAAGTGCTGCACCTGCCGCGAAATTGGTACCCCTTGCGAAAGTGCTGCGCCTGCCGCAAAAACTGGACGTCACCTTGCGAAAGTCCTGCACCCGCCGCGAATCTGTACCTGACCTTGCTAAAGTGCTGCGCCTGCTACAAAATCTGTACCTGACCTTCCTCACCCCGCTGATTTGTAGAAGGTTGACTCTTGACAGTGATTAACGCACCCTTTGCTGAATCATCACGTTTTCGATCATCATCACCCTTTGTTGAATCATCACTTCTTCGAGCATCATGGGGGGGCTGCGGCCCCCCCCAAACCCCCCCGCTGATTTTCAGAGTGTTTACAGAGATTACCGCACCCTTTGCTGAATCATCACTTCCTCGATCATCACTCTCTTTCAATCTTTCTTTCTTTCTTTCTTTCTTTCTCGCTCTCTCTCTCTCTCTGTTTTCTTCCTTTTTCTTCATGTTTATATCTCTGCATATTTTCTTCACTGCTTGCGAAATTGCTGCGCCTGCGTCAAACTCTGCACCGTACCTTGCGAAAGTGCTGCGCCTGCCGCGAAATGGGTACCTCTTGCGAAAGTGCTGCGCCTGCCGCGAAATCTGGACCGCACCTTGCGAAAGTCCTGCACCCGCCGCGAATCTGTACCTGACCTTGCTAAAGTGCTGCGCCTGCTGCGAAATCTGTACCCGACCTTCCGAAAGTATTGCGCCTGCCACGAAATCTGTACCTGACCTTGCGAAAGTGCTTCGCCTGCGACGAAATGAATAAGTTGTTTTTGATCCCTAAAAAGTGTTTTTTGATCCTCTGATTTTTCATTTTTAATATAGTAAATCAATGAGAATAAAAACAAATGATCCCTAATAAGTTTTTTTGATCTTCAGAAATTATTTTGTTGATGCCTAAAAAGTTTTTTTTGATCCCTCACCCCCAAAATCCCCTCACTCGGCTTTTGCGTCAACAGAGCAAAGTGCCTAAGGGTTTATTGTGGATGGTCTCACCCCAGTATGCTTGTGTTTTAAGGGTACTGTACCTTTCTTGAAGCAGCACACCAAGGAAAATTCATCAGTTTTGTGCTGAGACAAACCCTTGTAGTCGGCAGATGGATGTTTTTGGAGCCCCCTTTTGCAGGAGCCCCATTGAATTCCACGTTGATTTGCAGTATCCCGGGTCTAGAACAGTACCCTCGCAAGCCGCAATGTGCCATGCTGGGGTGACATTTAATAGGGAACCACCTCAAGAGTGGTTGGTGGGCGTGAATGCCCACCTAGACGATGCACAAAGGGTCTGTAATCCAAATTCATGCTTATGGGCAGTTGCTGGTCTTCGCCAACCCACATGAGGGTGAGCTCTTAATTTCCATTTTCCACAACCAGGAGACTCACCATACAAGTTGTCTATGTGAGCAAGTGCTTATTCTTGAGTGTACCTCTTTTGGGGGTGGTTTCAAGGGAAATGACGAGGAAGACTACATGCTTTGTCTTAAGGCACACACGCATGTCCCATTGGAACAAGTCATTTGACCGTGCCTCATAGGAAGAGGGCACCTTCTTCCACACCGCCTACCTTTTAGGCCCTGCCACTCGGCAGAGATCCGGAGATGAGGTCGGGATTCAGGCTGGCCCGTGTGGATCTGTATGATGGGTGTGTTAGTTCTTGAGGGTACCGCTTATTTGGTGGTTTCAAAAGGAGGGAATGAGGTGTTGAAGCACAACAATACTAGGGCTAGTTGTTTTACATATGTGTGGAGACCAAGATCATCAGCGGGGCAAGGGGTTCGGGGGGGGGATGATAGCGGTCATGATCGCTGAACAAACACGTTTTTTGAATCACGTTTTCTTCTACAGTTGCGAACACTTCATGATCACTCCAAGCGCCTTTTCTTGGCAGTTTTGTCCCCTTCATGGTCGCTTGCCGGCCGCCTTGTGATCCCCACACAAGCATGTTTGATTCTTTCGAAGATCTCACGCGCTCTTGTGGAATGATCAAAAGGCTGATCTTCTTGCTGCGTCCCGCGAGTTCGGCTGCGGTCCAGTTCCAGTCCCTCTGAAGGACTATTTTTGGAGCTAAATCGCAACGGAAATGACAACATCGGCCGATCTTGGTCCCGACGCGTGGCTTGTTTTACTAGGGGTGGTCCGCCTGGTTGAGTTGTTGGTTGGTTGGTTGGTTGCTTGCTTGCTTGCTTGCTTGCTTGCTTGGTTGGTTGCTTGGTTGGTTGGTTGGTTGGTTGATTGGTTGCCCGCATTACCGGCCTGACTTGGACGTAGGGTAGACGATTGGATCGGATTTGGCGGCAGTTGCTTGGGCTAGTTTAGGGGAGTTAAGGTTGCCTGAGATCTTAATGAGGGAGGGCCTTGGGTTGGTTTGGGATTCATTTGGTCACGTTGGGCTGGTTTGGGTTGGCATGGGGCTGATCTATGCTAGGTGTGCAGCTGGTTTAATGGCGCTTGAAGGGAAACCAAACTGACAAGCAAATGCCCCTTCCGGTTGTGTTCAGCAAGTCAAAACAGTTCTTCTTTGTTTGGGGTGATGCTTTCAGGCAGTGTCGGGTTCCTTGCTTGAAAGCACCTGGGCCACTGCAGTTCCCGAATTGGACACCGCCGAGTCATTCGGCTTTCCCCCCCCTCTTCTGCGAAACACTGAGATCCTGGTAGTCAGACTCCCTGTGGTCGTTCTCAGGATGGCACGGTGCTGGGAAAGTACCGAAAGACCCACATCTCCAAGGAGGACCTGGGCGCCCGGTTCCCCAAGTGATGCCCAAATAGCCGCCCAAAAGCAAACATAGAAGCTTGGAGTTTTGGGTTGGACTGAATGGTTATCCAGGGGTCCCTGAAAGAGGTTCCATGGTTGGGAGGGCAACTCAGTCCAAGGCAAATCGGCATTTTGGATTTTGTGTTGCTTCTCTTGGTTCATTTCTTGTTACGGTCCCAAAGGGTTGGCCGCGTATTCCCAGGTCCTGTAGGCATGTGAGAAAACGAACATCCCAGCAGCACAGAGAGTTTCCTTTTCGGCCAAGTCCTTTTAAGTGGGGGTCGAGTGAAGCTCATTTGTTTAGGCAAATCAAACCACGATCTGGTCGTGCGACCTCACCCATTCCGGTCACGGGGCTTTCCAGGTTGTTGGCATGTTGACTCAAACAATTGTCACCTAGCACGCTGCTTGCTACTGTAGTCTGCTTTCTAGCCCAAAAGGGACGCCAAACAATCAACTGATGTCAATTTTGTGAGCCGAGTTCATGTTTTGCTGGGACATGTCGTTGCCATATTGCTCTTTGTTTTGCCCAGCTGTCAATTGTGTTTAGGGGCCACCCCTTGGTTTGCTTCTTCTGTCTGCGACCTTGAACCTGTTGACCAGACGGAAGGCATGTTCCCCCGCGCGCATCAAATCACTTTGTGGTGCTCAAAGACCACTCCAGCGTCGGCAACTTCCGTTTGGCTTCTTTGTAGTTGCCTGGGACCCTGGGTCCATATTTCGGGAAGGCAGCCTCAGAATTGCCCTCCAAATGATCGTTGAAAATAACATCCCCCTAAGAAAATAACGAAAGACAAAGAAGCAATTTGACCGCGGACCCTTTGGGTTGCTTGGTTGTTTTGTGACCCGTTTGCTGGGATCTCTTCCAATAAATTTGTTATATTAACAAAATATGTAACAGAGTCGGAAACTTTCTGATTTTCCGCAGTTGCGCCAATTTGGTAAACCGTATTTTGACCCTCTGACCCTACTTCCACGACCGTGTGTTCTCGCAGGAGACCTGGGCGTCCGCTGGCACGACATTGCCGGTGCTGGAGCTTCCAGCCACGCCCAAAGCATGTGCCTGTTGCCCCGTTCACTGCTTGAAGCGGCCTCAAAAAGGAAAGCAACCATCAAAATAGTATTTTTTTTCACAGTCAAAAGTATATCATTTTGAGCAACAGATCTTGTTCACAGGCAACAGCGTGTGGGAAGTGTGTTGAGTTTGACAGAATTTTCAAGGGATGGATGAAGCCGGATGCCAATACTGCAGGATTTGGTAGGCAATATTGGTCATGTTAGGTGCTTCTTTCTTTTTGGTTACCTTAGTTGGCTGGTTGGTTCTGAATGGGCTCAAATGGGGTGGAAGATTCGGTTTTAGGTTGCCAGTTTCCGTGATGCCAAGGGATCAATCGGCCTTTTCAAGGGATGTCGAGCGATTTCACCAATGAGGATGGGGAAAACAAATGGGTGTGGGTCAAAATAAACCCACCAGGGGACCGCGGGTGTTAGTCATGGGTTCCATTTACCAGGGTTCCATTTCGTGTACCTATTTTTGACCCACAGCCAAATGTGATTTGCTTGAGGATCCAATTCTTCCCTCAGATGGTGGGAAATGTGAACCTTGCAGAACCACAATTGTTAACTGTCCCGGCACCCACTTGTTCAGTGGTCATTTTTCCCACCTGTCTGTTTGGTGGGTTTATTTGTTTTCTTTTTTGTCTTTGATTCAACTCCATGTTTACCCCGACAAACATGGAAGTGCACGAACTTGCCGGCTACTTTTCCTTCTGCAAAGGCGGTCTTTTTGGGACACTCTGTTAAAGAAGCCTAGAGGGATGATTGGGATGATAGTTGTTTTTCTTCTCCCAGACCTTCCATTTAACACCCGGTGGAAACTGAAGCATGGCCCGGATATCAGTCTGGTTGGAGTCCCCACGCGGCGCTTTTCTGTGACCCATGGCAGGGTGTTGCCCAATCTGCCCCCTTTCTGGCCAGATTGGCATACCTCTAGGAAACGTACACTTGTTGGCACGTCATCGATGTTTGCACAATGTGAGTATATATGACCACCCTGCTCCATCGGCGATAGAATTGTTCCTTGGGAGCAATGGCAATGCATCGAACAACCGGCAGGCACGCAGCGCGATCTTCTGCCTACACCCAAGCGATGGCAAAGACCTGTTTGTCCATCGAATGGTTTGTGTATACACGGGATGCTGAACTGCGTTGCCCGGGTTTAGCAAGAATACACCCTTTCATCTCTGTGTGAAGTTTTCTGGCGAACACGGTTCATCTTAAGCGTGCCCTTTGTTAAGTTAATTGGTTTGCTCTTTTGCCCTCACTTCCTCAGTTGAACTTGATGCTTTCTGGGGCACCACTTTAGTGGAAGTCAAAAAAGTCAAATGGTTTTGGTTGGTGAACTCTCTCCCCAAGCTTCTGAACTTTAATATTTTTGTTGGAAGTCTTAGTGGTCAACAGAACGTTTGGCCACTTGTTTTGGAAGTGAGAAGCTGGACTTGTGTTTTCCCGGACGTAAATCGGATGGCTGAGGCTTTGGGGCGTGTGGCCATGATGCTGGCAGATGAGGCGCCCACGAACCGATCGGATCCGTTAGGAGCCATCTGAAGTGGTTCGGTTCCTACCTGGTTAAAGTGGGGCTGTAAAGCCTATTTTAACCTTCCTCACTATAGAACCCAAAGTCAATGGCTTTGGGGCGTTCCTCACGGGGTAGAACAAGCTCACTCATAGAATCCTCACTTCGGGATTCTTTAGTTCAGGTTTGTGCATTGTACTAGTCCAGATGGGTGGAGCCTTTCTCCGGGTGAGGGGGGCCTTTCAGTTGGCTTCGATTTTGGGATCGTGAGCCCAAATTGTCAATCTTGGCACAGTGACCGACAGGAGTTACCCATGTGGCGTCCAACACGGGCTGCTGTTTACACAGCAGTTCTTGCCCATGCCCACATCAAGGAAGCTCCATCCCGTCCAACCGAACCAGTGCCCCGGCGAGCTCACCACAAGACCCCTTTGATGATTTTTCTTCGGACCTGAAGTTTGCCACCTGCTTTTTCAACCACGTCCAACATCCCAGGTGTCCTAAAAAGCAGTGGTTGGAATTTGGGTGCTATGTTCCCTTGGAGGGATCAAGCAGGCTGCATGCTGTCGCCGGTTTCAAGGGTTCAATCCAAGGGATTTGTTGTGGAGAGATCAATTTATGTTAGGGTCCCTGAAAATATCTTGCGTGAGGTTCTTTCGGGTTCCTTGGCGGCTGTTTAGGGAAACCTCTACAGGGCTGTGAAACATTTCTCCAGGGTGTCTTGGCATCCCTTATGGGCTTTGGTTGTCTGAAGGGTCTTCAGCCTGGAGTTCCTTAAGTTTTTCGGGCTTCTGGTCTGGCTGAGTTTCTTACAAGTCCTTCTGCTCCGCTCCTCGGGGTTCCTTGGGCTCGTTTCGGCGACTCCGCCTCTCAGGTTTGGGTGCCCGAGCTCTCCCGGTGCCTGGCGCTGGCGGGCGCTGAGGCATCCGAGTCCGGGGAACCCCCGCCCCCATCCCCTGAAAATGGGCCGCTTCCCAACGTCCCCAAAGGGGAGAAGACCGGGGTCACCGTACACCCTACAGATACAC
>CAUJNA010003599.1:132500-272500 GCA_963377175.1 Effrenium voratum | reverse complement strand
AGCACCTTCCGGGTTCCTCGAACGGCCGAAGGGTTGGGCCGAATCGGATTTGCTGGCGTCCCCCCGAACGGATTTGTTTAATTAGTGGGGGAGGGGGATGAGGGGGGGGGTTGGGTGGCGACAGGCCTTTGACATCCTTTTGTGTTGTTTGGGTGTCTTCCAGAGGGTGTGTATTTTTTTTCAACTACTAGACTGCAGAAAGATACTGAGGGACCTTTTGGTAGGCATTTTGCTCGTGTTGAACCCCCGAACCTCCGGCTCCGTCAGGCGAGCCGATTCCGCTGATGCGTTATGGCCAGGCGCAGGGGCCGTTTCTTTTTGAGTGTCCTTTGGGTTTCTTGGGGTGTGTGATGTTTCTGCTTATGGCCGGCTCATCTGGGGGTAGCTCACCATGATGTAAGGTCAACCCCGGATGAATAAACCCCTGCTATTAATAGGGCTGTTCCCCCCTAAACGTGATGAAACCCCACTTTGTCAAAGGGGGGACACCTTATTAATTAACCTGGGCTTTATTAGTTCGGGGTCAGCATTAGGTCAGTTTCCCTGTATTTACCTGTGGATGTCAGGTTTGGGATTGTGGGAGATATTCTTTTGGGTTACAAGAAATACCCCTACTCCACAAACCGTGGAACTTGTCACGAGGGTTTTGGAAGGCTGCTTTTTTGGGGGGAAGCCCACTTTTTCCTTCCAGGATTGTTGGAGAAAGGGGGGATGGTACCAAGACAAGGCATATATTTGCAAGTGCATACGGTATTGGTGTGCAGTACCGCCAAATGGCAGGCCTTTTGGAGCAACATGCTCAAAAAAGTGCTTGAAGCTGCTATCCCCAAAATGGCAACGGATCAGCCCTTCTGACAGGGCTTCCGCTGTCTGTGAGAGAATCAAGCTATGTGTTGTGGGCCAGTCAGATATGGTCTTCTTCTGCGGGTTCAGTTCTGCTGAAGCTCAGGACATTTCCTTTGAGTTGTCTTTTGCAGAAATCCGATCCCTTCGGAATCGAGCGGGACACAGCCCATGCGACCGGATCGATCCGATGTGAGCGTCAAACCCCCAACCCCAATTCTTGGGGTAAGGACCTCCAACTCTCAATTGGTAGCCAAGATGGCAACCAGACCTTGGGACTTCAGTTGCAAATGGACCACCCTAAGGTGCTGGTAAAGACAATGCGTAGCACCCTGCAAGGCAAACAATCCCTTGTGTTCCACCTCGGGCTCGCTTGCCACCAGTGCAAGCAGGACCCTTTATCAGTTCCTTTAGCTCGGCGAGTTGACCGGTTACCCCATGTTGGATCATTCTTTTCCGACAGACCCCCATGTCCAGAAACACCCAATGTTCTAGGGGTTGATTCCTTGTCCATTCTTTTCAGCCATCGTTGTTTTCAAAACCCACCCATTTCCTCAGGGTTTTCGGTGGTTTTCTAGAAAGAAGGATCCCTGGAAAGAATGGGGAAGCTACCCTAGACATGTGTCAAGTCCACGCCAAGGACCTTCCGTCCGCAAGCTTTTTCTTGGTTCCCGTCTCAGACAGCGATCGCCAGGGGATTTGGTGTCGCTATGGCGTGGAGGAGCAGGTCATTGTCGAACTTCACCGCAGGCAAAAGGGGGGGAATTTGGGTGGTGGGTGGGTGGGTGGGCTGTGTTTCTTCCGGGTTCTGTGGGCGTTTCTGGGGTCTCAAACATATTGCGTTAGGGTCGACTCTTGGATCAGAATCTGAAGGCATTATTTAGTGTACCCGAGATTAGGGCCAAGGTGTCCATCTCATCTGAAGTGATGATTAGGGACATTAGAGACCTCGCAGGCAGATACAGGGAACACCTACCCTTTTGCCAAAGAAAGATGTGGTGTGGATATGGAACGCTGTTTAGATACTGTATAGAAGATGCAATCCAGCCCTCTGGCCGCAGGAGTGGCCTTTTGCCATTTTTGCCAATTCCTAACCTCTCAACTGCGGTTTTCTCACATTTTTCAGGTTGTCTAAATGTGAAACATGTGAACGCACAATATTTTGGATGCACCCCAGAGTTGGGCCAAATTGCCGGCCGCCAAAGAACACCCTACCGATGTAAAGTCGGGAGTCGGACCAAGGACTGGACGGAAAGGGATCATGTTCGAAGTTGTTTTGGAGGATGTGGGTTAGGAGAGAAGGGCACTCTCCTCTCACCCTGGGCCTCACCCTCGTTGTGTGTGTGATGGTTGGCCAGAAAAAGCTCCCCCCCCTTCGTTGGGGAAAATGCAACTCCCTGGAACAGGTGATCTGCACTTCTACGGGGACCCGTTAGGTTGCGAAACAAAAGTGCACGACTTGGAGGTCTCTTTGACCGAGTTTCTGGGAAACTCTGGGGGTAAGGGATTGTGACAGCCATTTGAAAGCTGGGATTTGCCATCTTGAATCTGGGCCATTTGGGACCCGACAGAATTGATTCCTTCGCCGTGCTCTTGCCTACCTCCATTTGGCTCTCGGGTTCCAACCAGCAAATCTCACGGAGGTTTATAATATAGCCAAGCGGCAGCCAAGTAATTCTTAGATGGGTGCGTTTCAAGGGTGATCTTTAAAAAGGTGTGTTTTCCTTTGCACCTGGAAAAGGCTGCACTCCAAAAAGCACACACACACACACCAAAATGAGGCTCTAATGAGGTCTTTCAGCATTGCCGCATAAGCAGTCCGCTGTAAACAGCTCTGCAGCTGACATGCCGAGAGACGAATGGGGTGGTTCACCGGTGCTCCAGATAAATCCGCGGTCCAGGGAAACCACAAGGAGTTGTACAATGTAGTGACTTCAAACAGGTGAAACGTTCTTGGAGGCTCCCTGATTTGGGGTTGGTGATGTATGGATGTAGGGTTGTTTGTACATAGGGCCCAAAACTAAGACTAGTATGTTGTAATTTTCCTCTAGAAGGAAACCAACGCATTCCCTTCCTGGACTTTAGCTATCTTGGGAAGACTCGACTTTGTCTGGCCAAAGGGACATGGATGAGCTTGAGATGTGGGACCAAGTTTCGGCGGACCTGTTGAATGGAAGTCTAGGAAACGGGCTCCTATCGCTTGCATACTGCACAACACCATATGTGGCATATTGCATTTTTGGAACCCATTGGTTAGAACCCATTTGGGTCACGAATCTGAGTTCGGTTTCAGGCCCCGAGAAAAGGAGGGTAGCCACTTCTCCTTGCCAAGGAACCGAGAAACCAATCGCTAAGGACTCCCACGAATTGACCCTTGAACCCCTTGAACCCGTCCACAACTTGCCTTAGGCAGGCGCACTGCAAGATGATGGGCCGCGGCCACAGGAAAGCGACCCACTCAACATGGATTGTCGTCCATCACAAATAGAGTAGATGACGGCAACACTTATGTCTGTAGTGTTTTTGGTTAAGTATACCCTTTATTTAGTTGGTTAAGAAGGAAACCAAAAGGCAATCCAGCATTTTGGGAGTCCCCCTATTTTTGACACGTACCCATGAATCAAGCAGGCTGTTGACAAAATAGTGCACAACTTGTAATTTTCCGCAATTTGAAGAACCCAAGGCTATTTGGAGGAATGCCCCGCGGTTGCTAACCTGAGATTGCTGACTTGCACCAAGATGTTCAACTAGTTTGGCAGAATCATGGTTGTTGTTGGGAAGCATTTTACATGTTGCTTATTGCGGTTTAGTGGGAAATCCCCACTTAACTGCTAAATTTTACATTCTTGCTCCCCTTGCAACGTGAACCAAGTACTGTGGATGGACCGAATCGTGCACCAGTTGGGATCGGTACAGCCCTTGTAAATACTGGGATAAACCACTTACCAGCTGGTGCCTGGCGTGGATTTTGCCCAGCATCAGTATTCACAAATGGGGGGGGGTGGAAAAACGAAGAGGCGCGGTTTGTCCGCTTGCGACAAGGCGATCACCTGGACGTGCTCCAGGCGAATGGGTTTTTGGCTCAGAGGGATGGGTGGCTCTGAATTTTGATGGGGAATACCTTGCCAAGTGGCTGGTGGACATAAATCCCAGGGGTGATGTCCACCATTTCGGGTCTCCTTTATAGCCACATCAAGCACGCAAAGCCTGGCGTTACACCCAAAGCAGTGGATCGTCACTGCCAACAACCGAGGAAGCTCCGGACACATCAAAGGTCTTGGGCTTGATCATTTGCTTTCTTGCAGTTTTCCGGGCTGGCGCTGTGCCCACAGCCCAACTTCTTTGGTAGTCAAAATATGGGGCTCCCAATGGGTGTTTGCTTCTTTTGGCCCTTTGCACCAAGCCACAAAGGGCGCCCAGCTGGGCTCACTGGACACCCCGGCCAGAAGCGTCAGCCGGAGCTCTACGCTGTGCCAGCAGCTCAGAGCTGCGAGCGC
Source organism: Effrenium voratum (assembly GCA_963377175.1). NCBI lineage: Eukaryota > Dinophyceae > Suessiales > Symbiodiniaceae > Effrenium > Effrenium voratum. The sequence goes on along the minus strand of CAUJNA010003599.1, from coordinate 268,160 downwards.
GCTCGCTGGGATTGGGCTGAAGAAGTTGAACCCATTCGGCTTTGCCACCCTCAAGCGAGTGTTTTTCGGGGCCAATCCCAGAGGTAGACTGGAGGTCAAACAGCAGATGGAAAACCAGGGCCGCCCTGAGTCAATGGTTACACTCTTCTTCGATGACGTAATTGTTTCGAAATACCCCCTCCCCGATCTACTTTTTGTATGCGAGCATGAGAGGAGGATGCTCGCTCGCATCACGCGGGTATAATGTAAAGCAAGCCTCGCGGGTTCAGACAAAAGGCAGCACCCCTCGGCATCGCGGGCAGAGATGCCAGGGCAAGGGAGAGTGATCCCACATAGGGCGCCAGCGTTGCAGAGGCTTGGAAGGCTGAACACCACCATCACTTTGCTCCGAAGCAACATGGAGCAACACTTTGAGGAAGGATCGAAGGGGCAATGTGCCACAGAACTGTTGTGACTGGGAAGTTGGGTGGCCTGCGCAAAGTCCCTTCTCCATGGCTCGAATTTGTTTGAGCTTGACAGCGATTTGGTTTAGATTCCAAAAGAGTGTTACGCACTGCCGAAGAGCTCCAATTATTTTTCTACAAGCCTTGGTAAACGCACTTCGGTGGGACGACCACGCTTCCTGCCTACCTAAAGTTCGCCAAGAAGTGCCACACGGTACATACCCACCTGAAAGTGCTGCCAACATCTCCATTCTAATATCCAACAGTCTATACTCCATTTGGAGAGCCCAGAAGAGCTAGGGGATGAAACCTAATCGTTTTAAGTCCATCGCGGGAATCGCCGAAATGGCTAGAAATTTGAAATGGGGGGGGGGGGGGGGCTAAAACATGGAAAGCTGAAGCCCCTATGAGGTTCTTCAGCCCACACCCAGCCGTCAACTCGTTCCCATTGCACCAACTTCCTTGAAGGACACATGAAAACAAACACCTGCTTAACAAGGCTTCGCATCCACATCAGCTGGTATGAAGTTTTTTTGACCGGCCCCAACATTATCTCCTGTTGTCAACTGTAAACGCCCGGTGTCCTCCCCAGGTGTTGCAGACCCACAAAGGCTCAGCGCGCGGCGAAACCGGGTCGGGTGTGTTCCACGTTCTGGGGCCTGTTTTCCACGTTTGGACGTCCACCCTCCAGGACGGGTTTGTTCCAAGTTCTGGGGCCCTTAAGGGTGTGGCCGTCCTGGAGTGTGGTCCATCTTGAGACATGGCCATGAACCGCTGCCCAGCCCGGATCAAAGTAGATCTCACCTTGGAAGCATTTGCATTTGCATTCCCAATCTGAATGGCGACCACTTGTATTTATTGGGGTGTGCAGGAAAACCAACAGGAAGCCGATCATTTTGGGGTCCCCTATCCACACGTACACATTTAAGAACAGGACATCATGTAGGTAACCTTGTGCAGGAGATCTGTTGCTCACTTTGATTGAGTTTATTATTTGGGCAATGTTTCAAAGGCGTATCCAAGCAACATGTAGCGTCTCTGCGGGGTACGTCATTGTCGTGGCAAAGAACACTTTAGAAGTGAGATGACCAACTCGAGTGAGACAATGAGCGTCTATTCCCTTCACCCGAACCATAAGTATCTGCCCCTCCGAGGCCTGCCACATCAGACATATTGCGTATGCGTATTCGAGGGTTTCTGGGGGAGGTTCTTGCCCATTTGGGGGCGCAACAAGCTTCGCAAGATTTCTTCTTCAGTATTCACGGCGTTGCGTTCATTGCATCTCAAACGTAGAAGCAAGCTGGACGGGTTCCGCGGCTGGACGTCCGGGAAGGGGACCATGACTTGAGATACTTGTCAAAGCAAGCGAGATATGTGTCTTCTGCAGTGACCTTGAACATCTCTTTGCTTGTTTTGCAAGCAAATCAAGCGGCTTGTAAAACCAACTTGTATGTACTTAGGGGAGGTTCTTTCTTCCATGAAACAATGAATTCATATACATGCATGATGTCCTGTACATTTACACATGCAGCAAAGTGCGTTACGCTACGCTAAGTTACATTCCCTTGAGGTACATGATTTTGCATCCGTCCATGCTGCATCCATGCATGCTAACATTCACTTACATGTGCTTACATGCAAGACACAGGGATACGTCTGGCCCTGGCGTGTGCGCTAACTCAAGGCGGGGGTCCTATACTTTCGGGGCACCAAAAGCCCGGGTGACCTGCGCCAAGCGCCAGGATCTCTGCAGGCAGCGGGAAGATGCGCCGGGAAGCACAGATGCAACGTCTCGAGCTGAAGTCCCAGGGGTGACCCCACGAACCAAATGGCTGTGGGTCAAAACCAATGGTACCATTTTGGGGTAGGTGCACCACCCATTTTAGGACCTATTTTAGTTGGGATTGGGATGTTCACTGGGGGTATGGGATTTTGACCCATGGCCAAATGACACCAAATCCCTTTCCAGGTCCCTGAAGCGTGTGTTTGTTTCTTTGCTGCGAAACATAGTCACCTGGTCCAGGGGCATGCTGAGAACTGTCAGCTCTAATTCGCGTTGGATTCAGCTGTGCCGGACCCTCTAATCGTTGGCTTCCTGTCAAGCGAAACAACCAACGAACGTCATGGATCTCCAATGGGGGCTAAGGGGGTGGACTTTCCCTGGCTAAGCCTAGAACAAGCAAGAATAAATCACTATGTGATCGAATCGGTGATAGCCCTCTTCGCCAAAGCCCCCCTTTGAGGTGCATGAAGTCCATGACAAAGAGTCCCCTTTCCTCTAAGCGCTTAACAAGTTTCATTGAATGCCGAAACAGGTAAGGAAATCCACACCAGTGAGGGACGCAGAGGAGACGTGCTGAAAGGTTCTCACTCGATCAGCTGTCCGGACCAGTCACGACAGCAACAATCGTTTCCGGCCGTGGCTTTGGAAGAACTATGATTCTGGATGATTCTGATTGATACACAACAATATTTCACTCAAAATGGGTCTGCAAAAGCATCAAAAGAACATCCCATGCATTTCCAGCCCTCCCTTTGCGGAGTGCAGGTGCCGTTACGCGGATGGCCGCAAGCGCAAAGCGGCGGCCTTCTTGGAGGACGACTGGCGGTTGGTCGCTGGCGCTGGCGTGTTTTGCTTGGTTACTTGGTCCCCCAGTAGAGCCCTTTTACCGTTTCTTTTGTGGCGGAGGGTTCTACGAAAATCGACTACAGCAAAAAGGGTGCCCTTATTCGAACCTCAAATCTGGAGGACCTAGGTTAGTTGGTTGCTTGCTTGGTTGCTCACTTGGTTGGCTGGGTCTGGGTCCATTGAAATGGGGCTGTGGGGTGCTTCAACATTGCTTGTTTGGCCTCTTTGATATTATATTTTGAGAAGACCGGTTTGGTGGTGAGCAATCATGTCTTGACTTGTTTTGGCCCATCCTCTCTGGAAGTGAGGGCAGTTCGATCCCCATGTTGCTCACGCGCCCAGAGGAGTGTGTCTCCAAGTTTCCTTTAGTCGCGTGGGCGTAGGCAGGCGCGTAGTCAATTTGGTCTGCGCAAGTGTTGTGGCGATTGGCGCATGCATGGCGGAAGCGTGACGTAAGCAAGCAATAAATGAGTTGCCCTACATTGCCACAAATTACTGCCCAATTGGGGAGCCTCAGGTGGAACAGCACCAAGGCGGGGATTTGTGTCCACCAACACTCTTCGCCATTTGGTGGCTTAGTTGAAGAGAAACCGGCGGATTGTCGGCTCTTTAGTCTCTGATTTTTCCCGAGCTTCCCTTTAAGCCGCCAGTTGGAGGATGCAGTATTTTTGAGGGTGTGAACCAGTCACAACACCAGGACTTCTCCTGAAGGCGATCGATTTGCTGCTCGCTGCTCGGCGGCGTTTTCCCACTCAACCCACCTGCGACTTGTGGCGAATCACAACGCCATTTTCTCACGCCTTGGATCAATGTATGCCATTGGCCCTTCTGCCTGAAATTCAGGGATTTTTGTTTGCTTTGCGTTGGCATCAACCTCATAACGTGTGGGGTGGGGTATATTGCGATCGCCGCACAGGAGTACGTCATCAGGTGTAGTTTGTATAGGTAGCGTGCGAGTTGGTTGGTTCGTTGTGCAAGGTTCCGTTTGTGGAATGATCTGAGTGCGAGCCTGAGGATGTTGCTGCTTTTTAGAGGGTTATTTCGACAAGCCCCATACGACTGACCTGGATTAAGCAACCAGGTAGAGCACACGCTCTCCCACCAATCAACCAAAGGTTCAGCAATCCTCAGCTTCTCATCAAGCAGGAGTTGCACAAATCAAAGTCAGCGTAGTCAAGCAAGAAACCGTCTAGTTACTAGTTGTTTTGGGGAACTGCCGGTTCAGACATGCTTTTTTCTATTGGGTTGTAATTTGTGTTGTTTCTTTTTTTTGTTTCACAAGTTTCCACTGTACTGCTATGTTTGCCATGCTCGGGGATCTTCCTTTTCAGAATTGGAGTGACAGGTGCGGGAAAATCCATCGCAGGTAAAGAGAATGGCCACGAGAGCCATGACACGCCACATGAAATCTAGGTTTCGCATTTTACCCGTACGCGCACGCACGCTATGTGCATGTGTAGTTTACGGCTCGGTGCCGTTTTGGGCAGGTTCCAGAAGGAAAACCATCATTTGTTGAGTCTCATTATTTTGCCATATACCCACATTATAGATTCCCAATACCTTGAAAGAACGTAGCTGGGGCAGTTTTTTTAACAGAGCCTTGGTGATCTTGGCCCTTTTACCGTTGCGGATGGAAGACATATGTCAGGGACCCTAAACCAATGCTAATACACGGGCTGACAGCTTGCACCAAAGGACAACACTGGCATCCGATAGAACCAATTTGTTAGGACCCATTTATGCAATCGCATGCTGATTCCAAGACCCCGTTCTAGAACTGGAAGCCTCTGGCCTTCTGCTACCCATTCGAGAAGCATGTGAGGCCCCGATGTTAGAAGCAAGTCTGAGGCAGCCTGTGGCATGCTATTGGCTTCTATCTAAACACCAACCCAAAGGCGTCCTCAAAACACGTAGGACACCTTCCCATATGTTTTGCAGGGAAAAGGCAACCAGTTTCTGTAAGATACGTGTGATCGAAGAGGCTTGCCTTGCTTAGTTGAAGGTGCATTGTGCGTCACGTTGGCAGCCACCACCTCGAGTTGAAACTCATGAGCTGCAGGCATTGGACAGCATTCTTCGCGCCGAACGCGCCCAACGTCGGCGAAAAAGGGGGCACCGAGCGCTGGCGGCGCGTTTAGCCTGGTATCAGCACCAACACCTTCCAACGTGAAGCCCAAAAGTTCTCGTTTGACGCCCGAACTTTTTAGACACCCTTTTCTGGGAAGGAAAACGGAAAACAGAGGCCCACCAACGGGAAAGGTTCTGACATACGGATACGAGGTTCTCATCGAGGGGTTCGAGAAGCCTTCATGTGGAAATTTGCGGGAACTCCCAATCTCTCCTCCCCATTGGCCAAGGCACGGGTCCGACCCTTGGCATGAGTGTTCTCAGTTGTGGGCAAGGGGTTTTGCGCTGAGCTTTTCGAGCCTTGTGGTTCTGGGGTAGTGTTCAGGGCGCACCTATGTTCCTTTGTTCACGCTGTTCTTAAACCCCAAACAGGGGTCCACTTCTTTTTCTATCAGCGTCGCTGAGCAACTGGTATCGACACCTGGGCACATGGGTGAGGGCATCCTTTTGGCCTATGGTTTGAAGGGGCATGAATGCCCACCTAAATGATGTCCCCCAGGCAATCCCCAATGACAAATCATGCTCAGACAGGTCCAGGGGCCCTGACCCATTCAACCACCAACTGAAGCGAACCGGCTTTGCTTTGTCCAGCCAGCCAAAGCAGGAAAACTTCAAGGTTGTGTTTCTGGGGCTCCTGATGAGTGTTGCCAAATGAGGAAAACGCGCGCACAACCTCAAACCCACAGACGTGATTCTGGGAGAAGAAGCTCTATACATCGCATGGCTATTTCTCATATGCTGGACTTTAGCGAAAAGATCCCCCGTTGGGCATGGACTCCGGCATGTTTTTTTCTTTTTCAGACCCAACATTGGAAAGGGCGTGGTGCGATATTTTCAGAATTGTCATTTTTGCGTCCCTAAGACTATTCAGGTTTCTGTGACGTCCTGCGGAACGAGGTCAAGACCTGATGCCTGGGTTGCAGTCGTTCACTTCTTTTGGTTTGATAACCAAACTGATATACTCCTGGTCTTTGGGCTGATTTCTGAGGTCTCATCCAACTCTATGTTATATATGAAATGGGTAATTAAGCACATTTGAGCAATCCATTTGTGGTGTACAATATGGAGTTTGTCCCAATGCCACCATAGGCACATTTGTTTGCAACTTGTGATGTTACAGCGAATCGCAACTCTTCTGGTGGAGGAGGTTGTGGGATGTAGCGCGTAAAGCCTTGGCTGCGATCGAGTTGGAGCTTTAGACTTTGGCTTTCTCGAGATTGTTTCCAAGGTCAAAACAGCAACAAGTTAAAACTTGTTGGTTTTGAGCTACAGAGCTGTCTACAAGCCGGTCGGAGCCTATGACTCCTAGCTCCAAGTATCCATCGCCAAAGCTCGAGGGCAAACACACGTGCCCAAATGCACCAAGCACCTGGCCTTGGGAAGAAGCACTCAATTGTTTCATGAAGATAAGACATATCAAACCCACTTTGGTCCATTATATTATACGTTGTAGTTCTTTGTTCTAAGCAGCTGCCTTGATGTTGTGACCTGTACTTGGCGCCTTTCGTAGTCAGATCGGCTCTTTCAATGAGAGCCCTTCAAGTTTGCTACTGTATGTGTTCAGCTATTTGTTCTTCACAGGACCAAACTTTAAGGCATTCCCTGTCAGCTTTCAAGTTAGCGGCGGTGTTCCTGCGGCTGGTTCGTAGGGTTCTTTGGTCCGCTTTGCTTAGAGTGACAACATTTGAAGGTCAATTCGTAGCATAAATGTTAGTAAGAACAGACCCAATCTCAAAAGGTGCAGATGCCCTTTTGATTCTGCTGGTTTGGGTCGACTTCTATGCCAGGTTTCGGCTGTGACCTAGAGTGGGATGAGCGAGTGCTTGATCCGCCTTGTAGCCATCAAAGCATGAATCAAATCAAAGGGGTTGTTTCTCTGAAATTTGATCAGCCGCAACGTGGTCCTTCAGGAGTTTTGCCTTCCAGCATCAGTGGCAGGAAGGATTTGATCGTCCTCAGTAACTTCGAGAACAGTCAATTGAGGCCAGAGCTTGTACACTTAAATGTTTGCCACACCCTGCTGCAGTGGTAGCGTGTGTATTTCTGTGCACGCCCAACTTTTACCAACAGAGATCTTCTGTCTGAAGGCGTCTGCAAATTGTCCCGAGATTTCAACCTCCCGAACAGCACACTGAAATTTGGTGACGATGAGTTCAAAGTTATCTGCATAGCTGTATGCGGTCAGGTCCGCACACTGGTCCTGCAAGTAGTTAATCCACGTTGCTCCTAGCAATTGCGACAGGCTTGCAACCCTTGCCAACCAAAAACTTCAGAAGTTGGCATCGACTTGGGTTGCGCAACCAGACGGGCACTGCAAGAAGCGCGACCTCGGGAAACAATCGCCGCCGAACGCCAGGGAAGCATGAGCTTTGTTTTTGCAGAGTTGAGTGGTCTAAGTTTTGCAAGCAAACGCGGGAGATGGCTATGTTAATGTTTTACAGAACCCTTCGCCCGCGCCCATCCACCGCCCCGACACAAAATTAGCGCGCTTGCGGTCTTCCTGGAACGGCGCCAGCGAGCGCGTCGTTCTTGCGCTTCTGTCAGCTAGCTCCCCTCCGCCAGGAACCAAGATGGCAGCTCCCGGCATACGGAATGCTACGGTCTGCCGCGCTTTCTAGACTGGAAAGGCTTTCCGCCGTGATCTGTTCCAGCTTAGCAAAGAGTTGCGCTTTCGCACCGATGCGTTATAAGGAACAGCATGCAGTTATCGTACCAAGGCTCAACCGCCTGCCTCCAGCCTGCAGGTGCAAGGCAGATGACGAGTCCCCGAAAGTGCCCCGCGCGAAGAGGGCAAGGAGAAAGAAACAGGCGGGGCAGGGGCTCGTTTGGCCCCATGTGCTTTTCCTGATTCTAAAACAATGTTCGGAAATTGTCTTTGGCTTGCGGTGCATGGATTCCAGGTGATTCGCACAGGGCCATTTGCACGGGGGTTCCGTTGCATCACGCAACAGCCCAGGCCTGACAACGCGAGGCATCTTGCGTTCTCGAACCTGTCACCTTAGCTTGGGGAATCTAGCTAGGCAGTTCGTCTAAGATCCGAAGCACGATTGTTGAGCACATTCGGAAACAAACAAAGCGTGCAGAATGCGACACTTTTTGCGCAGGAACAACCTGGCGTCCTCTTTGCTGGTGAGGCGTGGCCTGAGCGCTGGTTGCGTTCGTTGGGAAGCTTTGCCGTTTGATGTTATTGACCCACAATTCTCGCTGTTTGGCGGGCATCAAGAATCAGTCCCAAGCGGAGGTTTGGGGGGTCTTCCGACGGTCTTCCCATTCTTTGTTGAAGACGTAGCAGGGTTCAAACCCCCAAGCTACGAATCCAATCCACCACTTAAGGGTTTCCTGACATGCTGGTTTCCGACGAGCCGCGTTGCCAAAGCCCTTGTGTCAAGCCGGCGCAAGTTTTTTTGGGCCCCGCAATGAGACAACCGAGAAAGGGCGCCCTCCAACAAAAGACACGCTCACGCTGCCACTGTGGCCGGCGCAAATCATCGCCCTGCAGGTACCATGGCCAGCCCGGCGCCCAAGAGCAGGGGCTAAGCTGTGTTGGTAGACTAAATTCCTAAACTAGCCATGATATAGAAACATCCCTGGGCATCGGCTATTGATTTAAATCAATGGGAAGTTCATGTTCTGAATTGATATTGATTTTTGTCATTTCTATTGATTAAATCAATATTTGAAGTATGTTGTGTTTTCCCAAATTCTGTTGATATTAATTTGTCATTTTCATCTTGCTTTCTATTGATTTTTTTTTGACAATTCTATTGATGTGAGTTTGGGTCCTGTGCCTCTGGAACTTGGGCTCAAATCCTAGAATGCTTGTGCACATGGGCAACCCTTGATAAAAGGGATTGCTTGCCAGCGCCCTTGGTAAAAGGTATAGTGCCCTTGGTAAAAGGTCACTAGTGCCCTTGGTAAAAGGGTCATGAGTGTTGGCAAAGGTGGGGCCAGGCACACCCCCAAACCTCACATAGACCCAGGACTGCTCCTCAAGGAGATTTCCAAGCACTCAGGCTTGATTCAAGATCTTGGCAGCTATGAAAAAATCTCTAGGTCACAGGCATGTGACCCAAAAGGCCTGTGGGTCTGCTTGCCCTTGCTAAAAGGGCTGGTTGAACTGTCACCCATATGTGAGATTCATGGGGCTTGCCTCAGGCAAGCTATGTTTCAAGTCTTGCTGGGTGAGCCCTCCTTGAACAGCACCAAATGGAATGGATCAGTGTGGGTGGGGCTGAAGGTGGAGCGAATAACAATCCTCCTGTCCCACATGAGGCGGCTCCTGGGGCAAAATGAGATGCAAGCATGTGCCTCCAAGCTGACTGGGGCTGAATTCCTGCAGTTGCAGGAAGTTGTGAAGATGATCCAGCAGAAACAGCAAGTGGCAGCAGACCCCACCCTTGCTGAAAGGGAAAAAGGAAACCCCACCCTTGTTGAAAGGGAAAAAGCAGACCCCGCCCTTGCTGAAAGGGAAGCATCACACACACCCCTTCCTGAAAGGCCAGAAGACGCCAGAAAGCTCAAGAAAGAGGTTTCTGAGGCAACTGTTGATTCTGAAGGCTTTCCATTGGCCTTACAAACGCCTGACAAAAGCCAAAGCCCCTTGGTAAAAGGGGATGGGGTGGACAAGGGGGGGAATGATGCAACCCTACAGCAGCCACCCTCTTTCAAAAGGAGGAGGAAAGGCAGCTTAGCAACACAACCAGCAGCCACAGAAGAGGGTAAACAAAGGTTAAAAGATGCCTTGGGCATTGGCAAGGCCAAAAAGGCAAAGACCAAAGCAAGGAACCACAAAGCAAGTTCTTCCACAAAACCCTTGGTAAAAGGGAAAGGCTCCAGAAAGAAAAAGCCATTGGTAAAAGGTGCAAAGCCCTTGGTAAAAGGTGCAGCTGTAAGAAAGCCATGGGCAAAGCTCTATGTCACCCAAACTGCAAAGCCACCATGGAGAGCTTACATAACAGGCACTACAGACCCAAAGGGGAAGCCAAAACTAGTTGTGGAAACAACAAACAGGAACCATCCAAAGTACAAAGAGATCTTGCAGAACATCAAGCAGCAGTTGCAAGAGGAGCACCTCACAAAGGAAGAAGCTCTGGAGTTGAGGGCAAGCCTCTACAAAACACACCCTTGCTAAAAGGTGACAATGTGAAAGTTTTAATGGCATCACCCTTGGTAAAAGGGAAGGGTTACCTGTACAGCTATACCCTTGGTAAAAGGGGCAGAGCACAGCAGCTTGGTGTCAAAAACAGTGTTGCCCCCTCCCCCCCCCCCCCCCAGGGTGAGACACATATGTTGTTTTTTTGTTTGTGCCCCAAGGGTAGTTTAAATGGACTGCCTTCTAATGATGCCCAAACACATGTTCACCTGTCATTTTTGAGGGTTCCCTGTCAACATGTTTTTTTCTTGGGCAGTGATGCCACATCCTTGAGCCAAAGACCCTGCAGCCATTTGCATATGCTCAAGCTTGCGTGTTTGCTAGTTTTTTGCTGTCCTTGGTAAAAGGACCAGCCTTGGTAAAAGGCCAATGCCTGGCTACACATGGCATGGCTACACATGGAACAACAAAGGCAGGCCCTCAGGCACTGGCACAGTGAGCAGGGCAAGAGCAGAAAAGTTCAAGAAAAAGGGCGAAGAAAGAGTAGCCAGAGAAAAAGCTGAGGCTGAGGAAAAGGCCAGGCAAGAAGAGCAAGAACAATCTGCACCCAGCTCCCTTGCAAAAAGGGAAGAAGAGAAGCCTGCAGGGCCCAGCACCCTTGATAAAAGGGAAGAGGGGCAGCCCAGCTCCCTTGCTAAAAGGGAAGAAAAGAAGCCTGCAGAGACAAGCACCCTTGATAAAAGGGAAGAAGAGAAGCCTGCAGAGCCCACCCTTGTTAAAAGGGAAGAGGGGCAGCCAGCTGCATCCAGCACCTTTCTTGAAAGGGAAGAAGAAAAGCCTGCAGAGCCCACCCTTGATAAAAGGGAAGGGGAACAGCCAGCACCATCCACCCTTGTCAAAAGGGAAGAAGAAAAGCCTGCAGAGCCTAGCCCCCTTGATAAAAGGGAAGAAACAAAAGAGCAGCAAGCTCAAGACAAGGAGCCAACAAGTGAGGCTCTTGGCAAGGCCCCTTCAAAGAACAAGCAGGCAAAGCACCAACAGCAAGAGGCCCTGGTCCTTGGCCCCAGCCCTGCCCAAAAAAGCAAAGAGCTTGTTGCAGATGAGTCCCCTTTGGAGGACTCTGTTGACTGGGGCACCTCCTCCTCAGAAACAGAAAGCTCCAGCACCCCTGCAGCCAAGCCCCAGGCAAGCAAAGCCACCCTTTGTAAAAGGGTAAGTGTGTTCAGCCCTGAGAGGCAAGCCCAGCCTACCCTTGAAAAAAGGGCAAGAACAAACACGGCCACAACCCCTGCAACAAAGAGAAAAGCCCTCCTTGATGAAAGGAGGGAACCCCCAATGTGGCGGCTGAAAAACGCCCCCAAAGCCAGTGTGGCAGTGGACTGGCACAATGTCATTTGCTGCAATGATGTGGTGCCCTCCAGCTCCATCAATGCCTTGGAGAAGCTGGACCTTGCTGGGTATACAGTCCACATGGTGTCCTACTGTGGCCCTGCAAGGGAACAGCAAGTGAGAAAAAAGCTTGCTGAATTGAAATTCCGCTTTGCCAGTGTTACCTTTACAAGGAGCCGGGACAAGTCAGGGGGCAAGGGTGAATGGTGCCAGCAGCACAGGGTCGAGGTCATCTTTGATGACTCCATGGAGGTGCTGAATGACTGCTGGGCCAGGGGGCTCTGGGTGTATTGCATCCAAACAAACTACAACAGAAAAAGGTGGAATTATGACTCCTACCCCACTTTGATGGATGCTGTGGCAAAATTCCTGGAGACAAGCTCCTAAAACAAAGGGCTGGCACCACTTCCCTTGATAAAAGGGATGCCTTCCATTACCCTTGTTAAAAGGGAATTGCAAATGGCCCCAACGCAAGCTGCCCTTGATAAAAGGGAGAGTGGTGGAACCTACACCCCCTTGATAAAAGGGAAGCCAGCTGAGCCCTCCCCCCCTTGATGAAAGGGTGAAGTTTGGCCAAAATGGCTTTTGCACCTGCAGGCTTTGGGCTGTGGCAAAAGTGCATGTGCTCAGGGAATGGGCAGGGTCAAACAGTTTCAATTTTGCAACTGATCCCTTTTCTCAAGGGTGCAAGGGTGCTTTTTTCTAGGGAATGGGCAGGGCTTCTGGTCAAACAGTTTCAATTGTGCAACTGGTCCCTTTTCTCAAGGGTGCTTTTCTCCAGGGGTCCCTTTGGGGCTTGGGTTGGGGGAACCTTTTTTTTTCTGAAGGGTGTCAATACCATTTTTGGGTTGGGGTTGAATTGGGAAGCCCTTCTCTCAAGTGATTCTTTGGGATTGGGAGTGGGGGGTATGACACATGTCTCCATTGCCAAGGTGCCCTTTTACCAAGGGCAGAATTGCAACTTGCTGTAGTTGTAGAAAAGGCAAATGCCCTTGATGAAACTTGTTTTTACTGGTGTATGTGGCTAGCCCTTTGCAAACAACACAGTCACCAGCATGGAATCTCATGTCATTGTGGCAGTTTCCAAATCCAATGTATGAAGGAAACCAAATCCACAACTTTGATCAATGTTGGTCAATTTTGGTCAAATTTGATCAATTTTGGTCAGTTTTGGTCAAAACCATGGTTTTGATCAAATTTGATCAAATTTGACCAACATTGACCAAAATTGATCAAAATTGATCAAAATTGATCAAATGTGGCCAGGCTTGGAAACCCCACACACGTGGAACATTGTTTGTGCACCGCAGCTTTCCCACCTGTCAAGCTTGCAGCATTTTTGCCCCTTGTTGAAAGGGGAAAAGAAATGGCACCAAAGGCAAAGTCCAAAACATCAAAGGGCTCTCCCTTGAAAAAAGGGATCATCAAGCAACCCTTGCTAAAAGGGACTGGCCAAGGAAGTGCAACAAAGGCCATGAAGGCCATGAAGGCTGTGAGTACTATGAAATTGCAGCTGAAAAAAAAACACTTGGCCAAACTTGGCAAGATGACCTTGGCAGAGAAGATTAAGAAAGCAGGGGAAGAGGCTGACACCCCTGAAGAGGCAGCTACTGAGTTGAGAAAAATGCTTGGTAAGCAAGAACACACCAGGGTTTGGTCCAAGTACCAAACAGCCTTGAAAGGCAAGCCCAAAGAAGAACAAGACGATTTCCAGAACAAGAGCAAGCATGAGAAGGGATTCGAAGCAGCACTGGCCCTTGTGAAGACTGAGGTCCCCAAGTTCTTCCACTACAATGAGTCCATGGAACACGCCACCTCCCTTGCTAAAAGGGAAAAATGGGTATCAGAGAAAAAGATGCTGGAACTTCATGGGGAAGATGATTTCTGGGCCCACATGGAGTCAGGAAGGATTATTTACAGAGCAGACCCACTCACACCAAATGTGTGGAATTACCAAGACACAGGCGACTTTGAAAAAAAAACCCATGTGAAAAAGGCTCAGCACTGGTCATTAGGCCAGGAGTATGAACCGACTGCAGAAGACCAGCAAGAATGGCAAAGTTTCCTGAAAAAGGACAACTATAGCCATTTGAGGGCTTTTGGCAAGGGATCTTCCTTGATAAAAGGAAAAGGGAAAGGCAAAGGAAAGACAAAAGGAAAGACACCAAAAAAACCAAGAGGTTTGTTGGCCTTGGAGGATGGCACAGAAGATGATCTAGAAGAGACAACTGAAGAAGAACAGTGGAAGGAGCTCTTGGTAAAAGCAAAGAGGGCAAGAGACCAAGCTGGGCAGGCCAAAGATGATTGTGAGGCTGCCCTCACTAAAGCTGACCTTGCTAAAAGGTTAACCAAAGCAGCCAAGAGAGACACTACAAGCAAGTTGGAAATTCTGGCCAAAAAGGTAAAGGTTGTCAAAGACATCTTGGCCAAGCAAGATCAGTCAATGCCCTTGCAAAAAGCAAAACAGGTGCTTGTGGATACAATGACAGCAGTCAAGGCAGCCAAAGAAGAGTCCAAAGAACTCAACCAGGTTGCAAACAAAGCTGGAAGCAAAGCCAGCAAGGGCTCCAAGAAGTGAACTTAGGAAACACCCTTGCTAAAAGGGTACCTTTGCTACAATGCTAGCCCAAATGCCCTTGATGAAAGGGAACCTGTTTAGATAGGGATGGCAATTGTCTATCCCACCCCCCTTGCTAAAAGGGTTTGGCAGCAGCTGGCACCGACAGGCAAAAAGAGTTTTCCACCAAGTGCTCTGAAGGGATGGGGTGGGGGGGGGGAAGGTTCCAAACACAAAGAAATAGTATAGTCTGTTCTGGGGCTTGCTTGTTGAACCAACCCCCAAAGGCTTTGGGGTGTAAAAGGTCAGCATGTTTTTTTAGGGGTTGCTTTGAGTGCCAAGGGCTAGCATGCATCATGCTTGAAACGCAGGCCCTTTGGCTCCAGGGTAACTTATAATATTTGATGGCCTTGATAAAAGGCAGCCCCCTTGATAAAAGGGGAATTTGCCATGGAGAGGCCTCCCAAAAGGCTGAAAGGCTGGAAGTTAGACCAGTCAAGAAAACATCCTTGTGAAAAGGATGAAAAGCTTGAGCCAAACAAGTCCAGCCCTTTGTGCACAAGGCTGCTTGAACTTTGGTCCCTGGGAAAAATATCAGCAGTCCAGGCTGCAGAGATAGCACACTTGGCCATTTTGGAAGGAAGCTCCTCTGCTGAAACCATGGCCTTGGCCAAATGTGGTAACTTTGGCCAAAACCCTGGCAGTGCCCACAGGGACTTGGTCAGCCACTTTTGCAAAAACATCAAAGTATGTGACCCAATGCCAGTCACTGTTGATGTCCTTGACCCCAACACCAGGAAGCACACCACGGAAGAAGCCTCCCTGTTTCTTCCCCACATTCTTTTCAGCAACATTGCTGAGCACTACACAGAGGTTTTCTTGGACCTGTTCTGCTTCAATGAAGCAGAATCTTTTTGGCAATGTGCTGAGAGGTCCAAGGACCCCAGGCTTGCCCCACCAATCACCCTTGGTAAAAGGGTCAGGGATCCTTCCCACACATGCCCTATCTTTGTTCATGGTGATGGTGTGGAATACCAAAACCGAGACAGCCTGATGACATGGTCATGGGGCCCTTTGCTCAGCCAAAAGGAGAGCTTAGCAGCCCACCTGCTCCTGGTTGCCTTTCCAAAGAACTGCTCTGTGCCCACAACTTGGGGGCCTCTTCATGACTGGATTGCCTGGAGCTTTGCAGCCTTGATAAAAGGCACGCACCCTTCCCAAGATCCATATGGGAATGGCCTGCCACCTTCACTGGCAGAGCTGGCTGGCCTGCCCTTGACACCAGGCAACCACAGAGCTTGCATCTACAGCATACAGGGTGACCAAGAATTCTTCTCAAACATCTTGAAGATGCCACACTGGCAAAACAAATTCCCCTGTGCAGAATGCGATGCCCAAAAGCCTGCATTCAAGGGCATTAAGTGTCCTGATGGGAAGAGTGTCAAGCTTCTCAGGCAAGCTGATCAAAAGTTTGTATATGTCTCCCCTGAGCAAGCCCTCCTTGTTAAAAGGAGTGCCCATCCACTTTTTCAGGTGCCAGGCATCAGCGCAGCCATGGTGCGAGGAGACTCCCTCCACATCCTGTACTCCAGAGGAGTTGCTTCACACCTTGCAGGCTCTTTGATCCATTACTTGTGCTACTTTGATGGTGTGAAAGCAAGGCAGGCAGTGCCACCCAGCCAAAGGCTCCAAAAGCTGTTTGGCAGAATTAAGGAGCTCTATGTCCAAAATCAGGTCTCCTCCAGGTTGACCAACCTTCGCCTCTCCATGACTTGCCCTGATGCTGCCAAGCCTCACAAAAGCTTTGCGTGCCTTGAGGCAAAGGCTGCTGAGACTAAGCACCTGCTGCCCTGTCTGTTGCAGGTGTTGCGAGAAGCTCTGCCAGAAGATGACCCCATTCATCAAGCCATGCTGGCCTGCCTAGAAGCATTGATTCAGATTGCTGATCTGTATGATGCAATTGGGCTTTTTCCTACTTCTGAGGAGTTCTTGCAAGCCGCCAACCTTGCCAAAAGGTTCTTCAGCAACTACCATGATCTGAACCAGTGGGCCTTGCTAAAAGGCAGAAAGCTCTTTCACATCACTCACAAATTCCATTCCTTTCATCATCTCATCCTGAATTCAAAATATTTGAATTATAGAATCCATTCCAATTACAGGGCAGAGCACTTTGTGGGCAGAATGAGTGTGTTGACACATTCCACTGCCTTTGGGGTAAAATCCTCCAAGCTCAGCTCCAAGCTTGCAGTGAAATATAAATTTCTTCTTCACCTGCAACTCAGCAGGCCAGGTTTTGGCCAAGAGGGACAAGCCAGCTGACTATTGACTGCACAAGCTTCTGCTATAGAGGGTGCCCTTGCTAAAAGGGTGGCAGGCTGCTCTCCTTGTCCTGCTGCTGCAGGAAATGCCCTTGCTAAAAGGGTGGCAGGCCCCCATCCCTTTCCTGCTGCTACAGGAATGCCCTTGCTGAAAGGGTGACAAGAAAGCACCTTCTCCTGCTTCTGTAGGCATGCCCTTGCTGAAAGGGGGACAAGCTCCTACACTGCCATTGTGGAAAAAAGGGGTGTGCCGCATTGCAAACCTTATTGATATTTGCTTTTGATTTACCATGTAAAAATGAGGACACGTTTAATTGATTTGTTTCGCAATCTTGCTTTTGATTTTGGTCGCCTAGAACCACATGTTTCTTATTGAAAAAAAGGGCATATCAATAGAACAAGAAACCTATTGATTTAAATCAATAGCCGATGCCCAGGGATGCACACATATAAATCTGCAAATGAATACTCCATGGGGTGCTTGACATACGTAGCGCACCCTAGAGTGAGTTAAGGTTTTGGCTTTCTTTAGCTTAAACCAATAGCTAAATCTAACACCAGCCCTGGACAAACTACGATCTCACCGAGTCGGCCAGGAGGCCGTTGAGTTTGGCATTTTTGTTTTTCCAACTAGGTTTAGCTGTTGGGGGGGGTTCTCAAATAGGGATCCCCGAAAGGCCGGCCGCCTGTCCTGTTGGTTTCCCAACGGCGCGGTTTTCAAATCGCATGGGAGTGGACGCGCGACCTGCGTGTCCATTCCGTGACAGGCGCACGCTTGCCCTGAGGTGCGGATTTTGTGGCAGGCGCAGCGCTTTTGCAAGGTCAGGCGCAGGTAGATAGATAGGTAGATAGATGGACAGGTAGATGATAGATAGACAGTTAGATCTAGCGGGAAGAGAGGGAGGCAAAGACACAGAGAAAGAGAAAGAACGAAGGGAGTTAAACAAAGAAAGAAACAAAGAAAGGAAGAAAGCCAGAAAGAAGGATATAAGTAAAGCAAGAAAGATGGAAATAAAGAAAGGAATACACAAAGAAAAAGGAAAGATGGACAGAAAGCAAGCAAGAAAGAAAGAAAGAAAGAAGGAAAGAACAACAGAACAAATATCATAAACAAATGAATAAAAGCAACGAGAGAACAAAGGAAAGAAATGAAGAAAGACAGAAAGAAGAACAGAAAGAAAGAACAAAATACAGACAGAAGGAAACAGAAAGAAGGGCTGGAAAAAGAGAAGCGGAGAGAAAGAGGAAGAGGAAGAGAAGAGAAGACAAGAGAAGGAGAAGAGAAAAGAATGAAAAAGATAAGAGAATGAGAAAGAGACAGCGAAAGACAAAGAGGAAACAAAAAAAGGAAAGATAAAGAGAAATACAAAGAGACTAGAGCAGAAAGAGCAAGAGAAAGAGAAGGAGAAAGAGAAAGAGAACGAGGGAGAGAAAGAGAGGAAGAGAGAGAACGAGAGAGAGAGAGCGAGAGAAGAACAGACACGAGATGCTCAGAGAAAGAAGGAGAGACAAGAGATGCTTCACGAAAACAACTCATCTCCTATAGGCGCATGATTAGTTAGAAACGTCCGTCTTCCAGTTTTGCTGGAGCATACCTGGTACAATAGTATGCGGCTGATAAGGGAAACCGGTATAAACATATTTCGGGCACGCGCCCGAGGTGGAAGAAAGTACTTTGAATGAGGTAAGCTGGGTTTGTTTAGCTGTTAACCAGGCCTAGGGTGCTCCGGGAACAAGATGGGAAACCCAAAAACATGTTTACAAATCGATTGGTTGTGGGCATATGGGCCAAGCTCGAGGCCCCCGGGTTTACTCGCAACCTTCCGTAGGCCTGAGCAAGATTGGTGATTTGGACGCTTGTTAGGGCTGTCGGCACGAGCGGAAACTTTCATTTTGCATGATTTGAAAATCAGCAAGGAACATCTAGGTATGGGCATGTTCTTTGTTGAGGGTACCTCTTCTTGTTGTTGGTTTGAAAAGAAACCACCACAGCCATTTTGGGAAGCCGGTTCAGTAGGTAGCTCTTCCCGGATTGATTGCATTAAAGCGCAGGTCATGTTCCACGTTTCCTTCCAAAGGTACCGTTTCCCAAACCCTTCGCAGTCCGAAGTCTGTCAGACTGAAGGCGCGAACGTGGCAAGACCTCTCCCATGATTCTGAGGTCCATGAACATCTCTCAGTACACCCGATTACACGGAGAATATGTAGCCCTTTTATTTCTGCACAGAATCCCAGTTGTTCAATCCGAGATGGCAGAACCGTTCTGGTAGTGGCAAAATCCACTTAGGACTTGAGGGTAAAGGCCTTTCCTTCTTTCCTCGCTTCTCTTGGCTTCTCGCACCCAGGCTCGGAAGAAGCCCGAAGGCGCAGTGATGGGTGTGATGGTTTTCGAAGATTGCCCTGACCTTGAGACCCTTTGACCACTTCCTTTCTTGGAGGGAAGCTCATCCAAGCACGGAACCCCCGGAAACTGCGGCGCGTTTCCCTTCGCCTAGATTTGGAGCCGGAGAATGCAACCACGATCTCAAGAACTCGGAGCCCCCCCCTGGCATTTGAATGGTTCTTCCGCTGGTATCGCTCAAAGACAAGCAGGGCGAAGAAAAGCACCCGCCTGTTCACAAACACGGCCTGGTCCGATGGGGAATAAATGAACTATCCTTCGTGGGTTTCTCCATGCCTACTGAGATCCATCACCGAGCCCAATAGAGGGTCCCTTTCAGAGGCTCTCACTTTCCATGTCGTGCATTGCCCCCCTCCCCACATCCCCCTGTGCGGTGGATGTTCCCAAAGACAAGGATCCCCGCTTTTGTGTTGTTGAAAGGAATGCGTTTCTCACAGCAACCAAGAGGATACACACTTTGCCATGTCCTGTGGAACATTTCCGCCTTGGCCCATGTGGGTTTTGCCTTGCCATCAAGGTCAGGAGGACAGCGACTCAGAGGCGCGAATTCGGGTTGTCTGGGTGTGTGGCGTGTCGCGCAAAAAAGGCGTGAACTTCAAGACCATCTCAGGTTCCGATACACTTGTCGCTGCCTGACCGTTGGCTTCAGTGCCACCAATGACTTTCCTCTTGCTTCATGGGTTCGGGACCTGAAAAAAATGGAAGCGCCCAAAGAAAAGAATTGACTCCATGTGTGTTAAAATGCACTGCTGCTACGGATTTATTTGAGAAATGGGCTCAACAAATGGCGCCTCCCCTCTCAAGGTTTTCTCCCGGCAATGGGCTCTCCAGAATTGAGCTGCCATACACAAGCGCCAAAATAAGGGGTCCCCCCCTACTATTACTCTGACACAGCGCAAGTTGTGCTTGGAACCGCCAAGACCCTTGCTGGGATGGCTTCGGTTTTCCTTTTGGCGTGCCGCACGCCAAAAAGAAACCACGCCCACTATAAATCGACAGGCGGTGCGGTGTAAATCCACCAAAGGTTTGCTGAAGTGGAAACCAGGGCGGAGCGGTGATCGTCTTTTTCTTGTTCAAACCCTAGTGTATTTTTTTGCAGTTTTAGCTTGTGTGTTGCTCCCGCCTCCGAATACCAAACAGCTGAACGTGTGCAGGCTTCAACGCTTTGGTCTTGGACAAGTGGAGTTGTGCTTTGGTGCATTTTGCTTGGATGTTAGGACTTGAACTTTTTGCTAACTACTGGGTTTCCCACTAAACCACCAAAAGTTGAAAACTTTTAGCAGAGCAGATTTCGCAAGCGAGTGTGTGGGCTTCAGGTTGGGAAGCTCAAGGAAACCACGTGTTCACCCGCGAATTGTCTGAGGTAGAGCGAGCCATGCGGGAGCACCGGCTCATTCAGAGCCTCCGGGCAAAGGTGCAGGCGGAAGTTTCCGGGGTTTCGATCGCGGTGAAACGGGCCTGTCCTTGGGAACCGATCTTTTAGTTGGGTTTCTCATTCTTTGAGTAGCTTGTTGGTTTTGTGGCTAACAGAAAGCTTGGGCTGTTTCTTTGGCAACCCACTCAGGAAGTAAGCGAAAGGGACACAAACATCAGAAAGGAGGTTTTGTCTCAACCAACCCATCCTAGCCCTCCCACCCTTATCTTGACTTCCTGCTAAGAATTCGGCCTCAACTCAGCAGGTCCCCGAATACCTACGGGGGCCGAAATATGTGCACTTCGATCTTCAAGTCACTGGCGGTTTGAGGTACGGGACAAGAGGGACTGGACCCGAAGGTCTCAGAGTTGTTGAGATCTGCCTGGCGCCCTGAAGTGTTTGTTGCCCTAGGGGGTTCAAAGGACTTCAAAGTTCTTTTCCCCAGAGAGCTATGTCGACAGAGCTATTTGTGATTCCCCAGCTGAAAGCTATGGTCGAGGGTCAGAGCTTGGCGTTGGCTGTGGCTTTTCTGACCTTGGCTGGATTTCGTTTTTTTGGTCCCCCCGTTTAGTTGTTGAATGGCGCCCTTTTTTTGGTTTGTTTGGTGGGTTGGCCACTTCAAAAATTTCCTCCAAAAGGTTCCAACGGGACACTCGACAACTGGACTTTCTTTTTTGCACGGATGATTTTTGAGGGCTATAGACACAGTGACAAAGGCGATGTTTGTTAGCGATTGTTTTTCCACCAAATCAACAAGCTTCATCCTGAGACCATACAGGGCACTATTATTCAAAGGACGACACCGTCATTCACCGACCAAAGGGGCCTCCTAGTTCAGCAAATTGCTGCGAGCTTTCTTGAGCAATGCGCTCAAATATGAGATCCCCCTCTATGTCTGATGCACAACGTGTGTGTGTGTGTGTGTCTGTGTGTCTGTGTGTCTGTCTGTCTGCGTGTCTGTGTTTGTGTCTGCATGTGTGTCGTGTGTGTGTGGGTGTGTGTTGTGTGTGTGTGTGTCTGTGTGTCTGTGTGTCTGTGTGTCTGTGTGTGTCTGTGTGTGTCTGTGTGTGTGTGTGTTGTGTGTTGTGTGTCTGTGTGTTGTGCGTGTGCGTGTGCGTGTGCGTGTGCGTGTGCGTGTGCGTGTGCGTGTGCGTGCGCGTGTGCGTGTGCGTGTGCGTGTGCGTGTGCGTGTGCGTGTGCGTGTGCGTGTGCGTGTGCGTGTGCGTGTGTGTGTGCGTGTGCGTGTGCGTGTGCGTGTGCGTGTGTGTGTGTGTGTGTCTCTCTGTGTCTCTCTGTGTCTCTCTGTCTCTCTGTGTCTCTCTGTGTCTCTCTGTGTGTCTGCGTTTCTGTGTCTATGTGTTTGTGTGTGTTTTTGTTTTAGGGTACCTTGGGATGCCTTAAAAATGCATTCCTCAGGAAACCACCATTTTTGTTTGGGGTGGCACTATGTGAACACGCACCCATGTCCACCAACATGGTTTAAGCCCGTGCTGACCAGGCCCGCCCGCAGTGCGAGCCTGTGGATAGGCTCGCGCTAGGGAGTGAGCATCATTGTATTTGAAGACCTTGCTTGTCTCTTTTCCACCTAGGAGCGCCATGGTTTTGAGTCTGTTTTCGGGGCATCGAGCCAGACACCGGGGTTGTTTCCCCATAAACGACTACTTGCGCGAGCTTTGGTCGTAAAATGGAGCCAGTTCTCCTGGGTATGAAAGGGTTTCTCTGCATTATAGCTTCTCA
The DNA here is from genome assembly GCA_963377175.1 of Effrenium voratum. Lineage (NCBI taxonomy): Eukaryota > Dinophyceae > Suessiales > Symbiodiniaceae > Effrenium > Effrenium voratum. Next base: position 246,053 of record CAUJNA010003599.1, on the reverse strand, counting down.
AGTTCCCTCTTCTAGTTGGCTCCAAGCAGGGAGCAAAAGGAAAGCAGCCTAAAGGAGTCCATTTCGAGAAACACCCATTATGTGAGTGCATTTCATAACTTCCCTTTTCACCTTGGTCAAGAGGAGACAGCGTTTCCTGACCCTGGTGTGGTTTCAAGACCTTAGTCTTTTTGGGGTGCGTACCTGCTCTTCGAAAGGCCCTTTGTTTAAGTCGAGTCCCTGGCCTATAGCAGGGTCCTGGAGAATTGTGTTTTGGTTCCAATTCGCTTGTTGGGTCAATGTAAAGTACAGGTTTCCAGCTCTAGCTGAGAAATCGCAACTTTGTAGTACCAGTCTGGTACGCGAAGTACAGGTTTCCAGCTGGAAAATCTTGACTTTGTAGTACAAGTCTAGTACGCGAAGCACGGGCTTCCAGCTCTAGCCAACTTTGTAGTACAACTCTAGTTCGTGAAGTATAAGTTTCCAGCTCTAGCTGGAAAATCGCAACTGTTGCAGTGCAAGTGCACGAAGTACAGGCTTCCAGCTCCAGCTGGAAAATCGCTACAGGTCTAGCACGCGAAGTACAGGCTCCAGCTGTAAAATCGCAAATCTGACAAGTCTAGTACGTGAAGTACCGGCTTCCAGCTCCAGCTGGAAAATCGCGACTTTGTAGTATAAGTCTAGTACGCAAAGTACAGGTTTCCTGCTCGAGCTGGAAAACCGCAACTTTGTGTACGCGAATTGCAGGCTTCCAGCTCTAGCTGGAAAATCGCAACTTTGTAGCACAAGTCTAGCACGCTTAAATCGCAACTTTGTAGCACAAGTATAGTATGCGATCTCAACTTTGAAGTACAAGTCTAGCGCGCGAGGTGCAGGTTTCCAGCACTAGCTGGAAAATCGCAACTTTGTAGTACAAGTAGAGTGCGCGAAGTACAGGTTTTGAGCTCCAGCTCGAAACTCTAATTATTTTCTTGGGCTTGCGCAAAGTGATGTGCGTTCGGGTTCGTGGGCTCTGTCTAGTTTTTTGTTGTTGTCTCTTCTCTCTTCTCTTCTCTTCTCTTCTCTTCTGATTCTCTCTTGTTTTTCTTCTTTTCTTGTCTCCTCTCTTCTCTCTCACTCTCTCTTTCTCTCTCTCTCTCTCTTTTTCTCTCTCTCTCTTCTCTCTTCCCTTCTCTCTTCTCCAGGCGGTTGCTCCTGTCCAACGGCAGCCGTCCTGGCAATAGGAGGCATCCCCACACCCACATATATATATATATATATATACACATGCATACACACGGCCGCTGCCAGAGGCGAGAGAGATCGCTGCAATGTGGTTCCGATATACGGCCTCGACTCACGGACTGATGCATGTGGGCAGAGGCGTGTACTCATGTTGAAGTACAAGCAGCGGTTTGGTGCACGCATTGCGTGGACGCTGCTGGGTGTGCCCCATACTGGAATGCAAGGATGGCCAGACAGTGCGTGTGGTTCATGTTTGCGGAGGATTCGATATGTTACCCTTGCAGATGTGTGGAAGAGGGTGGAGGATAGGCCGCATTGTGTAGCTGCCCGGACAGCAGTGCAGTGTGGTTGGGCTACAGATGCATTCCTGCGTTGCAGGTGCCTTTTTTCAATGTGAAGACTCATCTACTAAGTGCCCTATTTGGCTGACCGTGTCAAAGCGTGACAACTACAACATTTAATTTAATTGAGGCCGACCCGGAATGGCCCGACCATGTGGTGTTTTAAGTGTCCTCGCGTGTCACTTGCGTGTCAGTGAAGTCACTTGCCCCTTGAAGTTCACGTGTTGCTGCGGCTCGATTTGCCCAGCGTCCCCACCCCCTGTGAGTGTCATTCACATTCACGTGTCGCTCATAGCACCCCAAAATTGAATCGGGCACTGAATAGAAGCTGGACATTTTGTTTCTACGGCCACTTTTCTTGCAACGCAGTCGATGTCACGCGCCGTAGCCACTTCTAGGCGGGCAGTGAAGCAAGCTGCTTTGGTGCGCAGCCCAGACTCACCGATGACCAATGTGGACGCTGGATCCGCCTGGGTTTGATGCAACTATGTACTTGGCGCCCCGTTGTCCATATTGGCATCAGTTGTTTTGTTGTGGTCGAAACTACAACACAAGTTCCTCTCGCGCTTGGGAAGCTGAGTCGCGGCCCCCGAAGAGGCGGTTGTTGACAAATCGATTTGAATGATGGCTACTTTATAATACTGTATATGCATTAGGTTGCCTCCAAAAAGAATCGCTTTTGTGACGGTCAGCGGTCAGCACAAGCAGGCCTGTATGTTGTCACTGGGGTTTGATTCTTTTGTCCCTGAATGAAGAAAACCATGGCCCAACGCTCAGCTGTGTCGTAGCAGTGTGCTTGCTTGGGGGTGTTCAATGGCCATGCAACCCCCATGATTTGCATGGAACCAGAAAGACCACCAGTTTTGTGAATAGTGCGTATCCTATGATTTTTCACACACGCATTGCCATACAAAACAATCAAGCTTGCAGGAGGTCAGCGATTCTAAGGATATGAGGAGCATTCAGAAGATTGATAGTGCTGGCACGGGCGATTGGACTTGCAAACCTGTGAAGAAATGGGAGTGTGATGATCCGAAAGCACGGCGTAAGCTGTCGCAGAAGGCCAAGGTTAACGACACGAAAGTAGTCTTGAGCCTTCCGGAGTTTGACAGGATCTTGACAATGAGAACATTGGGTTCGGATGCTTGACGACCTTAAGATCGTGACTGAAGGTGACAAACGGTCAATGGTCTGGCTCTACTGGCGAGAGAATCCCTATCTTCATGCAGCCTCGTGCACCAGGTACGAAGATGACGACGATGTGTGGGAAGATTATGTCGGGATGATGGATCAATTGAAGATCTGGAACCTGATAGTTGGGAGGACGGAACTCTGAAGATGCCATGTGTACACCGTGTGCCAATGTTCACAGAGAGAAGTTCAAAGAGAAGTTTCCGCGATTTCACAATGCGATGGTTTCAAGGCTGGTGGGGAAGAAGGATCAAAGCTATTCAATAAGAATGGTCTGGTTTACACGCTATTCAAAAAGAATGGTCTGGTTTACACAATGTTTTTGACATGAAGAATGTCCGAGAGTACGATGACGTGCGAGCAGAAGCTCGTCGTCTTCAAGAAGTTGTTCATTCCGCCAGGGTCCATGGCATAATGGTGGAAAAGAACGATCAACTACCTGCCGACGAATTCAAGTACCGAGTGGTGTTGTTGGGAATCGCAAGTAAAGGATCAGGATATGGCTGATGCCATTTTTCATGATCTAGGCAATAGCCGGCAACGTTCGAAGCATCACGTTGGGCTGACTTCCTAGGATGTGTTGAAGGATGGGACGGCAGGTTCTAGTTGCCGATGCAATCCAGGCTTACATCCAAAGAAGGTCACCCCTGACGCTGGGGCATTTTGGGAAGAACATTGCCACGCGGCGGGTTTCGTGCCTGTGGGGGCAGAATGGCCATCCGTTTATGTAAGGAGCTGAACTTGCTGCTGGTCGTCTATGTGGATGATTTCAAGATGTCAGGTCCCAACAAAATCTGAGAAGTTCTCACTGAGAAGGGGCGGGATCTCCTGAGACGCGAAGGACCATCCAGCACGAAGACCGTATACCGGCAGCAAACACGTCGAGTGCACGTGGTGTAAACACACATTCAACCCCGATGCCCCGTTCATTCCAGGTGAGGCAGACGAGCCGGACGCGCAGAAGCTCATGCAAGGGGAACTTGCACCACACGCAGCTAGCGTGCTCATGAAACTACGCTACGCGGCACGTCCAGCAAGGTTCGATTTGCTCCGTCCAATCAATTCATTGGCGCGTCACGTAACCAAGTGGAGCAAAGAAGATGCCAAGCGACTGCATCATTTGAAGTGTTACGTCAGTTGGTCCAAAAAGAAGAAATTGGTCGGGTGGGTTGGTGATCCATTAGATCAAATTCAGGTGGCCGTGTGTGCAGACGCAGATTTTTCGGGATGTGTCGATTCCCTTCGGTCAGGGCCAGGTGAATTCGCATGGCAAGCATACTCGCTTTCCGTAAGTAGGCTAATAGCAAGAGACAATCTTGTGTGAGTTGCTCTACGCCAGGGGCAGAAATTGTGGCAACTGAATGTCGACAATCGATTGCTGTGGCAAGGACTGGTAAGAATCCGACAATGCGGCATCTGGAAAGCACCCGGACCCATGGCATCAGCATTGCCTGGCTCCATGAAATGTTCAATCGTGAAGAATACGCCCGGGTTTAAGAGTTATCATCTAAGATGGCAGCCGACATTTACACAAAGGCTTTTCACGATCCTATTCGGTGGAAGCACGCGTGCATGTTGGTCAACATCTTTGACAGGGTGATCTGAACAATTCGGCAACATGTGGGTTCCTCATCCCGAGACTCAAGCTCCTATTTGGCGTTCGGAAGATGTACGCAACCAACGACCACCATCGTCCTCGTTTCCGGGTCTTATTTTCTTGTGTCTGGACATCTTGCTTGGACGTGATGCCTGGCTTGTAAACCTGCTTAGGCAAAATCATCCATTACCTGCCCAACGTTGCGGCGTCGACTCCCAATCATCCCAACAACGTCATCAATTACTGGGTGGATCGTGCTGTGTTCTTGCGCAAGGAAGCTGGCCAGGTTCCAGCCAACGACAAGCTCCCCAAAGCCTGTCACCGCTCAGGAACAACCACCACGGTCACGCCGGAATCACTACTGTTTGGCAAGTGGTTTATCATCACACACCCGCAGGAAGTTGTTGCAACCGACTGGCGCCACAAAAAATGCCCTGTTGATTTCAACCGGGTAGACCTGCTTGAAGTCCTGATCCAACAACTCTTGTTGGAAAGCAAAGCACCGCGGAGTCCAATATCTCTGTGTGACTCAACAATGATGGCACACAATGCCAGTTTCATAATAGGATTGCTCGAGGGTTCTTGAACCAGTCAACATGTGATGACTGACCAATTGCCTCACAAATGCCTTCAAAGTATCGACATGTCTTGAACCCATGCATGCAGCACTCTATGAGCCAACGGCAGAGAGATGGGGAATATACCTCAGTTCCTTCCGTTTCACATCCTGCGTAAGGAGCACGTTCGTGAAAACCATCACGTTTGAGCTCGAGGTCCCTTGGCTTACCGAGGTTCCATAAAAGACACGACCAGGGTTTTTTGATCGCCCCGCCCCCGCCCGTACTGTTCAACAACTCTGCAAACGAGTCGTTCGAATAAGCATGGGGGCTGGGGGGGAGGGAGGGGAGGGGGAGGTTTGGGCTCCCTCCCCCTCCCCTCTTCCAGCCCCCATGAAATAAGCACAGCCTGTTGGTAGTTCCAAGAGGGCCCCGCAGTGTTGGCGCTCAAACATTACCTCAGTGAGTGCTTTGAACAATTTCCAGAAAATGGTCTTCTTCTGCTCGATCTTGCGCAACGTCTCTCGATCCGCCAGTGCACGGACCCGCAAAGAAAATTGTAGCCTTGTTGGATCTGAGGGCTTCGGTGACTCGGTACCCATACTCTCCAATGTTGAAGTCTTCCTATTCCGTAATAGTCATCAAATGGAGTTTCCCCGTCCCTTTCACCTACGAAATGGTTCCTGAACCCAGCACATGCCAGGACCAGCGTGGGGCGCTCCCTTAGTGGCTCATGAAACGACACGAGTACATCGGAACAAGTTCAAATAGGTCCGGGGTACGGAAAACGGCGTTCTTGCCTTCTTGCCACTCTGCCTGAGAAATTCGACCTGTACCATTGTATTTGCCTCATTGTTCAGTTTATGGCTCCGCGACACATAGCAGGCGCACCATGTATCACGCAAAATGTCGCTCTTTTGTATGTGTGGCGCATGCTTCATTTGCTTGTTGTCAGTCTTGAGCCGTTCGACATGCGTAGGCCTCCCCCCATAGACAAGGAAAGTTATTGCCTTGAGCACCGTCAGCCTGCTCCCATTACGGCCTGTGGCACCAATAATCCATTGCCCCAGGCCGGGGATTTCGGTCTTCCCCTCCGCCCATCGTTTGGGTCCCGCCACGCTCTACACTGCTTTAGTTGATCACACGGGGTTTGGCAAGACCATGCTGTCGAGATACAACGTCAAGTACGACTCCGCGCGGGCGAGGACAAGAAATGACGACTTTCAGGCAGTCTTCAATCAGAGGAGTGTCGAAGACCCAATTTCTGGGAATGCAACGACGAACGCTAGGCAACTGCTCATCTTTGCGATGAGGAGGATCAGCCGTATGACCCCGTACCCACTGGAGCATTTCACATCCTTCAGTCACACATGGCAGCCGACGACAGACAAGGTGTAGTGGAAGGGGCCCAGAACGCCCTCCTTACGCTTCTATTCTTTTGCACCTGGCGAGGATCGATCAATTTCGAATTTCTGGGGTACAATTCTCAGTGGATCCAAAGAGAGATTCGCAATCCAGGAGTGACTGGTGCAAAGATATGCCCAGCCGGCCATTGCAAAGCTGAGAGGCGCCGGAATACCCGAAGACCTGGTGAGCTACAACATTTTGGGAGCTGAGAACAGGCAGTGGGGCGCCATCATCAGCTAAGGGATCAGTTTGCGGACTTTTTGCGAGTGACCGAATCTGAGATTTAATGCCAACCCAAGGGCGATCGACAAGTTCTGCTTTGCGGCAGACGACGACAAGAACCAGAGGGACATTCCGGCCGGCGTGAAGGTGAACCTCCCTAAGTGGTAGTGTTGTTTTTGGACGCGCCGCGGCCAAGTTTGCTTGACCATATGTCAAGGCACACTATTTTTTGGGGGCCCCATGGAATGTGCCGCGACGTGCCGCGTCTTTCCTGCGGAGCAGCGCATGTGCAGAAAAATCCTGAGACTAGAAAATTGCGAGCGGAGTCAAAAACAAAAAACCTGGCCAGAAGAAATTTGTCGCAGTCGAAAGGGGGAAGGTGGGAAGCAAAACCAACTATACTTCACAGAACAACGCAAGCGGATTACGCCAAAGCTTCCTGCAGAGATACACATGCAGCAGCTGCTGCCAAAAACCTCTAAGCCTTCGCGTGAGCTTTGTGCCTTTGGGCAGCCAATGTTTCCTACGTTTGCCTGGGCCAGTTTTCGCCAGGCCGGATTTTTTGGGCAGCTGCCTCTGCTGAACCCGACCGCGCGCCAAGTTTCAGTAAGCAGGTTACCTGCAGTGGGCTGCTGCAGCTAGAAGCTGACTCTGCAGGCCATGCTTCAGGCACACTTGGACTCGTTTGCTGCCGCGTGTTTGCACGACGAGCGTTTTAGCAGCAGGATTTTTATCATGGGAGCCTTCACTTCATAGCCATGTCTGCGTAGAATGAAGTTTGCGGGTTTCAACGGCGAGCATTTCAGCAGCAGGTTTTTTTCCATGGGAGCCTTCACTTCACATGTGATGTCTGTAGAATGAAACACGCGGGTTTCCAGAGCCTGTCAGCAGCAGGATTTTTTTCATGGGAGCCCTCACTTCACAGTAGAATGGAACACGCGGGTTTCCACGGCAAGCATGTCAGCAGCGAGATTTTTCCACGGGAGCCTTCACTTCATGTGATGTCTGTAGAATGGAACGCGCCTGTTTCCACGGCGAGCATTACAGCAGCAATATTTGTTCATGGGAGCCTTCACTTCATGTGCAAACATGTTTGCAATATAAAGAGTCAAACACGTGGTCAGGCGCAGCTACGCAACGGACAAACACACACGCCAAAAAACACAATTCTAATGCCCGGCCGCTCAAACAACAAGCACGCTTGCGAAGTGCAGGCTCCCATGGACTCCTGCTTGTCAAAAACTCGCCGCAGAAGTCCGCAGTAGCAGGCCAAACCCCTTACCTGAAACCCGGCCACAATTCAGAGGCCCGTCGCCAGAAACAATACTGCAGAGCAGCCAGTTCCTCGACCTGCCACCTTGCGCCGAGAAAGCGATCAGCGTGAGCACAGAGTCCCTCTGCCTGAAAGCTGGCTGATAGAAAACAATCAGCAGAGAATCCCTTTGCCTGAAAACTGGCCGCAGCCTGGAGGCCTGCTAAAAAGATCACAGCTGAGCAGCGACCCCCTCCAGCTGAAACCTGGCCTCACCCCGGAGGCCCGCTGACGGACGTAGCGACCCTCTTTGCGGAATCCCCGGAATGCAGCAAAGCCAAGTTCAAGGACATCAATGAGCTGCAGCAGGCGGTACACAATCGGGGAGAGAGACGCGGAGGAAGGTGGCAAGGTGCGAGAAAGCAATGTCCGACCTGATCCTCACAGGTACGGCTTGCGGGTGAGGACTTGTCCCTCCTGCTTGCACAGTGCACCGAGCGCATTCAACTACTGCCGTGTGACGGCTACTTCATTTCTCATGGAGTCATTCAATCGGCTCAGCAGGAGGACCGAGGCCAACCCCCCAAAGTGATTAGACCCTCTTCAGCAGAACGGAAAAGAACGGGCGTGCTGAGCTCTCTTCCGGAGTGAGAGGACCATCGGCGCCATGAGCGTCTACGGCCTTCTGTCCATGTGTCATCCTACAATCGCCTGGTGCGATTTTGTGGGGAAATCGGGACCTCGGGCTTTCGGCTTGCGGGTTTCATCGTCCTTGTATTTTCTTATTTAAAAAAGTTGGACCGAGCGGCCCGAGATTACCATGACGCACAAATATAATATTGCATATTCCGTTCCTTCTCTACAGTTATTACAATTTCCAAGCAGATATTCGGACAGGCTTTCCAAGGCCGGGCTGCCGCGAATGCAGCTAGTCTTCCCCGGGTTCCGACTAAGCGGCAAACCTGGACGAACTCGACGGACCTAAACACGAGGAAAAAAGAAAAGAACCGCTAGCTCGGCTTCTTCCTTTCTACGACATGAATAAGACATATCTTCTCACAATTTTCCCGCAAGACCTGGGAAAAGCCGATACTGGCCGGATACTCGGCAGGATCCACCCGCAAGGGATACTCAGCGGGGTCCACTGGCGAGCTACTCTGGGATACTCAACAGGATACTCGGCGGGATCCACTGGCGGGCTGCGTGCGCTGTTGCTTCAGTCATGGAATGTCTCACGACCCGAGAATTTTGAGTCAAAACAATATATATATATATATATATATATAAATGAGGGAGAGCCGGCATGCTGTGTGAACGCACCAAACGGTTGAGGGAAGATTCCTGCCACAAATTTCAATGCCTGCACTGGTGTTCCAGAAATGGAGCACGCAGTGTGGGGGGTGTGAATAGTGTTGCAACCACAGGTGCGTTTTACACACACGCATTGCCGTTTGGCTCAAGATCCGTCTCACAACCGACGTTGAGAGGCAGAGAAACAAAACAATCAAGCTCGCAGGAGTCGGAGGTCTGCAATTCTACCGATATTTGGAATATTCCGACAACACAACCACTGTTGTCGGGTATACTGACGGATCCCCTCGATTCTCAAGTTTTGTAGACATCTGCTTTTGGGGTTGCCTTTTCTAGGTTCCATGTTTATTTGCAGGGGAGCTGGGGTTCCCCAACTTGGTTTTCAGGGGCCGTGGCCGGCAGGCTCGAGCAAATCCCGAACTTTTTTTACCATTTCCCACGTTATGCATGTGACATCAACGTACATCAGAACGTCAGGTTCTTTAACACAGCCGACTGGGAGGTTTCCCTGAAGTCCTTGACACCTGGATTTTCCTTCTCGGGTTGGCTGGCGGATCAGGTCTACTTGAACTCAACACATTCCGCACTTACCTGATTTAGGTGTGTTCTTTGAGGTTACCCAGTTTTCTTGAAAATGAATGTAAGGGAAACCATATTTTTATCTTTTCGGTATGGAGCTGATAAGCGAGCCGTGAACCAGATTGAGCCAAGGAATGAGCCAACGGTTGTGCATGAATTCCAGTTTTTCAATTCGGCGTCTTCGCCCTTCGCAGCCTTGGGCTTGTTTTCCTCTTGGTGAATGACTATGTCTCAGGCAACCAGCCGCCAGGCCCAAGGTCCACCAAGGGGTCAGGCGGCTCACCCGCCCAAACGAGACGCGTGTTTTGGCACGCGGTATACTCCCAATGTTTCTTCCTTGTGGGGCACTCGGGTTTGACTCAGAAAACAGCATCACGTGTACCCAATCATAGGTTGACCTGGGCGAGCCAGTCGAGCAGTTCACAGTCAGCTCTTCACACCACAACTCCAGTGACGATTTTTGCTGGCCGAATTTGATCTGGGGCATAACCTATGGCTCCATTTTGGGGTGGATGAATATCCATTTGCCACCTATATGTTCACCAGGGGTACAGGGTTTTGACCCACAGCCATCTGTGCATTTCATGATCTCTCCCGCTCGAAGACTCTGCGCCAATAAAGGGACCCCTTGCCGATTGAGGTAGCAGCCGGAAACCGCTGAGTCTGTCTCAGCATCCCCTCAACATGCGCCTCGGTGTCCTCTTGAATTCCCTTTACAAACCGAAAATGGCACCGAGCCTGAAGCAACCTGAACGTGTGTTGTGTTTTGGTGCCCAGGCGGGTGATGGCCTTCTGTCTTTTCGGAGACACAGTGTGTATTGTTTGTTCATGAGCGCTGCTTGGCCGCCTTTGCTTGGCTATACACACAGGCTTCAAAACCTCCTAGTGGCTTCCGAGGTCTACAACCCCATGTTTAATTTAAGAGCAGCGGCCAAGTGGAGGTGGGGGTGGCTGTTGTTCTTGTTGATTCGCCACCCATCGAGGCGCCAAGCCTGTCCTTTGACTTGAGCGTGGAGGACAGCATGGAGGACAGCACGTGTTCCACTTCCTTTTGAGAGCGTGATTTGGAGGGCCTCAAAGCAGCCTCAAAGAGCCGCCATCTTAAAACTGCTTCGAGCTTTACCTCACTCAGGTTTTCCAAACATGGTTGGTTTTTTGTAGTTATTCACTTTGTTTGTTGCAAGCCATTCAGAGGGATGTTCAAATACAGCCCTAAGTCTGTCCTGGCGGTGGGTTTCTCTCTTTGTGCTGGGCTAGGCCAAGCCTCCATTCTGAACAGTTCCAGGATTACCCCTTGGGCGAAGCGTCTTTGGCCGAAGCGTTTGGAGCCCCCACGCTGATTTCGGGTCTTTTGCAGGCCCTAGGAAGGCCATGAGGTCTCAACTCTAGCATTTTGCTGCAGTTGGACTTTGAAGCATTGGCTCCAAATGTGAGGCAACTACCGCCACAAGCATAACGTGCTCGACCCGTTTCTACCAACTGTTGCTGAAGCCACTGGGCAACTAGGCTGTACTCACATTGCGGTTGGCAAGTGGGATTCCTGAGATCCACTCAAAGACCAAAGCGCACTTGACCAGGACTCGAAGCGATCCTTGCTGGAGGCAGCGTTCGCAATGACGACTTTTTTTTGCGCGGCTCAATTCGTAAAGTACGGCTTCGCGGAAATTGGGGAATATGAAACGAGTGTGATTGTTGGAATTGCTGTCGGACGAGCACTTTGTTTAATTAGGTAGTTTCAACTCTTCAAGTAGGGCGACTCCAGAATGAACCCTTGGTTTTGCTTTGACTTCCCTTCAGAACAACTCCCCATGGATTCCCGCAACCGCCACACCCAAGTCGTGTTTTGTTTGCCTCGGGGGGTTTGGAGCAAGCCCAGGCATAGGCTTGCACACCGGACCAACGCTTGGAGTTCTTTATAACCTGCCGCACTTGGCTGTGGGTCAATAATTTGTACCCAAAATGGAACCCTGCTGAATGGAAACAAGGACGAAAACCTGCGGTCCCCTGGTGGTTAATTTTTACCCATACCCACTTGGGCATTCCTTCGGGATGATTCCTAAAATGTGTTGGGTACCTTGACTGGTATTCCAACAACATCGCTGTTTGCTGGTAGCAATTGTGAGTCGGTGCACGTCTGCGATGCGGCTGCAACACACTTGTCAAGTTTCCCACCCATCTTTTTTGGCGGAGGCTGTTTCTCATGCCTGTTTTTAAATCCAAAGACTGTGCACCGTACTTTTTTCCCCACCACGGGTCTGGTGTTCGGACACCTGGCGGTGTCTCCTTAACAGAAGCGGGCTATCCTCTTGAACAGGCTCCCAAGCGTCCACTTCCAAACAGAGTTTGAGTTACCGCCTGTGTGGCAAACCGTTTAACAGCAGACTTTTTGTGCCCACTTTCAAGCCAGTAAGGCTGGAACAGGGTAGTCGCTTCACACTTGCTCAACATGCTCAGCGACCGAACAAAGTACAAACACCCCCCGCAGCTCCTCCTCGTCCAGACTTTCGGCAGCAACCCGGGCACGCTGCCTAGTAGGCCCTTTCGCTGTTTCTTTCCGTTGTTTTTCGAGGGACTCAGAGAAGACTTCGCCTATAGGCACACAGGTCTTTACCTCTTCTCCATTTTCGCCACGGGCAAGCCTCACTTGAGCGAACGAAGCAAAGCCCGTGCCAAGGTTGCCCCAGGCCTGATTTAAGGGTTGATGCCCCATTCTCCTCTACCATCATGTTCTTCAGATGCCATTTTCCAGGGGACTGGGCCCATTTTGCGAACAGGAAGGGACCCTGGGAAAGGGGGTGGTACGGCCAGCACCAGATTCTCCCGCGATTCGATCCTGCGTTTTTTTTTTGGGTTTTTCCCCGGTGCATGCAGGTTTTGCCTCCGGAAGGCGTGTGTCCTCGATTGCTGCTGAAGGCCATTGGGTTGCGTGTCTCCCGTTTCAACAAGAGAAGCTCACTGAAAATTGGCCCGCAAGGTGTTTCATAGAAGCCAGCTACAGGCATTTCTTCATGAACTGTTATTGCCCACGCCCAAAAACAAGTATTCCCGTCGAATTCCCTGCTAACTCTCAGAATTGAGTTTGCGCATCTTTCTTTGCGGCTCACCGATTCGGGGGTAAAGCAGGCGATTCCGTGATGAAGGGAGTCCTTATTTTTCCAGTTTGTGAATAGACAACTGGCCAGAAGCGAGCTGAACCACTCAGACAGTGTCTGGAGTCTGGAGTGATGGGTCTTTTAAAAGTTTCTCGGAAGCTAATGCCGTGGAATTGTTTGCCCCCCTTTTGGTTGAAAACAACAGGAAATCCTTTCCTAGTCGTTTGCAGGGAAACAAAAGCCACACTTTGGCGCGTGTTCATTTTTGGCAGCCAACCTCTCGGCCCTCGCATGGTTCCGTGGTTCATTCTCCTCCTGGCTTTCCTGCAGCCAAGCTTGTCACCTTTTGGTCCAGTTTTGAACAAACCATAGAACAGCGTCGAACATCTTGATGTGTTCTCCTGTCTTTGTGAGGAACAACGCCCTATGAGACACGTCGCCGTGCAGCTTTTCCATCTTCAGGGAGTCCTTTTATCGGAGTGTTCCTTGTTATCTTTGGAGGACAGGGGCCAAAGTAAGACAAAGGTTCCCAGTTCTCAGACTCAGCCAGTCGTCTTTCGCACTGTCCATGGTCGTACTCTAGACTCATGTTCTTGTGTACCCACAGAGGTCCCTTGGTGGGTGAGGATGTATCAACCAACCCCCTTGGCACCTTACTTCAGCTATCAAGATACCTAGGAAACAACTCCGTTGCGAAGGTATGCGCGAGGAGAGAAGCCAACTTTTCATGTTTATGCTTACTACTGTTTTCACTTTGTTCAATTGCTGTTTTCTGCTTTTCACGTGTGCTTTCCTCCAAGGATAATTGCTAGTTCTTGTTTGCCAGACCCTGACCCTGTGGCATTTGCCCTTGAGGAGCGGTTGGAGGCGCAGGTCCGCCGAGAACTCGCCAAGGCGAGTAAGGGGAGACGGTTGGGGGCAGGCGCCGCACTCACCGCTCGAGTTTCTGGACTGCAGTTCCAGTGGTAACCGGAAGTTTTAGACTGTTGTGGCCCAACCCCTTGCCGAGCTTCTGGGCTGAATTCGTACTTTGTCTAATGTATCTTTGTTTGAGCTTTTTGTTGTAGGCTATTCAGACAATTTGACGTGCAGATGTCGCAAGCATAGTTTCTCGTTTTTTTCATTGACGTGCTTTCCTCTATTGATGCCTTGAGTGGTCGCCCTGAAAATTGTTCAGCCTTGGGTCCATTTTGGTAAACATGGTTGGTCGTTCCGAGGACATGCATTGTTTCGGTGTTAGATAGTTGACAAGACCATCGATGCACTTTCGCTAGGCTTATGCCCAGCCTGGGGCTGAGGGAAACCCAAACGACATCATCCAGGAAAATCACTGCTTTCTCCAGTCGGTGGTATGCTTTGAGGGTGCCCCAAAACCAGATTGATGAATCTCTCCACAGCATACCAACTGCCCATGGACTTCGTGCATTGTTGTCAAGAATGACATGGGTTGGATTTTCGGCCTGCTTGATGATGGGCGCCATGAGTGGTGTCGCATGCGGAATCATGTCGTAGGTCAAGCCATAAGTCCACTTGTTGGATTCACCCTATTTCTAAACACATGCCCATCTGAGCAGCGATCAAAAATGCTCAACGAAATTTAAGTAAGGGAGCGCTGAAATCAATCCGTGCGGAAGGTTTTCTGCAGGCCGCGGAAGCTTGTGGAAGGGCCGGCGGACTTGACTAAGAGATTTGCGCCACGCCAATTTTGTTCGGGCATCGTTTCCGCACCCCGGGCTTGCCGGCTTGCCGGCTTAAGCCGGTCTTGAGCCTCAAGATTTTCTGCTCGGGGGGATGGCTCCACATACTTTCCCGAGTCACCACGCAGGCCTCTTGGAAAGGGCTGGCTGGGCCGACATTTACTTTTGAATCGAAGCGAAGCAGCCAGGGCCCTGAAAAACGATTTCAACAAATCGTTTTTGCTGCAGGGGCTGAAAAACGATTTGTTCGGGCTCAACAAATCGTTTTTGCTCCCGGCTCCCGGGGGTTAAAAATGATTTGTTCGGGCCCAACAAGTCGTTTTTGCTTTCGTGGCTTAAATACGATTTGTTCGGGCTAAACAAATCGTTTTTGAGCCCCGGGCCTTACATTCGTGGAGATTGATGTTGGGCTGAATTCGCGGAACTGCCGAAGGACCGCGGAAGGGTTCCGTGATTTGGATGACTTGTGTGCGATGTGTTGTTCTCGTTGGCCCTGTGCGGGAATCGTGTCGTGAGGCTTCACGTTTGCGTTGCTAATTTATTGGGATTCGCGTTTCAGGGCTCGTCGTGACCCATAAACCATTTGCTACAGCCGTCTACCGCTCGTAGCAGAAACTGGATGGCTCCACGTTGCACAAGGATGTCTCAAGCACAGGCTCGCAATCTCTTCAGGGCTTCCCTAGCATGGCTGTTTCACTTACCTGTTTCCAGCGTCCAAGCCTTTAATATCACCAGCTATGCCGCCAAATCCAAAGCCATGGGCCGATCTGGCCTCATCCTTCCGTGGATCTAGTTGTGTCGGCTTGGCAAGAAAGAGACGCAAGCCGCGGAAGGCGCGGAAGGGAAATGAGAGCGCGGAAGCAAACGCCCGCAGCGCGGAAGCACGCGGAAGCACGCGGAAGCGCCAAATGATATCATCGCAATTTGGCCTATTGATTTTGATCACCGCTCATTTGGATGTTCCCCATGCTTCCAGACTGTTGCTCAGGGCTTGGTTGTGGAGGAAGCTGAGCACGGCGCCCAGAACTTGTGTCCAGTGGCCGAGCCTCAAACGCACGCACTGTGGGGTGCAAGATCTCAGAAGCGCCTCAGTCCAAGAACTCAGAAGCGGTTCGCTCTCAGAAGCAAGGGAGCAGAAGCTGACACAGCGCGCCAACGCCGCACACTTCGCGCCTTCCTGGTTCTAGAGCCAATTTGGTTTGAGCAGAAGCTTTCCCGGGTCCGCTGGCGACCCGTGTGCCCGCACAATGTTGCAAGAAGTCAGAAGCGTCGGCTGCAAGAACTCAGAAGCGTCTCGCTTGCTCGTGCTCCGAAGAGCAGAGCCATGGATTTGTTGTTTTGCTTGCGCGTCCTAGCGTCCATCTAGCGTAAGCTGAAGCTTGCCCGGGTCAGTTTGCAACCCCCCGGCTGCGCATGCACACCATTGCAAGAACTCAGAAGCGTCTATGTTGCAAGAACTCTCAAGCGTATCACTCTCAGAAGGCCCACCACCCTTTGAGGTCAGTGGGGGGATTTACTGCTTACAACGTTCGCAATCGACTGCCTGCAAGTCTTGGTGAGCACCGAGGATCCTTTGCGGTCAAAACACATGTGCTCGCTTTGGCGGAGGCGCTTGGACGCAGACAAGCTCTCCTCTAAGGGCGAAGAGGCACAGGAGGTGCCATGGGTGGGCAGGGGGTCAGCCAGCCACCTCCTGGCGGTTTCTGGCCAAAAGAGGCAACTTGCCCGGGTCAGCTTGCAACCGCCCGGTTGCGCATGCACACCATGGAAAAACTCAGAAGCGTCTCTGTCGCAAGAACTCTGAAGCGTATCACTCTCAGAAGGCCCACCATCCTTTGAGGTGAGTGGGGGGCTTTACTGCTTACAACGTTCGCAATCGACTGCCTGCAAGTCTTGGTGAGCACCATGTGTCTTAGTTTGTTGTTGCGTTTGTTCACGTTTAGTTGTCGTCACCCCTCCAATGTCAGGGTTTCATACGGTACAAGCCGAGTAAAGGGGTCCTGCCAATCAGTTCGGATTTGTTGGAGCCAATCCACTCAGGAAACGTGGGGCGCTACAAAAACATGTGCTCGCTTTGGCTGAGTCGCACCAGCGCTTGGACGCAGACAAGCTCTCCTCTCAGGTGCGAAGAGGCGCAGGAGGTGCCATGGGTGGGCAGGGGGCAGCCAGCCACCTCCTGGCGGTTTCTGGCCAAAAGATGCAACCTTTCCCCTGAACCTCGTACACGCGTTTGGCCAAGCTGTGCGCAGCCAAATTTCCATCCCAAGCTAAATCAATTAATGTTCAAGTGGAGTCTGTGGTGGGAACTTGCCCCGCGAAATGGAAAAGAGTCACGCGCAAACAAGTAAGTTAGGGTACAAAGATTCTTCCTCGGGAAGCATTGGCGGTACGTAAGCATATCTCCTCCAGTAAATGCTTGCTTGAAAGAGGGACACCCCTTCAAAGAACACAACGAAAACAGATTCAGATGAGTTTTAACAGCATTTGGAGGTTTTTGGCAACTTCCTCTAGCAATAGTAGAATTGGACCCCAAAACGGGCTTTTCCCATCATGTTGGTGTCCTTGAACCGGGTCGATCATGGTGACACTCAAAAAAGGGGGGTGTATGACAAATAAAACTAGAAACGCAATATTATATATACACAGTTCTACATGTGTTACGCGGTTTACGAATTCGCTTATGCGGTTTGCGGATTGCAGACTATGGTTTGCAAATGTTTGCAAGTTGCTTATTGTTTTGTGGTTTTATTGTGATTTTTGTTATGATTGAATCTTCCAACATGTGGGCGTGACTCACAAATTGCAGCACGGATTACGGATTCAAAAGGCTACCAACCACACAGGTTGCGGATTGCGGTTGGATTTCGGAAAGGCTAGTATCTATGTTATGCACAAATATGTATAATATATATATATATATATGTACTATGTATATATATATGCACATATGTAATTACATATATATATATATAGAATTATATTTGTATTGATATCATGTGTATGTGTGTCAACATATATATGTATATACATATACACATGTATATATAGTTCTGCGGGTCTGGCGGCAGGCGAATTTGCGCGCGGCGAAGCCGGCTGAGCAGCAGTCAGAGGCAAGGTTCGGGGTTTTGTGGGGGTTTGGGGCTGGCGCAATTTCAGGCCATGTTGGTTTTGTCCTCCCCGCTTACTTCCCGAGATACGCATCGCGGCATCTACTTGCGTGGTGCAAGGTTAAGGGTTTAGGTTGTTTTGGGCCAAATGGACATGTCATGTGTTTTTTTGCTGGCGCATGTCCATCTTCGATTTGTTTCCCCCTATTTGTCTTGGAAGCATCTGAAGGGTTGTGAAAGCTGTCTCCTTTTTGCAGGTCCTCAGGGAGCAGGCGCAAAATGTCACCGAGCCCGGCTTTGACTTTGAAGGGGAAGTCCTATAGTCCTGCATTGTTGAGAAGCTGGCAACTTTCTTTTCATGAGCAGGCTCCTGGGAGGTTAGAATCTCGTGTGCTCCGGACCCATGCGCCTATGTCACAAAGGGGGCCTGTTCGCCAATCCCTCTCCCGGCAGACTTGTGTGCTTTTTGTTCAGCAGTTTGCAACAAACAGGCTAATCTCGAGGTTGTGAGGTGTCGCGTTTACATGCAAAGGGCCTGGTAGGTGCTGGCGTTTCCCCGTCAACAGGTAGGGTTGCCTTTGATGGGGAGTGTCCTATACGGATCACTTTTGTGGGACAAGGGCTCATTCATTTGAGATTGATCTCGGTCCGTCTCAAAGCCACCAGTACGTTGACAGATGCAATAGTTTGGTACCATCTCTCACATTTGATGTACACAGCGTGTTTCACCTCTCGTGTATCTTGACTTTTGCAGTATTTCTGTAGTATGTCACGTTGCTTGGTTTATGTCGAGTCGGAGGACACTGGAGCTGTTGCGCTGGATGGTAAACCCGCCCTCGCGCTCAAAGAGCAGGACAATTGATGAACATTCTCCAAGAAGGAAGAACAACTGCAACAAAGGTGTAACCAATAGGCAGGGGGCAAACATCACTGACATTGCGCTAAAGTGACATGCGGCGATGCAAGTCAAGACAAGTTGAGCCCCTTTTGGCCGATGGCTTTATTTGTCACAAGGAACCCACTGGATTGTTTCTTGGCTTTGACGCAGCCAATTTGGGGGTGTCGTTTTTGAGTCCAGAAGGAAACACACCATTTGGTAGTCCCCTGAAAACGACACCCAATTGTTGTATTTCCCAAATTGTGGCTGTTTTACTTGCAGAAACTTTTGCGCCCGTCTGAATGGCCACAACTTCGCAAGGCATCACCCTCTGCCATGAGAAAGGTACTTTGCTTCAACTCAGCGAATGATATAGGTATGAGTTAAAAAAAGAATCATGTCGACTTCATTTTAGTAAAGGCTTCCCCCGTCCCAACTTGTTCTTCTCGGGGCAAAGTTCCGAAATATCAAAAAGTCAGGGGTTGTACAGTAGTCTTCCTTGCAGTACTTGTAGTACTGCTTGTAGTACTTGTTGTACTTGTAATATTGCTGGTAGTGTTTGTAGTACTGCTTGTAACTGTGGTACTCTTGCAGTATTAACCAGGCTCCCGCCTGCTGCCGCCGACCCTCGGCGCATTAAGGGAAAAGTCACAAGGACCGGTCCTGAAACACGTCCGCAAACCCAGGGACCACTTATAAGATTTTCTACGACCACAAGGATTAACGGAAAAGTCAGAAATATGGCAGCTAGTCCGTTAATTGCCGCTTGGGCCGGCTTGCGCCCAAGTCACTTCGAGTTGGCCCGGGAGCAGTCGCCTGTCCCGGGTCGCCCTGAAACTGGCCCTCCCGAAACTGCCCCGGCGACAGTGGCCCTAGTGGCCCTGGAACGGTCGCCGGCAGTAGATCCAGGGATCCTCTACTACCACAAGGATTAGCGGAAAAGTCAGACAGGCGGCAGCTCGTCCGTCAATGACCGCACGGGCCGGCTCGCGCCCAAGTCACGTTGAGCTGGTCCTAGAAACAAGGCCGTCGGTGCCCCTCAACCGGTCGCAGGGAGGGACTGGGACTTGGGACCCTGTCCGGTCCTGAAACACGGGTGCCAGTCCGGAAACAGCGACGCTGAAAAAACAGGTGTCTGGAGCTGTTTGAGGTGGCACCGGGTTTCTGCAGCGGTTTGAAGTGGGATCCGATACCAGCGGCTGGGACCGGACCAGTCCTGAAACCACATTCACATTAGAGTTATGTGCCATTGCCTAGCGATCAATGGCTAGGCCTTCAGCCATAAGAAGTTGGATGCCGTTAGGAACGCGCATGGTTTGCCTATAGACCTGTTTTGGGAATGAAGAAAAGGTTCCCACAAATGGTTGGTGGGCGCTTTTTTAGTTGTTGTTTTCTGTTCTGGGAACAAATGTCAAAAGGCAACCCCTGTACAGTTCTGAGACACTTTCTCACACAGTTGCATCTTGCGCAAGGCAGAGACCAGTAGAAGCGCAGAGCAGCCATGTCCGACCGGACACGCGGAGGCTGGAAAGCACAAAGGGCGCCATGACTTGTCTGGTTTTGTTCTGTTGCGTGTGTGTGTGTGTGTGTGGTGTGTGAGTGCGTGCTTGTTTTGCTTAGTTATTTGAGCTATGTCCAGAACCGACCTGTTTCGCTTGTTGCGCGACTGTGTGCCGCACCCGCGGAGTACGACAAAGCCAGCGCTGGCGCGAACGTGAAACCGCTCCGGCCTCAACCAGCGCACCGAGCCACACCGAACAAGTCCCTGAACTTCGCCTCTCTCCGAACGTCCGGGGTGAACAGTTTCCGGCTCAATTTGCAGGCTCCAAACCACGGGGTTCGAGAGTCTTGGCCCCTTTCTCCATTTTGGTCTGGGCAGG
Organism: Effrenium voratum; assembly: GCA_963377175.1. Classification (NCBI taxonomy): domain Eukaryota; class Dinophyceae; order Suessiales; family Symbiodiniaceae; genus Effrenium; species Effrenium voratum. The sequence continues at coordinate 225,740 of CAUJNA010003599.1, read as the reverse complement.
GCCTCCCGGACAACTTACAAAAACCAAGCGAAAGCCTTCCGAGGAGTCCCAGTTCAGTCCGCAGGTTGGGGTCTTGGTGTCGATTTGCGCTGCTTGGGGGGGCTTTCGCAAGAATAGGTCCGCGCTTTTGGATTTTGAAGGAAAACCCCCAGCGAAACTAATTTCTGGTTTTGCGACACACCCACATGCTGAAGTGTGATTGTCATGGTGTTTGGTGTTTGGGTCTGAATGGGAAGCCTTGTTGGGCTACATGATGTGTTGGAGTTTTCTCGGGTACATCGGCACTCATGTGGGCTCATTGCGGGGAGCATGATTAGCAGTCCTTCTGGGTCCGCGTTGCTTCCCTTCCACTTGCCCAAGGGGACTCAAAGAGGTTGCCACACCAAGGCCACCCATTGGATCAATCTGATGCTCAGGAGACTCAGAGAGGATCCCCTTTGAACAATTGTCATTGCCGAACGACTGAGCGCACCATTTGTGCACAGCTGCGAACTAGCATTGTTTCGAAATGTGTAACAAAGTTGCGGCAAAAGGAGAGAACATGGCGCACACGGCGCGCATTTCCCTCACCGTGTTGCTCATTAGGGTATCAAAATAGGGACTTGGACCCGCGCAATGTGTGCTTTTCTTTCTTGCGAAGGATACCAAATTTGTTTGCACATGTTTCTGCACGTTGATTTGAGGGGATGAGGGCATATCCTCATGACAGAATCTGTCACAATCGTTTCAACTGTCTACGTTTCCCTCAAACACGCTATCACGCGGGTGACTTTGATAAAAAGTGGGTCCACCTGCGGAACAGTGCTTTCTCTATATGCCAGGGGCTGTTACGCGTGAAACGGCTTCGGCAACGCCCCCTCACTTCCCTCTCCGGTCAAGGTTTGGCAAGGTTCCGAAGGTTGCAACTGAAGCCTTGGGAAGTGACATTTGTGACATTTGTGTATTGAGATCTTTTCCCTGCCCGAAGGGCACGGCGCCTTTAGGGGAGGCGGTGGCAGTAAGTGCCGCCTCAGGGCAAAAACAACTGAGATTATCATTTTGACGCCCCCACTCGTGGAAACTCAGGACAGTTAAACCCGTCCAATCTCAGAAAGCATCCTCCACTTCTGGGATTCGAGTTGCATGAGTTGTTCGACTGCCGACTGCCGGAGTGGCCGAAGGGCAAAATGCTTGCAACACTCAGCACCATGCTATGACTTTCCAGGATGCGCTGCGGTTTGCAGAATGATATGACACTCTTGTCGCTTCATCTACATGAACTGCATTTCCAGGCAAACCGCAAGACATGTTGCAGCAGGGCCTCCCCGTATGATTGGGTTTTAAAGATCATGTGTTGGAACCATGTCCATAGTATGTTGATTTCCCCTTTTGGTTTGAGTCACCAGTCGGTGCAAATTCGCGCCCCCCCCCCCCCCCAAGAAGGGTTCTCTAAACATGACGGTCATTTGAAGACGAGCACTTGAAGACAGGTTTCAGTTCAACCACGGGCTTGAGCCCTTACTGGGGGAATGCATCAGCTCATCAGGGTCAGATTAAGAAACCGCCTGCACCTGCACCACCTGAACCACAGCTGCTCAACTCAGTCCGCACCACCTGAACCACACCTGCTCAACTCAGCCATTGGTTGCTCCAATGAACGCGAACTCGGTCCTTAGCTGTTGGCAGCCCTCTGCTTGCCACGCTAGGTTCCGGTCGCTGGACACAAAAGCCGGCGGGTGGTGGAGGACGAGCCAGGCCGCGGGCCCGAGCCAGCCGCAAATGGGACCTGGGTATAAGTCTAGGAATAACTTCCCCGTTCTTTCCAGGGATCCTTCTTTCTAGCAAACTACCAAAAACTTTAGAGCCAGAGGAGGCTCAGTCCGCCGACATTGTCCTCTCCCTTTTCTCCTTCTTCCTCTCTCCCTTGTCTTCATCATGCGTTCTCTCGTCCTCTCTCCCTCCCTCTGCTCCCCATCCTCCCCATCCCCCCAAGCCTCTCTCTCCTCAATCTCCCTCTCTCCCTCTCTCTGTCTCTCTCTCTCTCTCTCTCTCTCGCTCTCTCTCTCGCTCTCTCTATTTCTCTGTCTCTTTCTGTCTCCCTGTCTCCTTCCTGTCCACGCCCCTCTACAGAAAAAAGGGTACCCTAACTCGAACCTCTCTGCTCTCTCACTTTCTCGCTCTTTCTCTCTGTCTCTCTCTCTCTCTCTGTCTCTCTCTCTCTCTCCCTCTCTCTCTCTCTCTCCCTCTCTCCCTCTCCCTCTCCCTCTCCCTCTCCCTCTCCCTCTCTCTCTCTCTCTCTCTCCCTCTCTCTCGCTCTCTCTCTCTCTCTGTCTCTCTCTGTCTCTCTCTGTCTCTCTCTGTCTCTCTCTGTCTCTCTGTCTCTCTCTGTCTGTCTCTCTCTCTCTCTCTCTCTCTCTCTCTTCTCTCTCTCTCTCTCTCTCCCTCTCTCTCTCTCTCTCTCTTCTCTCTCTCTCTCTCTCTCCCTCTCTCCCTCTCCCTCTCCCTCTCCCTCTCCCTCTCCCTCTCTCTCTTTGTCTCTCTCTCTCTCTCTCTTTCTCACTCTCTGTGTCTCGCTCTCTCTCTCTCTCCCTCTCCGCTCTCTCCCTGTCTCTCTCTCTCTCTCTGCATTGCAGCGTCACGTCCCCCCTGAGTTGCCTCGATTTCCGGGCACTGCCCCTTCATGACCCGTCATCTCACTACTGGCTTTTCCCTTGATTCCCCTTCATGTCCTTTTCACGTTTCCCATGATGTCCTGGTCATGTCCCTTCCATGCCTTTCAACTCCCCCTTCAGGTCCCTGACATTTTCTCGGTATGTCCGCTTCATTTTCCATGTATGTCCCGTTCTTTCGTTGCGAGTCATTTCCCTACATCTCCCGTCGTGCCGATTGGTGTCCTTGTGCGCCGTTTCCCTCTCATTCCCCCTGCAACTCCCCTTGTTTTCATTTCTGTCCCTTGCATGTCCCTTTCAGTTCTCCTTTGTTTCCCTTTCATTTCCCGCTGCTTTCCTGTCATGTCGACTTCCTATTTCCTCCCCTCATTTCCTTGCACTTCCTTGCATTTGCCCATTGCTCCCCAATATCTCCCGCAAAAACACGGTTTTCCAGTGTTTTCGCAATTAGGACGTCTCCAGATTTTCGGCAAAAGGAGACAGGAACCCCAAACCAGCAAAGAGCCGGCAGGGGGAATCGAGCCTGGGACCTGTTTTGCGACACCGGCTCCCCGAAGACTACGTTTAGTGGAACGTCATCAAATTGCCGCGCGGTCCGTGGGGGGTATCAGACGTCGGGCGGGGGGGGGGGGGTTATGGGGGGGGGGTTATCCTCTATCCTCTCTTAGGTGTCCGACACGCCGAGCAATGTCGGCGGGGGAAATGGTTGGTTTTTGAAAAGAACGATGGTTGAAAAGAATGGGGAATCAACCCCTAGAATAAGTGCATGTGAAGGGACATTCAAGGCTGTGATCACATCTCAGTATCTCAGGTGATGTCAGGATGCCAAGTACTTGTTTTGAGCTAAGTCTGAATATTTGCGATTTGATGGCAGGCGAAGCTGCTGCGAGCGCTGCGCACGGAGGAGCTGGGGTGGTGGAGTGGTGGGTGGAGTGGTGGTTTGCGGCGGTTTCCTGCGCAATAGCCAGCCGGTTTTCCGGAGTCTCCTTCAAAAGCATATTGTCTCCACAGCTCCAACTTCTAGCGGTCCGAAACAAAGGCAGATCTTCACAGTTCTTTAGTTTTCTATTGTGTGTTGCTTGCGTTAGTCAGTGGGTGACTGCGGAGCAACATGCGCGGAAGAATTAGCGCCGCGGCTTCCTTTCGCTTCAAGTGGATTCCCAGCAAAATGCAGCCACTTCCACACGGGCGCGTCTTGCGTACCCATGTTGCGCAATAGATAAAGGGAACACAATTCACTCCACTTGTTCGGGAGGAAGTCAATTTTGAGACACACACACACACCGGGGACAGCGTTTTTATGTGAACTTGTGCCCAGCAGCCATTTTGTTTTCACACCGCGAGTTCGTTGACCGAACCAGGCGCTTCTTTGCATGGCTCAGGAGGCGTTGGCGAGCTTTGCGACAGGCTGGTTGTCGGACGAAGTCAGGTTTTGGGGGCGTCAAAGTTTGGCGCCATCTGATCCGTGGACCTTGACTAAATGGTGAAACAACAGATTTGGGTACGCTGAGGGGGTTGGAATCTAATGAAACGATGAAACAAATGTGTCAGGCTTCTGGGTGCTAAAGGGAAACCAACCAATTAAGTTGGGGTTCCTGGATTTGAGATTGCAAGTGATCAAGGTATTCAAGCACACCTGGTGAATTGCGCTAAGTTGCAGGGGATTGCCGATTGTTCCCATCTTGTTTTATCTAGCTGGCATCTGGCTTGCCGTTGGTCACTGGCATCGAACCCTCACTTGCCTCTCGCGCGCCTTTTTTTTTCAACTGGAATTGAAATCGAAAGGGATTTGGGATGGGCGACCTCGGGCCCCATGATGATTCCAATCATGGGGCTGTACTGCTGTCTCCTTATTTGGGCATGATTGTTGTTGTGCTGCATTCAGTCTTCTGTTTTGCGGGCAACGATCAACTGAGCGCTCAACTGGGCATTCCGTTCGGCTGTTAGGAGCACGGAACTCCTGGGTGATGTCAGCTGTTACCCAAGGCACAGGCAGATCCGATTGACTTGAAATGGGGAAACATCTAAACTGGATTTGTTTTTGTTCCTTAAACCCAGCCCAAGATGCGTATCTCACTGGCGAGGGTGACGTCGACCCAGAACTGACCCCTCGTTCCACCGGTTCATCCGGAGGCCCTTTGATTCTCGGCGTTTTATCAGGTGGCTTTTGCTCGGCAATGCTTACCTTGATGTCTTCCCTCAGTGCTCCCCCCTGCGGAGAGACGTGGAAGCCAAACAGAGCCAGTGGGAAGGTTCGCTCACCCTGGTGAGAGCACGAAGGCTCCGCAAGTTGGCAAAGATTGCGTGGAACTCCATCCATTTCAGCAACCCACCAAAGTCTGGCTGTTCAACACGGAGGGTTGAACCATCCAAATCCATAATCCCTTAAAGAAACTAATTCGAAAGGGGAGCCGTTACCTAACCCAAGGCTGACAAACTTGAGAGGGGTGTTTTAATGAGTCAAACTGGGTGTCTTCCTCTTCAATCCAACCAGATGGCTTCCGTTTGCCTCCCTTTTCCCAACCAGACAGCTCAGCTTTTGCAGGTCTGGGTTTGGACGAACCCTCAACCAAACTTCCGGATCGATGCCAGGACTTCCCCCCGCTTCGGTTCCGGACGCCTCACAGCGAGCAAAAAGAGGCTCGTCTGATTTGAAACCCGGCAGCTTGGGAGACGTACGGTTTAATTTGGTGATATTTGGTGTCTCCCCTCCAAAATGATTGTTCATTTTTCAGTTTTTCAGGGTAGACAAATTATGGACTGTGATCCCTGACTCGACCCTTTAGCCTTTCGTTTTTTTGGTTGCTCAATATCACAGGCCGGGGAGAGGGGTGAAAAAACCAGGGCCCCTGCCCCTTTCTGGCATGCGCAGAGCCCAAAGCCCACTTCGCCATTCTGGAAAGGTTTGACTGCCCGATCCCGCATGATAGAAACGCACCTCACAACCGTTTAGCCAGCTTGGTAGAACCACAGGAAAACGGGCGCACATGGATTAGGAATTGAAGTCACGTGCTGTTCCTTAAGGGAGTTGTCAAAAAGCTCAGGACCAAGCAAAGAACAGACTTGGCTTTCTATGTGCGGGGGGATCCCCAGCAAAACCTAGAGTCAGCTGACCTGGCAAACTCATAAGCGGCCAAAAGATGGGTTGCAATGTCCAGGGCATCCACTGCTCGAAGGCTGAGCCCCCTTTACAGCGCCAATCTGGGCGAGTGACTACACCCCCTACAGGCCAACAGACAGGGGCCCAACGGGGAGAATATAGATGGACCGAAAGGCCGGACCCAGGCATTTTTCTTTGCCGCAGGGGAACTCTGTTTCCAAGGTTGTGATCTTTGCACGTGTGGGAGGCTCGCGCGGCAACAGGGCCCTTTAGACAGGGTAGTCCGACTTCTGGATCTGGTCTGACATCTTGAGTTTGCGGCTTTGCCTTCATGCTTTAGGAAGCAAGCTTTGGAGCCAAGGGTTTCTAGGGTAGCACACAACTGTGACAACGTTTATAGATAGCCGATATTGCGCACCTGGAAAGCCCAGGGGTGCTGAATTTCTGCCGCTGATTGAAATTGCACTAATTTTCGCCGTTGCTTCAAAAAAGCGCCTTTGGTCCCCAAAAACGCCGTTGGAGCAATTCGTGAATATTCAATAACTTCTGTGAACGGCCAAGAACGCGTTTGATTGGCAAAAAACGCCGTTGGACAAATTCAGTCAACCAGCTTGACCCGGCAAAAAATCATATTCCCCAAAAACGCCTGGAGGCAGAAATTCATGCTCCCAGACTACAAATTCAGTTTTCGTTCAAAAGGCGAAAAAAATACACCCCTTGGGATTTCCAAGTATGACTGACATGCAGCAGATAAATGATAATTCTGTGAGTCCTTGGTCCGATGCCCCTATATTTCTGGATTTGATACGTTTCCTTTGTTTAGTCGTGGCCGATCAACACTCAAGTTTTTTTACATTTCAAGCCTGGGGGTTAAACTGTTAAACCACACCATTGAGACTCCAAAGGACTGAGACGCTGTCCACGACATCGACAACTGCCTCGGAGGCGCTTCACTTTCGGCCACGGGCCTGGAGTTGATCATTTCTGTTTGGCGCCCAAGGTAGAACGAACCTCCGGATGCTGGCCATGTTCGAAAAGGGATGCTTGGAAATGGCTCAGTTCAAGATTCCATCGGGTCACAGGGCTCCGACCCTCGCGCGAAAGAAACATCGGCACTAGAAAAGGCAACTCTTCCGATGTGCTGCCCTTGCTGGGTTTTGCCCCACATTCTCTGACGAATCCCTTCAACATTTGCCCAGCCCTGACCAACCGGCGGAAAGAGCCGGGCAAAAGGCGAAACAGCCGCTCGACCCGTTTGAGGCACAAAGGGGATGGGGCCAATTTGAAAGGTGGGGCGCGGCATTTTGCTCGATAAATGGATGCATTTTTTGAGAGTACCATTTTGGGCTTTGGTTTTAAGGAAATCAACAGGAGCACCACTATTTCGCTGTCCCCCTGTTTTGACGCATGCCCAAATGTACTCCGGTCTCCCTAATAATAATCGGTCCCCCTCCCCCCTTTAATTCTAAAAACAAACACAGGGTGTTTATCATTACGGTTCCACGGTTTTTGGCCAGTCCTGTTTCAGACTGCGTTGTTTAGTATGGGGCCCTTTGATTGGCAACAACAAAGTGTTCAGAATGCAACTTCTGGGCAAGAATGCTTAAAAGGAAGGCACCTTTGTTTTCCAAGCAAGCTAACAAACACCCGCTCACGCAAGGCAAGGCAACCCTTGAGCTTGAAAGGAATAAGCGCTCAGAATACAACTTTTGAGCAGGAATGAAAGGAACCCAATGGAGACCCTAACATTAGAAGCCGCCCCGCAAGGCAGCCTTGTTGATCATTGCTAGGGTGGCCCCTCATAAGCTTGGCTGAAATCATCTGGTTTCTGGAGAGTTTGGTATCGGTTTAGCATTTGGTAGTGTAAACTTAGTATTGGCAATTGTTGGGGTCGGCTGGAGGGGTTTTTAGGGGGTCCGTTTATAAGGGGTTATCCGAGAGTGTGAGTGAGGAAACCAGGACCAGGCATATCACACCGGACCTGGACATGCGTGTTTCTCTTTTCCCGAAAAGCTGCAGGAAGCCGACGGCCCGTTTTCAACACGCTGCGGCTTACAGGTGAGGCCGCGGTCACCTCTGGATACACCCGGACCCCTTGAGGACTCAGGTAATGGGGTTGATTTTCCTGCGCGAGGCGCCCCAGCCCCGGAGACGCTTGCGCCGCCAAGTGGAGGATGAGGAGGCACCAGGGAAAACTGAAGGGGCCATTTGTCCAGTTGTACGTTTCCAATTTCCAGGGATGCTTTGAGAACAATCGCCACAAAACAGGGAACTTTGGTAGCTACTCAAAACGATGGGTGAAAAGAGTGGGCGATCAAGATCAACCTTCAGAAATGAGACTTTTGTGCCTGGCCGGAAGGTTTTCAGACTGTGGGCCTGGCAGCTATGTGACCCAAGTGTCATGTTGCCCTCCTAAGATCGCCGCGGGGCTCCTTTTTGGACTACTGCCCAAATTTGTTGGGCTATGTAGATGGCTGCAGAGGTCTTATTTGCCTTCCGACCTTAAACGTGGCTTTTGCGACATGTGGTGATTGGGCAGTTGTCCGCAAGATCCTCGGCTTGTTGGTCCCCGTTGAGTTGGCTTGGTTGTGTGCCTGGATATTCGGGCGAGTTGGTGTGAGTGCAGACCAGGTTGTTTCTCACCTAGTTGAGTTATCTCTAGTCTCAGTTGCTCAGCGGCACCCTCTAAGTCCCTCTCGGTTGTTCGTCTCCCAAACATGGTCCTGCCCAAACCCCAGAAAACACGGCCCCATGTTGACATTTATTTTTATTGATTTAGCATCAGTTTGCAGACCTTTCCTGTTGAACCCCCTTGTTTTCTTCTAAAGGGAGGGGTTCCCTAAAAAGTCAACTTCTTTCTCTCCCACTGAGGAAATTGAGCTCCCAGGTACGCTCCCGCAGGTGCTATGTTTGAGGATTGGTGCCAAGGTCCAAGTGTCCTAAGTCGGCGGGACTCTTCCAACAATCATGCAAGCTGACAGACATGTTTTGGAAGACACGTATGATGGTAAAAAGAGCAAAGCCCTTGTTCATTCATAGGTTGTGGAGCGTCCGTTTTGGGAAAGACTGCAAATACTTTGGTTGTGTCTAGGCCACTTCAATACTGAGATATATGACTAGCCTGCTGCCTTAGCAGCTATGATGGATCATACCTGTACTGAAAAACAGGCGTTCACAGCGTTGACCCCTTGACCCCTCTTGTTTCCTGCTGGATTTCCTTCATGTTCCCTTTCAAGCAGCAAGTCGAGTTTTTGCGGGCCCAAGTCTGGCCCAGGTCCGCAACAAATTGAGAACGGACAACGTTGGATTGGAGCCCACTTGTTTTGGAAGGCTACTGTAAAGCATTTGAAAAGCTGCGTGGGAAAGTATGACCTTGTACCCATCAAGTCTTCAACCCTGTGCTTCCTCGACCATTCTTTAAATAGCCTCGACCATTTAAAAAACGAAAGGCTATAAAAGTAAGTCCCTCGACCATTAAAAGTAGGTCTAGACAAACTTGTCCAACTTGAGACGGCTGGCTCCTGACATCCCCACGCGCTTCTGTGCAGTGAGAGGTTGAAGAACTTTATTGCCGCCTTTTATGAAATTAGCTCAGTATGTTTTACAGTCGCTTCATCCCGTTGTAATCACACGCCGTCACCATGCTGTGTCAATTTGGCTTGTCCCTCACATGCCCGTGCGTGTTTTTCCACTTCTTGTCCACAGCTCCACAGAGTCTGATCGCGTGTTGTTTGTTGATTGTTTAATCGTTTTCGAAAAATGAGGCGTGGACAAACCATGGACAATCCGTGGAAAGTACGTTTTTTAGCGTGGAAAGTACGTTTTTTAGCGTGGAAAGTACATTTAAAAGCGTGGACAACCATACCCCCAGGAGCCAACAACGCATGTTTGATCGGCAGCGATGCCCCGAAGCCACTAAGATTGCAGCATTTTTCAAAAAAGCCGGACTTCAGTACCAACATGCGAAAAATCTATGCACGCCTCTACAGTAGGCGGGACACCTGGCGATTTTGAAAAGTGATGCGACCATACATTTGGCAAGCCGGGGAATGAGTGGCTTGGGTGCAGTCATTTGCAGCTGGGAGGATGAGGGCGGCGTGACTTTCAGTGACCTGACCCTAAGCAATTCTTGGGCAACAAAAACAATTATTTTTTGGATATTCAGGGCCAGGCGCAAAAAACGGTCTTTCGGCAAAAAACAGTCTAGCAACCTCGACCATTCTTTTAATGGCCTTTGGAAGCCTAGGGTTCAATTGTCGAAACCTGAAGGGCAAGGATCCCCTTTGTCTGCACATGCCTGCACACAAACTCTTGACTGGGCACACAAGTGGTCGATGTTTGTTCTTGGGCTTTACACTGTTGGATCTGAACTGCGCGAACGCGTGGGAAGAATGTGCACACTCCACTCACGTGTTCTCTTGCCTTTCTCATTAAATCAAAAGATCCTGGGCAAACTGCTTTAAAGAGTGTCAAACGTGTACTTTTCAGGGTAATTTAGGAGAGCCTTGGTTATGTGTGTGTACGTCAGTTTGCTCACTGCGCAAAAGATTTTGCCAGGGCTTAAGCATGGTGCCTTACAGATATTTGTTTGTTTTTTGATGGACAGTTGGCGCGACTGGACTTTGGATTTACACGTATACTCCCTCCCCAGCCTTTTGAACTGAATACTTGTTCGGAAGACAATTTTGGAGATACAACAATGGAGATGTAGATACACAGTTTGGACTTGTGTGGGCCACTCCACTCAGGAGGCAATGCGTATAAATATGTGTACCAGGACATGCAGTTCTGACAGCATCCACTGCATGGAGCTGTAACATTGGAAAAAGGGACCCCCTTCTCCAAGAGAACACCACAAAGGGAATGATTTGTGTTCTCCGGACCCTCTAAATTCTCTGCACCCAGAGTCCCAGAGAAGCAAACAAGGAATTCCGCTGCATAGCAGGAGCCTGAATCAACTTCTGCCAAGGCGTGGACTTCTACGTTCAGGGTGGTGATCAAGGGTTAAATGCCCATGAGAGCACATCGATTTTGCCATGGTCTCCTGTCGCTTTTGCAGAGTTTACGTGGGATTTTGTCAGGGATCATCATGGACCCCTGAGTTTCAGCCGTCCGCATTCTGTTCAGGGGTCCTTCTCTGCGCACGACCGGGAGAAACGGGTGGTTTCTGAACAGACGGAACAGACGGATGGGCGAGGAGAACGGACAATCCACCTCTTTGTGAGGGGGTTTCGCCAGCTAATCATGAAGTGGTCCAACATTGATCGAATCCTAGTCGTGTGAAAATCCTAGGCGTGTGAAACACTTTGCCCTTTTGGAGTGTCCGTAGGTGAAGCTTTCGTCAAGGACCATTGCAGGGCTGGGATCCCTGCGGAGGCGTAGGGAAAATTCGGCATATCCCTTCTATGCTCAGTTGACCTTTTGGTTTTGCTGTTTTGGTCCATGGCTAAGCCTAAGCCCCAAAAGGTTAACCTTGTCGCAAGCAACTGAGTACATGGGCGAAACTGTTGCACCGTCAGCCATGAAGGTTCGCTTCACGTAGGGGCCCGTTATTTTCGGTTTGCGAGCAATGCAACGCTTACTGACTATGGCCGCCGATTGTTCTCCATGGCTCCATGGGGGTCCCATCGCAAATAACAGGTCTTTGATTCTTGTTCCAGCTTTGGTTCAACGTGGCACTGACATTTGTTTGTTGAGACCCTCCAGAAAGGTTGGTGGACATAAACTCCCACAAGAGGTCCCAAAGTCTGGTCAGTTTCCGACCACACTCTCAGGAAGTAGTTCAGCTTCTTTTGCAAACTTCCCGTTGGGTACCTGTCAGGACAGCCAAGAGACCCGTGACCAACTCAGCGACGTGGGCACGTCAGAGAGAGAGAGAGAGAGAGAGAGAGAGAGAGAGCGCAAGAGAGGGAGAGAGAGACAGAACACAATCTCTGGCGAGAGAGAGATTGTTTTTGTTTGCGGCCTTTGGCTTTTTGCAGATTCGTCCCAATTTACTGGCTGGGTGCTCAACAGCACTTAGTGTGTAATGTCTTACCCCTAAAGCAAACTAATTGGGGATGAAATATCGATTGACTTTTCCGGACCCCGGCCCAGCAGCCAAAGTTTCACCCCTGAGGTCATGGGTTTCTGAAATCAAAGTGTCAAGAATAGGAGGCTCATGCAGGATCCTTTCACTGGAGGTTTTAGCAAGCCACAGGTCTGAGGGTTGAAGATGATTGACACTGTCACGAGGAACCGACGCCTTCAATGGTGTTTTACTCGTGTTTGCTTGCTTCAACATGGTCCTTGGTCATGTTGACAATTCTAGGTGGCCAGCTTTTGACAATGGTTTGGCAATTTTGTTTTTTGGAAATCGCCGCCCTGCTCCATTTGTTTGAAACTGGCAATGTAAAGTGCAAGGAGCTCGCAAGGTCGATTGTTTTCATGAAGGCTTTTCACTTTGGCCCAAACTGCCATGTGGTGCCATGTTGTGCCATGCGGTGCCCTGTTTCCTTGTTTTGGAGGGGATTTCCTTCTATAATTAGCTACCAAACAAATGTACCCTTTTTACCCATAGCCACTGGGTGCCCAACTAACTAGGTACAAGGGGCCCAGGATTCGTGATCTGACACCCGCAATTTCCTGAAGGCTGGGCTCAATCCGGGGCTCCCATTCTCGTATATTCTTACAGGGTCATTATTCTGACCGTTTCTACTGGTTATCAGAGGCAGAAAATGGGGTTGTTTCCCTTTAACCCATCACTTAGGGGGTGACTTTGATCACGGTAAAATAACGAGGCCAGTCTTATGCTTCAGGATCAAAAGGCCTGCTTGGTTCCTTCTGGTTGGTGGGGATGGTCATGAACCCCTCAAAACGAGGCTTAACAAGCACGCAAGGATTCCTAGTTGGAGGATTGCCCCATTTTCGGACATGACATCCTCAACAGTGTTTCCGTTTTTGTCAGCCATCCTCCACAGTACACTCCATCCGTGGCGGCTTAAAGGGGAGCAACCAGTGGATATGAAGCTGAGGCGGACGAGCTCTCGGCGGGTGAGGCGGACGAGCCCTTGGATGCAGAGGACGGAAAAACACCGGCGAACCCAAAGCGAAGTTTTGACCCCGGTCAATCGTCATCACCTTTTTGGCTCGCGACGGTGAGTTTCCCTCGGTAGGCCTGATGTCTCGTTCCAGCGGAAATGTAGGGAAGCCCGAACCACTACGCCGCTCGCTCCCTGAGTTCCTGGACTTTAGCCACTTGATAAGACAAGGTTAGGGGGCAACCAACCAGTTTGGGCGGTGGCTAAGAAGCTCACAGAAGTGAGACCACCCCCACGAAATCGGGGCTGAATCACGTATACACTTGGAAATGCATCAGTACCAAGGCAAGGAGTCCTTGTTGTTTGTCTACGCGGAGTCGCAACATGTTGAGCTTTGCCCATGACATCCGCTTGTATGAAGTTGTAGCATGTGACCTTGCAGCCGCCAGAGGTTGATATAAGAGGTGACTAAGCAGTTGCAAGCTTCATTCTCCCAGGATCGCGAGGGGTTTGGTTTGCTTAGTAAATACTGCACCCCGATTTAATCAGTGAGGCCTTTAAAGTACCTGTTCTCGTTTGGTGATCGCCTCCTATCTTAGGGTATGAACACTTACCGAGCAGTTTAAGCAGTGGGAGCCTCATCCTCTCGTGTTACCCTTGGACTCCGGCCGCCCCTGCAAACTGACACGCTTCCTACATCTTGGGTGACACGAGTCCCGAATTGCCTGTCCGCCAGGAAATCGATGAGGCCTCCTGGCTGTCAAGGGGGTTCTCAAAATCGGGGGCCTAATACCAAAAGGGGGTTCATCACTTTGACCCCTTGGTATGCTCTTAAAGTACATAGATTGATTTGTTGCCTTTTGGTGTAGCAAAAGGGCTTAATTTCCGCATGTTTGGGATCACCCGGGCATGTTTCCCTTTTTGAACAATGGGGGGATGGAGCATTGCTTACAATATGTCCCAAATCTGTTTTTCTTGTTTACCGGGTCTTTCAAGCGACCGCCTTTTACAAGTCCCTGAGTGGGTTATTGCAATGCTCAGCGGTTCAGCCACCACAGTAGAGAATTGTAACTTAATGAGCTTGACAACCTAACCCGTGTGAGGTCTTACAAGGCCCTAGGGGCCTTCAAGTGGTGTGGTTTCAGTTCCCATCATCAACGCAAGGAACTGGAGTTGCCTCAGCTCCCCTCGTTGTTTGACTTGACAGCGGCTGCGTTTGAGTGACGCCAGTGAGCGTTCCAAAGCTGTTGTAACGCGAAACGAGGAGGCGTCAAACACCTTTTTGAAGTCCTAGAATTCCAAGTTACCTGGCATGCCGGGTCCCAGCAAGCTGAGAATGTCGGGCAAACACGGCGGGCATTTGGCTCTTTGGTACATCCTCGCATGGAACTTTCGGGTGGAGAGCGCTTGTTGGAATCCCATTCAGAAAGCAGAGGAGCATTCCACATTCCCCGAGGCCGGACCTCCGAAGTAGCCGACCCATTGTAAGTGAAGCGTAAGGGAACTGTGACCAAGGCCACAGGGAGTTGGGACGGATGGCCCCTTATGGGAACAGTATGGCTCTGTATTTCTTGTGGGTACCCCTTTTTGGGGTTGAGAGACACACCCAGATGGGCACTCCCCTTGCGAATACACGGCGCACCTGCGAAACTCACGGGAGGCGCAGATAGCGCGTCGTGAGCGTCAACAGCGGCGCTGGGAGGCAATGGTTTCACTGCCCCGCTGACTCTGAGGCCCTAGTATCATATTCGGAATTCAGAAAACGGTTTACTTTAGTGTCCCTTGCTGGGGCAAATGTCTGACCTGCCAGAGTCTTCACAACAATCCTGATTGTTCATATGTCAATTTCGCTTTAATCCGAAGGACAATACTTGTCATGGGAGTTCCTAAAAATACATTGTTTAAACGGTTTCCTCAGTCCTTACCAAAAGGGTAACCAGCCCTGATTTCGCATGTTCCGGAGGTCGTCCTCCGGAGTCAGGATTGCTCAGCTCCCGTGTCCACCAGCGGTTAGAACTGTAGCTGCTGACCAAGGTTCAAGCACGTTTCAACCAAGTCGAACCAAGTAAGTGTTCCTATCTGATGTTGTATTGTTGGGCGAGTTAGAACAGCTCAACCAAGCGTGACACACACCAACGCAGACACCAAAGAGGCTGCTTAGAGTCCATTCGAGCGCCATCGACCCTGTGAAGTTTGTTGCATGAAGGAGCAAGGCGGTTTCCCATCGGGTTGTCAAGTTTGAGGCCTCAAGGCAGTACAAGGTGACACGATGTTTGACAACAACATCTAATCTTCAGTGTTTCAACGACAGCCACAAGTACCCAAGAAAGCAACCTGAACAGATGAGTATCCCTCAGCAGTTGACACCCGTTGCGCTGTCGCCCGTAAGGCCCGGGCTTTGTCGAGTTTGGCACATTGACATGGACAATTTTACTCTGCAAATAGACCCTAAACCCTGAGTGTACAGGCCCCTCTCACCGTTTTCAAGGGTCAGTTGATCAGTTGATATTTGTCTTGCTTGGCCAACCGCCATAAGGAAACAGGACCTATTTTTTGTTTGGATGACTTTACAGAGAAGCGCAACACACGGGTAAACATCCAAACAAGCAGCTCCCTTTGCCAGTATTAGGTACCATCTCTTTTGAGATTGGAGGTCGGGCTCCACTTTCCATTGCCCTTCTAAAATCGCATCGGACCAGATTCGGTTCCATGAGGCCCAATGCTGCATGGAAGAACACCCGAAACATGTTGTTTCGGTTGATCCCCTAAATATTGCAAGTAGGGAACAAAGGAAACCCTGTAAATTCCTATGGTTTGTGGTTGACTTACTTGCAATATTTAGGGAATCCACCGTTACGCGCGGCCATCCAATGCTTCACACCGCTTCCAAGCTTCAGCCGCGGCCGGCTGGTTCCGGTGACATGTGATTCGGTCAGGAGAAGGAGTTGGGGCCGGAGTTTGCGATGTCCATCTTGAGCAAGGAGGACCTTGAGCATGTCAGCCAGGGATCCCTGCAAGGTTCCACACGTCTCTTTTGGGTGTTTTTAAACGTCACCAAATAAGACCTGCTTTTCTTTTCCAGATCCTTGGTTCGCGCAATTTGTTCGTTTAGCAAGCGACCTTCCTTGATTGAGCCTCAAATTTGCTCAAACACAATGGCGAAGTGGAACCGCAACCATGCACCGGCAGCATCACGGACATCGTCGGCATTGGAATACCATCATCCAACCATTGCAAGACTGCAAGACCAGCAGCAAGAGAGACGACCTATACAGTACAACACCAGCATTCAACCATTGCAAGACCAGCATCTTGGTGCAGGTGCTTCCTCGCAACTTCCAATTTTGTGTTTTCCATCTTCGGCCCATCTAAGGTGAGTTCCCCCCGGCAGGGGTGATGTTTTACAGGGGAAATGTACATACATACAATATACATATATATATATATATATATATAGGGGAACCTGTCATAGGTTCGAAACTTGTCACGAGATTGCTGATCTGGCGGTAAACCGCATGGCGAAGGTCCCTCCCTCGGGGTTTGCCCGCGACAATCGGGTCGGCGCCCTTTCCGTGGTCCATGATTGGGAGGTACCGGGCGCTTCTTACTAATGCCCTTTGCGATGTGTCACTTGTTGTACACATTATCTATTTACAACGAGCGCCCCTGGGGGAAAGACAAGTTCGTCCATGATGTACCTGCTTCCGGATTCTCCACTTGAGGTTGGCGAATACTGAAACAATGCAGATGATTTTGACTGCTCCCGGGGAAAGTATCAAAGTCAGAAACAGAGGCCCCGCTCCCGGCCATGCCCTTCAGATTCTTGGAGGTTGGAGGGATTCATGACATATCCCACCGATTTGTTTGACTAGCAAGAGACCAAGGCAACACGACGTGTGAAGCCAAGAAACAAACATGCCTAGGCCTAGCCTGGTGTCAAAGATATGGCCAGTTGGCCCGGGGCGAAGCTCGCGATGGCCAGGAGTTCTTGCGCTTCAAAGCGCAGACCGCCAGCAAGCCTCCGCCTCCCGAGCCTAAGGCGCGTGGTTTGGGACGGCAGACGGCAGGCTTTGACTTTCACCGACGCCGGAAGGGCTTCTCCTGCTGAATGAAGATCATGTCGTGCGGATGGCGCGCGTTTTTTTGGTTGGGCGTTCCTTTGTTTGTTTGCATCAACGACTTAAAAGCGCGTCGCGATCTAGGGCGATCCGACGCTCGCAGCCTGCAGGGAAGCAACATGAAGCGCTGTGTTCCGTCGTGTTGCCAGCCTGTGAGCCGGAACCGAAACACAGAGATGCACGGCAGTTGGTCTAACGCCTGCAATCAAGCAGGAAGACAGCAACAAGCGGACCTGCCATCAGGGCATGTTGAAGCAGTCAAAGGAGCAATCACTGCATAGAGCCAGCAAAGGGTTTGTTGGGTGGAAATTAGTGTTTTCCCAGCAAGTGAGACGTTTGCGGAGCAGTTCAGCCACCCAGAAAACACCAGCATGCACCCCATACGACCCAGACAGGTCTTGGTATGCTTCAAACACGCTATTGAGGACACGGACCCAGAAACCAGCACGGGCCAGCAATTGTTTGAAACCAAACAAGAGCCAAGTTGTTCGTCCCTTCTTTTTGGTCGGTGCTCAAAAGATCCAACTCCACAAAGAAACAGTTCGCTTTGCCAGGGTCACTCAACCAGAAGACACACCCACGCACGCAGGAGGCGCTGTGGTCGCGGGGAGATGAAGATCTCTCAGACGTCTTTGTGAGGTTATGTCCCAACAAGCCGCGCAAGGCGCGGGGCTGCTTTGTGATCTCCGGTGAAGTTATGTGTGCCACCTTCAGAGGAAGCCACTGTTCAGGCAATATGGGAGTTTTTTTTTGAGGGTACCCTTTTCATGTGTTTTTGAGGGCACCTTCTTGCAGGTTCTTTCTTGTGAAGGCGACAAGGAAATCAATAATTTTGGAGCATGCCCCTATTCGGGTGATTGAAATTGGGAAAGAAGCGTTCCAAAGATTTGTCCAAGAAGGTCGTTTCAAAAGGACAGCTGTTTGACTAGAAGGGTTCTCTTTTCACCAGGCCGTGCATGCAGTGGAGCTAAGATGATCTAAGCCCCGCATGAACACATGGCTGAGATATCCCTTCTAGTGCCACCCTCAAATCCTTCTCAAGGTATGTAAACAACACAAGCATATCACGTTGAACACTTCCACCATCCAGGTAGTTTTGCTCGTGGGTGTCTAATACCTCTTTGTATACTCAGAGCACCCTCGTGGTTCCTCGGTGTTTGCGGGCCATGCAAAGAAGAACAAGCAATCCTACGGTTGCGCTGGATGATCAGAGATTTGCTGGCAGTTGCTGTGGAATGCTCGGGGTCGTTTGGTCGTCTTATTTAGCTGATTGCGCACAAGCCCGCGGTTTTCCTCTTGGGCTGTGGGGGCTTTCCGGCATGGCAACTTCAAACCAGTTCCAGGAATTTCGCGGGAGCCTTCCTGACTGGAGCCACCTCTGTTGCCCCCACATGCTTGATTCGCGGCCAAGGCTAGTGAAGCTTAACCAGCAAGTATTCTTGAACAGAAATCCATTGACTCCGAAATTGAAGAACATATTGTCAAACACGCTACATGTGCCATCAATTGGGTTACGCATTAAATGGGTTCTAACAAATGGTTCCTTTCGGATGTTAAACACATGGCTATCCTGTGCAAACTGGAACATCAGTTCAACATTGCTTGAAACCCAAGGTCCCTTGTAACTGTTTCATCAGCCCTGTTTACAAGACCACTGAAGTGCCAGGTTTTCTATTCCCATCATTCTCTAACCCTACTCGCATGTTCCTCAGATGAGATACACCATAGCAAAGATCTACCGGAGCGTTGAGTGACGAGTGTATCGCCCTTCGGGACAAACAGACCTCCTGAATTGCATAGACCCTTTCCAAGAATTGAAGGAAAGTTGGGCGCGGTAGGCCCATTGGTTTTCCCCAAACCTTTAGCACCCATCCCCAAGAACTTCCTTCCCACTGCTCGCGCGGGTTGGAAAACCCGCGGCTTTGCCAGGCGGGGTTCTTTGGCGCAAGGCTGTCGGGACGGCCTGCGCTCCTGGAACGGCGTTGAATCCTCACACAACGATGGCAACAGCCTAGGGTCGTGTGTGTTTTGAGCGCACCATTAATCCAGGTTTGTTAGGGAGACCAACATGAAAACACAAATCATCACCACCCCCTTAAAAATAAAAATTGGGGGGTACCTAAGGTCTTAAAAACAAAATAAATAAAACACATATTTTATTCCTGGACCCCCCGGACACATGAAGATTGATATGTGTTTGGATGTCTCTACACGGATGCCATAACATAACAGATCATATAGAATGCATGTGAATATGTGAAAGTACATATGCGGGTATACCCACATATACCCATATGGACAGCGTTTTGGTTAAGGAATGAAGACGACCATAGCTTCGATCTACTTGCTAGGACTATTTGGGGTCATCCTGCAAGAAGCTGGCATGGCCTTTATAATGCACGGCCCCTCTTTCGACAACTGGTCGGCGTCTCTGGACGAGAGAAGGTCATTACGTGCCATGTTTGATCACTGGTATCAGCTGCGCAGTTTTGATGGGATAGGCATCAAAAAAACTTATTAGGCATCAAAAAAAACTTATTTGGCATCAACAAAAACTTATTAGGCATCAAAAAAAACTTATGCTCATTCCTATGGGGGGAAGGAAGGAAGGAAGGAAGGAAGGAAGGAAGGAAGGAAGGAAGGAAGGAAGGAAGGAAGGAAGGAAGGAAGGAAGGAAGGAAGGAAGGAAGGAAGGAAGGAGGAAGGAAGGAAGGAAGGAAGGAAGGAAGGAAGGAAGGAAGGAAGGAAGGAAGGAAGGACCCCCCCCCCAACCACCCCGCTGATTTGTAGAAGGTTGACAGTGATTAACGCGCCCCCCCCAACCCCCCCGCTGATTTAATGCTGCGCCTGCGTCAAACTCTGCACCGCATTGCGAAAGCGCTGCGCCTGCCGCGAAATTGGTACCTCTTGCGAAAGTGCTGCGCCTGCCGCGAAATCTGGACCGCACCTTGCGAAAGTATTGCACCTGCCGCGAATCTGTACCTGACCTTGCTAAAGTGCTGCGCCTGCTGCGAAATCTGAATCTGTACCTGACCTTCCTCACCCACCCCGCTGATTTGTAGAAGGTTGACAGTGATTAACGCACCCTTTGCTGAATCATCACTTCTTCGAGCATCACTGCCGCCCCCCCCAACCCCCCCGCGCAGAGATTTTCGCTGAATCATCACTTCTTCGATCATCACCACCCTTTGTTGAATCATCACTTCTTCGAGCATCATGGGGGGGGCTGCCGCCCCCCCAACCCCCCTGCTGATTTGTAGAATGCTTACAGAGCTTTCCGCCCCCCTTCGTTGAATCTTCACTTCCTCGAACATCATGGGGGGGCTGCCGCCCCCCCCAACCCCCCCGCTGATTCAATGCTGCGCCTGCGTCAAACTCTGCACCGTATTGCGAAAGTGCTGCGCCTGCCGCGAAATTGGTACCTCTTGCGAAAGTGCTGCGCCTGCCGCGAAATCTGGACCGCACCTTGCGAAAGTATTGCACCTGCCGCGAATCTGTACCTGACCTTGCTAAAGTGCTGCGCCTGCTGCGAAATCTGAATCTGTACCTGACCTTCCTCACCCACCCCGCTGATTTGTAGAAGGTTGACAGTGATTAACGCACCCTTTGCTGAATCATCACTTCTTCGAGCATCATGGCGGGGGCTGCCGCCCCCCCCAACCCCCCCGCTGATTTTCAGAATGTTTGCAGAGATTACCGCACCCTTCGCTGAATCATCACTTCTTCGATCATCACCACCCTTTGTTGAATCATCACTTCTTCGAACATCATGGGGGGGCTGCCGCCCCCCCAACCCCCGCGCTAATTTCATGCTGCGCCTGCGTCAAACTCTGCACCGTATTGCGAAAGTGCTGCGCCTGCCGCGAAATTGGTACCTCTTGCAAAAGTGCTGCCCCTGCGGGGCTGCCGCCCCCCCCAACCCCCCCGCTGATTTAATGCTGCGCCTGCGTCAAACTCTGCACCGTACCTTGCGAAAGTGCTGCGCCTGCTGCGAAATTGGCACCTCTTGTGAAAGTGCTGCGCCTGCCGCGAAATGTGGACCGCGCCTTGCGAAAGTCCTGCATCTGCCGCGAATCTGTCCCTGACCTTGCAAAAGTGCTGCGCCTGCGAAATCTGGCTGACCTTCCGAAAGTATTGCGCCTGCCACGAAATCTGTACCTGACCTTGCGAAAGTGCTGCGCCTGCTGCGAAATCTGCACCGCGCCTTGCGAAAGCGCTGCGTCTGCCGCGAAATCTGTACCTGACCTGTAAAAGCATTGCGCCTACCTTGCGAAAGTGCCGCGCGTGCCACGAAATCTGTACCTGACCTTGCGAAAGTGCTTCCTGAAATGAATAAGTTTTTTTTGATGCCTATAAAGTTCCTTTTTGATCGTCTGTTTTTTCATTTTTAAGTGTAAGTCAATGAGCATAAGTTTTTTTTGATGCCTAATAAAAAATGTTTATCTTTAGAAATAAGTGTTTTTGATGCCTAAAAAGTTTTTTTTGATCCCTCACCCAGTTTTGCATGGTGTCCTCAGGCCGCCGCCTGCCGGCGCATTGTGCGTCAGGCAGGCAGGCAGGCGGCAGCAGGCGGGCGGGCGGGCGGGCAGGCAGGCAAGCAGGCAGGCAGGCAGGGCAGGCAGGGCAGGCAAGCAGGCGCATCAATGTTGCCCGCGAGGTCCGCCACGCGATCCGCTCAATGTTAAAACGTACCCTGTTTCCGAATTGGCTCATACAGTCCAAGGACAGAGGCAAGGCGAAGGCACAAAGCTCAGAGGAAGGCTATTACGAAGCTGGCAACATGGTGTGGGAGGCCCTGTACTGGCTCGGCGGCCTCTACATGTTGCCCTTCAGCTCAGGCCTGGTTGAGGACCGGTCGCGGAATATGCGCATCCCAACTGACACATATGGGACTGCCAGCAACAACTTTAATGCCCATGGAAACACAATCGAATCGCTGTTTGGGTTTCTTTTCGCAAGATTGGGCACTGATGCGCAGCAGAGTGGACCTGGCAAACGAAAGAGGTGAACGGCTCCGGAGATTGCAAAAGGCTTTACGTCCTGGGGTCGTCATTGAGGAAGCATTTTAATTTTGTTGAAGGGGTAAAGTTTTACTTGATGCTCACGATGAGGGTGTTACAGAAGAGAGGGAGACGTGTGTTGTAAATTTTCCAGAGAAGAGGGCGCAAGTCACACGACAGTGCTGCAGCTCTCACATGACCGATTTTACTGGAGCCCTAAAACCCGGCCTAACACCCTAAACTCTAAACCGCTTCGGTCGTGGCGTGAAAGGTCAGGGATTCCCAAAATTAGAGGTGTGTAATTTTTGGCAGTGAGGCGCTTCGCCCCTGTCCTGTTGGGTTTGTTCCTGGCACTGAGGCGCATCGCCCGTGCCAGGAAAGGTTGAAGGATTCCCAAAATTAGAGGTGTGTAACTTTGGCAGTGAGGCGCTTCGCCCCTGTCCTGTTGGGTTCGTTCCTGGCACTGAGGCGCTTCGCCCGTGTCAGGAAAGGTCAAACAATTCCCAAAACCTAGAGAACCCTGCACCCTAAACCCGAGACTCAAACCCTACACCCTGAACCCTAGACTCTAAACCTGAAACCCTGCACCCTGCACCCTAAACCCGAGACTCAAACCCTACACCCTAACACCCTAAACTCTAAACCGCTTCGGTCGCGGCGTGAAAGGTCAAGGATTCCCAAAATTAGAGGTGTGTAATTTTTGGCAGTGAGGCGCTTCGCCCCTGTCCTGTTGGGTTTGTTCCTGGCACTGAGGCGCTTCGCCCGTGCCAGGAAAGGTCGAAGGATGTCGAAGGATTGCCAAAATTAGAGGTGTAACTTTGGCAGTGAGGCGCTTCGCCCCTGTCCTGTTGGGTTCGTTCCTGGCACTGAGGCGCTTCCCCGTGTCAGGAATGGTCGAAGAATTCCCAAAACCTAGAGAACCCTGCACCCTAAACCCGAGACTCAAACCCTACACCCTGAACCCTAGGCTCTAAACCTTAAACCCTGCACCCTAAACCTAAACTCTAAACCGCTTCGGTCGTGGCATGAAAGGTCAAGGATTCCCAAAATTAGAGGTGTGTAATTTTTGGCAGTGAGGCGCTTCGCCCCTGTCCTGTTGGGTTTGTTCCTGGCACTGAGGCGCTTCGCCCGTGCCAGGAAAGGTTGAAGAATTCCCAAAACCTAGAGAACCCTGCACCCTAAACCCGAGACTCAAACCCTACACCCTAAACCCTAGACTCTAAACCATAAACCCTGCACCCTGCACCATAAACCCGAGACTCAAACCCTACACCCTAACACCCTAAACTCTAAACCGCTTCGGTCGTGGCATGAAAGGTCAAGGGTTCCCAAAATTGAAGTGTGTAATTCTTGGCAGTGAGGCGCTTCGCCCCTGTCCTGTTGGGTTCGTTCCTGGCACTGAGGCGCTTCGCCCGCGCCAGGAAAGGTCGAAGGATTCCCAAAAGTAGAGGTGTGTAATTTTTGGCAGTGAGGCGCTTCGCCCCTGTCCTGTTGCGTTTGTTCCTGGCACTGAGGCGCTTCGCCCGTGTCAGGAAAGGCCGAAGAATTCCCAAAACCTAGAGAACCCTGCACCCTAAACCCGAGACTCAAACCCTACACCCTAAACCCTAGACTCTAAACCATAAACCCTGCACCCTGCACCATAAACCCGAGACTCAAACCCTACACCCTAACACCCTAAACTCTAAACCGCTTCGGTCGTGGCATGAAAGGTCAAGGATTCCCAAAATTAGAGGTGTGTAATTCTTGGCAGTGAGGCGCTTCGCCCACCTGTCCTGTTGGGTTCGTTCCTGGCACTGAGGCGCTTCGCCCGTGTCAGGAAAGGCCGAAGAATTCCCAAAACCTAGAGAACCCTGCACCCTAAACCCGAGACTCAAACCCTACACCCTAAACCCTAGACTCTAAACCATAAACCCTGCACCCTGCACCATAAACCCGAGACTCAAACCCTACACCCTAACACCCTAAACTCTAAACCGCTTCGGTCGTGGCATGAAAGGTCAAGGGTTCCCAAAATTGAAGTGTGTAATTCTTGGCAGTGAGGCGCTTCGCCCCTGTCCTGTTGGGTTTGTTCTTGGCACTGAGGCGCTTCGCCCGTGCCAGGAAAGGCCGAAGGATTCCCAAAAGTAGATGTAATTTTTGGCAGCGAGGCGCTTCGCCCCTGTCCTGTTGGGTTTGTTCCTGGCACTGAGGCGCTTCGCCCGTGCCAGGAAAGGTCGAAGGATTCCCAAAACTAGAGGTGTGTAACTTTGGCAGTGAGGCGCTTCGCCCCTGTCCTGTTGGGTTCGTTCCTGGCACTGGAGAGTTTTTTTTCAAAGGCCATGCTGGCCCGAGTCCGATCGTTTTGGACTTGGGCACTGGGCGGAGCCTGCAGATGTGAAAAGAGCGCCTACAAATCAATGTGTTACCATGTTAGGGGGGCACAGGTTAGGGGGGTTGACACGCCTATTTGGCACCAGTGCGCTGATGACGTGCACCAGTATGCACCAGTGCTGATGACGTGCAACGTAGCCAGCGCACAAATCCGGAGCGTCCCAGACCTGGACGAGCTCGCCGATGGGTAAAACGAGCGAGAGCCATGAAGGTCCTTGGTCAGGGATTTCTTTGTGCAGATTTGTTGCAGAATATTGTTGCAAACGGCTCAGGACATGAACCTCTTTATATCGCAGTTTCGGCTTTGGGGTGGGTTGCTTTCTTGGCGCGGCGCGGGGCACCTGCAGGGTGGGGAATAAAAAGGGTCCCCCCCCCACGTCCAAAAAAATAGACTTCCCCCCCCCCCCCCACGTCCAGACGCTTAAGGGGGTGGTGATATGGCAACAGCCTGGGGTCGTGTGTGTTTTGAGTGCACCATTAATCCAGGTTGGTTAGGGAGACCAAAATGAAAACACAAATCCATTTTGGAGTTTTTGTGTTTACCCATACGAAATGATTACTGATATTACAAGTAGTCTAATCCTGACGAGACCAAAAAGGTGATGCTTCAAATGGAGATTCCTCTTAGGCACTGGCTTTTGGATCAACATCAGCCGGCTCCTGCGGTTATGGCGGAGTGCCAACATTGGCCAGCTGAGAAATCCAGCTGCCAAGCCTGTGCTGACGCATGCGCTTCCTCTTGTGCGGACGAGGTGTTGCATGGACGTGTTGCATCAAACATGTACTGGGGTGTCCACCAACCGAACCCACCTTCCGCAATGGGGAGCTAGGGCAAGCCCTGTGCATAATGGCTTAACAGCAGCCCGCTTTCCTTAGCATCATCCAGGACCTTCCAGGGGCTGGCAATTGGTACCCAAGATAGCGCATAGGGCACTGCAGGCACAATTTGACCATCTTTGGAAGGCGCTGTGTTTTTTTGAGAAAGCGTGCCTGGGCGAGCATCCTATCGTTCACAAGCAAATAGGGTGACACGTGATTCTGTTCGGCCCCAAATGGTTCTCAAGTCAAATTAGTTTTGACGGCAACCCCTTCCATGATGTTGCTTGACTTCTGCAGAAAATGGGATGCAGGATGCATCTGGAGGCTCACACCAGCTTGGGGATCAATTGAAACCCCTCGTCCTGGGGTTTCTTGAGGATCCTTCCAGAATGCGGCCCGGGGCTTATGTTGGGTTTCCATAGAGCATTCCAACAGCATCTTGATGGGTTGTGCACCTGCGCATTTCATAGAGTCCCGGTTGAGTGGGGACGAACATTCATGTACCATTGCCAGAACTCAAATCTTGCCCCATCGCTCCGGTTCGATTTCCCACAATGTTCCGTTTCCACCAACTATTTGACTTTTAGCAGGGGTTTGAGTCAATCCCAGGTACCCGAAAGAGACGGCGTGGCTCAGTTGGAAGCGCCTGCTTCAGACAGTCACCATGGGGTGATGGTGACCTGCACATGGTTGTGGAAGACTGGGGTGGGCCACTTTCTGTGATACCAAGAAAAAATCCCTTTAAACTTTAAAGTGACAAGCTAACTGCTGGGATGGGCAACTCTGGTATCACAGAATGGCTTGATTCCCACAATCATGGACTGCAAGATCCAATGACTTCGGCGGTGTTTTTTCTGTTCTCCTGACAGACGCTTGGGGAAGTGTCATCAGGGCTCCCCACGATGAAAGGGGCCAATGAGCAGGCGAAGCAATCTGCGTTTTGCTGAATTACTGCTCTTATTGTAGAACTGAGTTGGTTTTGTGGATCGGTTTGTTTGTTATTCCTTTGGTTGTTTGGTTGTTTTGTTTGCTTGGTTGTGATTGTTTGTTTTGTTTTGTTTGTTTGTTTGTTTGATTGATTATTTGTTTGTTTGTTTGTTTTGTTTGGTTGTTTGGTTGTTTGGTTGTTTGGTTGTTTGTTTGTTTGTTTGTTTGTTTGTTTGTTTGTTTGTTTGTGTGTGTGTGTGTTTGTTTGTTTGTTTGCTTGTTTGATTGATTGATTGATTGATTGATTGATTGATTGATTGATTGATTCATTGATTGATTGATTGATTGATTGATTGATTGATTGATTGATTGATTGATTGATTGATTGATTGATTGATTGATTGATTGATTGATTCTGTGTTTCTTTGTTTATTTGTTTCTTTGTTTTTGTTTGTTTTTTGTTTGTTTGTTTGTTTGTTGGTTTGTTTGTTGTGTTTGTTTTGTGTGTTTTGTTTGTTTTGTTTTTTGTTTGTTTGTTTGTTTGTTTGTTTGTTTGTTTGTTTGTTTGTTTGTTTGTGTGGTTGTTTGGTTTGCTTGTTGTTGTGTTTGTGTTTGTTTTGCTTAGCTTTATGGTCGGTTGGTCGGTTTGTTGGTTATTTGGTTGATTGTTTGTTTGCTTGCTTGCTTGATTGCTTGTTTGATTGGTTGGTTGGTCAGTTAGTTGGTTTGTTTGTTTTGTTGTGTTGTTTTAGAGACTCATTCATGCAAGTGCGCAACCTTGAATAGTCTTCTGGTTGCTGCTGTGTGGTCGAACAGCCAGCTTTTCAACTTGTTGAGAATGCTAACCTAAAGGCAAAAATCCTGTTGACTTCTTTCGGGGCTTTTGGCCCAGTCAGAATGCGACCTACGAGTTTGGTGTTTTGTTCCCCACCAGGGTCCTTCAAGTGGGAAGCACTGGGAAGGAGTTGAAAAGCATGAATCGACAGATCGGTGCAAGAGGCGTGGAGCAAAATGAAGTTGATGCTGCCCTGATGAAAGAAAGCACTCACCAGAGTCGCAGGGAGTCGCAGGGGAGCGAGCTCACTTTGATACAGGTCCTTGACTTGGGGATCCCTAAAGATATCACGCGGCGGATCCGAGGCGTTTGGGCAATAAGCAAGCAAGCCAAAACAGGAGCCAATTTTTGGCTGGGAGCTGCAGGTCAAAGGTTAGGCACAGATCAGACGTGGCCCGGGTAACCCTTCGCCAACCTTGGGGTGAAAAGGTTCCCTTGGTTCCTTCAGGGTGTTTTTCGGAATCACTGGGTTTCAAATTGGAGAAATTGGCAAAAGACAATCTAAGTTTCTGACTTCAAGCTCAATTAGCCAACATGGACCCAAAAAAGGTTGGAGTCACAAAAAATAGGTTTTAACAACTGATGCTTTTGGATGCTTGTGCCTAGTGTCCCACTTAGAAAAGGGCAGGGTCAATGGAAGGCGGCAAATAATTAATAAATCAAGGTGGGCGGCAGGGCCAAAGGCATCATAAAGCCCCGTGTGAGTAAGAGGGTGTGCGTGTGTTTGTGTGTGTCTCCCATTAAAAAAGAGCATCCTTCACTCTTTGGGGAAGCCTCGACTTGGCGGGTGTCCTGAAATCTGTCGCCGGGTGCGCGTCCTGCAGTTTCCCACCCGGCAAAGTGCGGTTCGGGGCTGGTGCTCTTACTTTCGCTGTCCTGTTGGTCTGGGCCTGGATGAACATAGATCCGAGCCATTCGAAGCCCATTTTGCAGAGCGCAGTTCCTGGCACGTGGACGATTCTCGGGACCTTGCTGGCACGCGCCTTTGTGTTTTGTCTCGTCTGAAGTTAGGCTTCTCAGACGGGCCGCCTCTTTTCTTGGCAGACACGTTTTGAACAAGCACACAGCACAAACTTTCTGCGGGGGCATGAGGTTCATCTCGCATCGCCATTGTAAAGGAATCTCTTTTGGTCCTTTTGGGGAACTTCCTTTTGGGTTCCAAGTTAACTTGTAGGGGGGGAATTGTAGACCTGGTTGGTGGTCTCTTTGTTTCGAGCGCCAGTGATCAGTGTTAAACGTGGAGAGACCTTCGGACCCATATCCCTCCCCTCAATCAGGGCGCCGGTTTTTGGGTTCTGATAAGTGGGTTTCAACTCTCACCAAAGGACATGCAGCATTCGATTTGTTCGAACCCATTCAGGGTGTTTCTCAAAATTACGGAACCCTTCTGGTGGTTTGTTTCCTTTGGGTTAGGGTTTAACGATTGCAAGCCTTTACCTCGACCCGATCGGAAGCGATCCATCGTTGCGGCGTGGCGAAGGAGCGACTTGGTTGGAACGGAGTGGTGGAGCGACACTTTTCGTGTCCCAAGGGCACAAAGGCGCGAATCGGCCTCATGGTGCGGTGGATGGGGCGAAGCTGTTTTGGTTTTGAGCTACCCCAAAACGTGCCTCAAACACAGGAACCATTTTTTGGCTGGGAGCTGCCACAGGTCAAAGGTTGGGCACACATCAGGCATTTTGCCACTATAGGCAACCCTTCGCCATTTCCTTGGGGTTGAAAGGTGGTTCCTTTGCTGTCCAGGAAATGGAAGTGGGTCAGGGTGCTTTCGGCCCAGTGCGCCAGTGCTTGCTCCCAGTTTTTTTGGGGGCCCATATGAACAGTTTGTCTGAAAATATACGCCCAAAAAATAGGTCCCCTCAAAAAGACAGACGCAGTTGGGTCTCAAAGTAGAGCACTACCCTTTTTCCCTCGTTCTAAAGAGACACCAAAACGGAAGCCGACCATTGTTAGGGGTCCCGTTTGAGCGTCTGCCTCTTGGGGACACTAGTTGAATATTGACCGCATCGCGAGTTTCATCCATGCGTAATTCACCTTTTTCAACCTCGATGAGGTCCATGACCATTACCTTGACCACGTCACCTGGGCCAACACAAAAACAAACACCTATGGCTTGAGGACATGCTTGAAAGCACGTGCAGGGGTCATGATTCTGACCGTTCCCTTTACCGCTTGGGGGTTGACTTTGATATCATGTCCCCACTTGGACATGCCACTTGGTTTCCCTTGGTTGCAACAGCAAAACATAGATACCCTCAAAAGGACAGACCTGACATTCGTAGGCCGGCTGCCTTGCAGGCCTGCCGAAGTGTGCAGCAAGTCGTCCAGACAGTTTACCTCCGCAAGGAGGGCAAGGTGTGCAGGCGACTGGCACGAGCTGGGGGCTTCTCAACAGCCCGGAAATTTACATAGTTGGTATCATGTGAATGTCCGTTTGAATATCAACGAAAGGTCCACCATTTTGAGAACCTCAAGAGATGCGGCATTGCGGACCAATGAAAATGATCGGGCCCCATGCCTCTTGCAAAGCCTTGAACCAATAATCTTGGACCAAAAAGATGTCTGTCCACCCCGGAACACCTCTTGATCACTCGATAGTAAATCTAACTTCTTGGTCAAACAGAACGCGGCAGCCAAAAATAAGAAACTCCCAATGGTTCACAACCATGGCTTACCTCTTAAAAACACAACTTTTCAACTTTTTGGGTAACATGGGCTATATGTCTGTAAAAGGTTAACTTCCCCAATCCTTGGCGTTTTAAGGGGTAAGAAATTGTCTTAAAATTCCTGGAGGCCTCCTTCGGGACTGGTGAGCTCATCGTTGCACTGCTCCGGGAAGAAGGGGTTCCGGCAACAAGTCCATCCCATTCCAGTGTCCTTTCGAAGAAATTGAGTCACCAAGTGTTTCCAAACCGGGCGCTTTGTCACGATGGTTCAAAGGGGAATTAGCACCAAACCATCCATATATAGGGCCCACCCGGTATGTCTTATATACCCAAAGCCTCATGTTAAAATCATAAACTTGGTTGTTGAAACTGCACCACTTTCTATTTAGCTCAAGGGGGATAGCAACTCAGATTCTTGGTAAGAGGGCAACAACTGGGGCCGTTTTGATTTTTCACACTGGCGCTGGTGGCGGCAAACGGACGCTGTTTGACAGCAGCATTCCGCCTACGAGAGAGTTGCAATTTGCGAATTTTCAGGGTTTCAAGCCGGGGATGAAACTGCAATTCTCAGTTCAGATATTGGAATCTTTCAACGGGTGCGGGTTTAATGAGTGCTGAATAGTAAACCATTGCACTTCCCCTGAAACTAATCTACATGGGATAGATCATTGTTCAATTGTTAGACCATTCAGCATCCCGTGTTGCTGACATGAGTGTCATTCTCGGCTTAGGACCACAGTGAGGATTCCCCTTCAGCGGGGAATCACATCACGTCAGCAAGATTCCTTTGATTAGCATCGTCCTCCGGAAAATGACCGGGCTGTTGGACCCAGAGTGCGGATTAATGTGGGATGGTAGCCAAAACCTGCATGTGTTTTGTTCGGCTGCGCTTGCATTCTCGGCATTTTTAGGGACAGGGTTGAACATACCTCAATTGATTGCCAGACTTAACAAACCTCTTTGCCCGGTGTTGTTTTTTTGTTCTTCTGAGCTTCCTTCATTCTTCCTTTTGACCGGCAAATGGGTGTGTCTTGTTTTGAGAGGCAAACTTTTGTGTTACATGTCCAGTAAGTCAAGCGGATTCCGCCATACCAAGACCCACTCATGAGCTTTTCGCTCGGATCCGGGCCTCTTTCTTCCTGAAGCGCCCTGCGCTCTGCGCCAGGGCTGCCTGATGCAAGCGGCGCCATCAGTGCGACAAAGTCCAAATGCTGGGTCTCCGCACACAAAAAACATGAGTTAGATATTGGTAGACCAAACATGTGCCAGAATCTGAACGTAGTAGTTTTTGGTTACCCCAGATTTGGGCAAGTGTTCATCTATATATGATCACGTGGACTTGTTTTGGCCCAACAGCGGCTTGCTTCCCATAAAGCAACAGTTGAGGGATTCACGTTGCTGAAGCCGATCGCTTGGTGTGTTCTCTCGCTCGAAAGAGTCGACAAGTCCAGGAATTGGCTGTGGAAGCAGCAGCGACGGACCTGTGCATTTTGCTTGGATGTTAGGACTTCAACTTTTTGCCCACTAGCAGAAAGCAACCGAGGGACAATTGTTGATAAACATTCAGCTTGTACGAAGTAGATTTTGTCCATCCACAGTGCTACCGTGCTGTGGGCCCCGGCTCCCCCAAATCCCTCCGCATCTTAGTTCCTGACATCAGCGAATTGGCAACAATACTTAAGATTTTAAGAGTTGGAACCACCTCAAAGTGGTTGGCCACCAAATGGTCCCATTAAGATTCATACTCAATAGTTGAAGTGTTCAATCTATACGTGCAATCCTGGAGGGTTTAAGAGACCCAGGTGTCGATGGCTGTTCTACAGGCCCCCCCCACACTTGGTTCTTGCAGTCTTAGTCTTAGTTGACTCCACAAGCAAATGGCAAGTTGTGAAGGGGAAGTCCGGTGATCCCTATCTGCCGTAAAATCGCAACTGGCAGATGCGAACCGTTCTGGCACAGATTCGGTATATTTAAGTTTGGACGACTTTGCACGCTGACCTGCATTGCGGCTTTGGCTCAAGAAGGGGGATATCTTGCCAAATTACACACGGATTCATCTGTCTTGTGATCATTTCAATCAGTAGCCCCCATCCTTCGACTCACACGCCAAAATGCTTTTGTGACCCCTGGAACGCATGCTCAATGCGTTGTGTTCCCCTTGACACCCCCTCCATCATTTGCCCCGTTGATCAAACATGCCGGCGCCTTAGTGACGGATCACTCGCTCGGGGGCTCGTGGGTGAAAGTGCATGACTCTGAGTGAGGCACAGGCTGCGTTACGAGGTTTTCGGGTGACAAACATGAAGCAAACCATACCCAGATATACCCAGATACTTCATCGCATTTTTGTAGAAAACCCACCTCCGAAAGTGAACTATTGGTCTGCTGACAAGGCAGCCTTGACTACGTGCAGGATGGACCAATCGATGTGCCCCTGTTTTGCGAGAGAGAGCTTTTGCACGCCTCGGGGGGTCTTTTGACTCTTAACCAAGAAGAACAACATCAGAACTCTCTTGTTGTGGCCAATGATAGGGGTCCCCTACGTTTCCCTTTAGCCGCATTTAGGGAGGTTCCTCTTCTCTCAATGTTGTGTCGGAAAAACGTAGGGAACCTTAGGGTGATACCGGTAAAAGGAGCCTTCCCAGGAAGGTCCAGAAGATTCCTACCCTGTGTGATGAAAATGAGCATCGCTTTTGGGTTCGCCCATTTCGGTTAGATTGATGGGTTTGAGATTGTTTGGGTGGTTCCCTTCAGTTTCTGGTAGCAATATTGTGGGGCGTTCACATGATGTAGACAGGTAGATAGATAGGTAGCTAGCTAGATAGATAGATAGGATAGATAGATAGGATAGCTTAGCATAGCACAGCATAGGATAGGATAGGGTAGGATAGGACAAGTAGATAGATAGATATTTAGATAGGTAGATATGATATTAGAGATTTGGAATGCGTGTCGTCTGTGCACCTGGAAATCGGCTCGTTTGTCAACTTGGAAATCGGTTCGTTTGTGCACCTGATGTTTTTCAACTCATTCAGAGGTTACATGGTTCGTTGTGGCCGGTCATGTCGCGTCGTGCAGTGCTGTTGTGCATTGTGTTGCGAGCCCTAATGATGTGAGCCAATCCCAGAAGCCTCAACCTTAAACCCTAAACCCTGAAACCTAAAGTCACGTCAGCGAAACCCAAAAGCATAAGCCCGTAACCCAAGCCCAAAAACCTAAAACCTAACGTGATTTGAGCGAAACCCGAAAGCCTAAGCCCCAAACCCAAAAACTTAACACCTACAACCTAACGTGATGTAAGCCAAACCCAAAAGCCTAAACCCTAACCCCAAAAACCTAAACCCTAAAGTGATGTATGCCAAACCCAAAAGCTTAAACCCTACACCCAAATCCAGAACCCTAAAACCTACAGTGATGCGAGCCAAGGCCAAAAACCTAAATCCTAAAGTGATGTGAGCCAAACCCAGAAGCCTCAACCGTAAACTCAAAACCCTAAGCCCTGAAACCTAAAGTCATGTGAGCGAATGATGCGAGCCAAGCCCAAAAGCCTAAATCCTAAAGTGACGTGATCCACTGGTAGGACAAGTGCGCGGCGCTGGGGAAGCAGGGCAGTCATGTGCGCGGATGAATGCAATTCTAGGTGCCAGAACCATAACACCTACAGTGATGCGGGCGAGCCAAACACAAAGCATGAATCCTGAAGCGATGCGATCCATCTGTAGGAAAAGTGCACAGCGCTGGGGAAACGGGGCAGTCAGCTGCGCGGATGAACGGAATTCTCGGTGCGCGGTTGACCCTCATTCGCTAGGCGCGCAGATGAACTGATATTCAGGTGCGCAGATGAACACAGCCCCGGATATTTAGATAGGATTGGATAAATTACTTGTTTTGCCTGTTCCCAGTAACATAACACAGCACTACGCAAATGGTCTCACGAGAGCAAAAGGGTACAATGGCAAAAGGGTCAAGAGTGTCTTGCTTCTGGAAGTTTTACGAGCTTGCATTTTCCAAGCAACAAGAAACGTATAATATATATATATATATAAAGGTTCAACCAATGACAAAAAACAAAACCGATTTAAGTAAAAATGGCAAGTTGCTCCTCGCAAAGCGCACTATGGAAGTTGCTCCGTGCAAGTTTCTGTGGGCAAGTTCTATTTGCGAGTTTCTTCGCGTGGGTGACTCAATGTCACTGCGCCCGTTTGGTAGTCAAAAGTTGTAATTTTGGAGCTGGAGCAGCGGGAGCGTGCCGATCGCCACTTTTGCACTGCAGAGCTGCGATGTCCGGGCTCAAGCTGCAGGAGCGTACCTTGCGCGCTACGTTGGTCCCTTTTTTGCGGTTTTAGCTTGCGAAGCCTGGGGCTAACCCGGGACCCGCCAATCCAAACCACAACACAGTTTCCAAAGACTCATCCGCGAGCATCGTTTTTCCCGCAGAGGGTCGTCCGTAGGCGTTCTCAGAGCGAGTTGACTGAAAATGTTTCTCTGAGCAAGTTCGCTGAACAAGTTCTCTTAGCAATCTCTTTGGGCAAGTTCTCTGAGCAAGTTCTCTGAGCAAGTTCTTTGAGCAAGTTCTCTGAGCAAGTTCTCTGAGAAAGTTCGCTGAGCAAGTTCTCTGAGCAAGTTTCTCCGCACAGAAGAACCCGTCGCAATGTTTTCGGGAGTTCCGCATTCAAACCAACAGTGCTAAGCCAACACAACAAATATCGAACAGACGCTAAGAATAGGAACAATACGGGATACTACCAGCTGTTTCTCAATTGTGAGTAGACAAGACTAGGAACGCACAAGTGAATTGATGCCAGACCAAATCCAGAACAGACGCAGGAATTCTCCAACTGGTATTGCTACAAGCTCGTGAGTAATACTCGATCAATCGTTATACTGGAGTGCACTACTGCACCAAAACTAGTTTCGCACAAACCCATCGAAAAGCCCATACAGGAGTTCAGTCCGTCTGGGCGGTGTAAGAGCAACAACTCTCCCAACAACGACGTTTCCCTGTCTGGAATGCTATGCGCGTGCACCCCACGCGCAAACTCATGAGCGCCAAGCTTTTCCTGGCGAGGAATAACCTAAATATATATATATATACACACAAATATGTTATATCCATTTATTTCCCTCTTTTCGCGTGCCCCTCTGCTGTACCGAGGTCGGTTTCACGGCAGGAGCATGAGCGCCTAGAGGAGAGGTTGGCTCGTGCAGAGAAGGCGCCAGGGAAGAGGGATGAAGAGGGTGTGGAAGGTTTGCGTTTCTCTCTTCCAACCATTGTTGGGCAAAATGTGCTTAAGCCCCAGACAGGGCATTTCCTTCTTTCCTGTCCCTTCAAAGTCGACTATAAAGAACCAGAAACGCGGCAACGGTGGCCCAGGGAAGCAGCCAAAACCCCCACCGCATTTCTTGGCAGAATGGCCGTGTGTCATCCTTTCAGGCAAAGGTTTCCTACATGCTGTTGTTCTTCCTTTTCTCAGCCAATGGTGGCTGGTTGGTTGCGTTTCGAGACTGTTTCAAGCAGCAACACCCCCAATCCAAGGTTTAAGAGGTTCCCCCCTTACCCGCGTCGCATGAAAATTACGTAGTGCCCGTTGGGCCCGCCTGTTTATCCCATGGGTCGCAATGCAATTTGAGCCATTTGATTGTGCCCTTCACCGCTTCCAGGGGTTTCCTTTCCTTCTTCAGGGGTCCCTTGCCTTGAGAGGTTCTATAGGTTCCCAAAGTGGATTCCGGACCCCCCCCCTTTTGGTATTCGAAGGGAAGTGAAAAGGAAACCAAGGACCACAGCTTGGAGAAACAGTGGCTATGTGAAATAGGAGTCCCGATCCTCAAAATGGCGTTTGTTTTCGTTTCTGAGCCTGAAAGACAAACCCTCGCGCTTAGGTCACCTTTTAACTGTTGGCCTTTTGGTTTTCCCTTGTTTCCCTTCGTCTTATGCGCACTTTGCGCAGGGGGGTGTGGCCCAAGGATGGTACCCAACCGGCCGCGTGAAATTCGCCCACTTCGGTCTTCGGTGAGGCGGTTATGATGCAGGCGGGGCAGATCCAGGAGCTTCAGGCGGGTTTCCCTGGGAGCGGGAAATGGGCGGAGGTGCTTTTGAGGGTGCCATGTTTGGTGGTTTAAACGGGAAGCCAAAAAGTGGGTGTTCGAATCTGTGGTGTCCAATCACCCGGTTATGGCTCTATCTTACATGGCAATAGTAGGTGCACACAAATCCAATTCCGGACATGTCTTGTTTTCGTGGTAAATCAATCGTTTAGGCTTTTGTCGCCAATCCACTTAAGTGGGACTAAATGTAGCAGATGCCGCCATTGGTCAGGCGCAGGTTGATGCTTTGCTGCTGGCGCCGTCCGAAGCCTAGCTGGGAACGGCTGCAATGGCATGGTCATTGGGGCGTGTGTGTTTGAGTATCTTTTCTATGCGGGTTTGAAAGGCAATTAAGGAAACCTATCGTTTGTTGGGGGTCTCATATTTTGACACATGTCCATTTCCTGGCATAAGTCGAGCTCATCCGCGAAGGAGGTTAGTGCATTTTGTCCACTTCCGTGGGAATAGAAATGTTATCAGCCGCAATCAAAGCCTTATTGAAGGTTAGTAGGGCACAGCATTCGCAACCGTTGGCGCGGCCGCCCTTTGATAGACTTATTTGATACGCAGACGAGACTTTAGGGCTCAAACAACAACAAGAATAGCAAGCACTTCTAAGAAGGCTCCTTCAGATTTTTCTCGGTGCTTTCAAGGCTAACTAAAAAGTAAAACCCAGATGTCGTAGGAACCCCAAACATAATTATACGTGTTTTCCCCAAGGTCAAAAGGTACCCTCCGACCAAACACAAATGCTCCACCCCACCAAAGGAAAATAGTCTAGGGGGTTTGTGCACTTCCATGTTTCGAGGTGAAACCAGTTTTTTGGTTGCACTTGCCGGATGTCGAAACGAAAGAATCGGGCCTGCTTGCCAGACTTCCTTTTGCCACTTTTAGGGGGAGGCAGTTCACTCTAAAACCAAGTACCTGCTTTTGGCGGGGGGGGGGGGAGGGTAATTGGGGAAGGCCCAAAAACACAGGGTGGCTGTAAATGGCTTGAACACCCCTCTGCGCATCAGTTCTGGGATTCATCCGGAAAAAGAAGAAGGAAAAAACGCAAAAACATCCTGTGTTGCTTGCTGTTAGACGATGTAAAGACACCAAACGCACAGCTACAGGCCCCAGCTGATTCTCAGCCAGTCATTTGCCTTGGGTTGACGCGGGATATCCGGTTGTGTCCCAGTAAAGGCTTCTTGTTGCATGCTTTTGGAAAGACTGGGGCTCATTTCAAGGATTCGATCGTACTCGTTTCGTGTGCCATGCGAGAGAAATCCCTGGGGAATGTGTCGACCTGTCGGATCATAGAAGGAATCAACATTTCCACCAATCTGAACAATCATATCGAGCTCACCTGGGGCTCAATGCAGCTTACCCGAAAAGATTTTGACCACAGGGAAGCCACCAGGGATGCCATTTGTTCTATATACCTCAAGGAAACCATAGAGGGGATGGAACATGATTGATCTTTCTTTGGCCTCGTATTTTCACTCAGACTTGAGCATCTCCCTTGCTGTTCTGCACACCCTGCGTGACATAGTCGCGAATTCAGGGTTAAGATTCCCCTCCCCCACTTCGACGAAATCTTTGGCCAAGTTACAAAGCTCCCCATCAACCAGAAACTTTCTCCTCTGACACCTCCCCCATAGGGTTTGCTGGCTTTCCCAACCAATGCAGCAACCCAACGAAGCCCTTTGTGGCCCAGGGCGCGGGCCGCCCCGGTAGGCCGGGCGAAACAGCCTTCGCGACTCGTGGAGCCCCAGATCTGTTTCGTTTTCTTTTTTTTTGTAGGGCGCCATAGCCACCCCCCAAAATGGCTTCGGTTTTCCGGTTGGCTTTGGAACCAAAAGGTGGTCGTCAAACAAAGGCGGACCTATAGGAAGACCTGCTGGCCCAAAGCGAACCGATCCGCTGACCCTTCAGTATCCCCTTGCCGGAATGATTTCAATAGTTATTGTACCAGAACGTCAACCTTTTCTTTGGTTGGTAGCATTTGGGTTTCTCTTGACCCACTTGAAACATGGCACCCTCAAAACACAAACACGCACACCAACCCTCTTAGCAAGTTGCAGCCTCACTCCGCCAGTTCCTTCGGCCACCTTCCGTGAGCGCTCGCGGACGCCGGCGCCGGCCTACTCGCTGGCGATGCCGATTCCGGCTGTGGCCTGGCTGTCGAGTGGTTCAAGGACCCAGTGGGTTGGCTCCTTTGCTCACTCCCTGAGGTGCTGGACCTTAGACGTTCATTTGGCTGTGGCTCAGAAAACCGGTACCAAAATGGGTTGCCCTGGTAAGTGGAAACATAGACCAAAACCTGCGTAACCCCTCCTGTTCAATTTTGAGCCACGCCCATTTCATCCATTTGCTCAATACTATTTTAAGTTATTTTCCCTTGGTCTTAAAGGGAATGTATATTTCGAGCGGGCTGGAGCAACTGGAAGATTTCAGTGGCATACAAAAAGTGTGGGCATAATTTGGGCCATCCACTGGCGGCATGAGGTGTGCCTTTCTGTTGGAGGGAGTTCCCTTTGAAAAGTTAACTATCGGAGGGTTCCCCTTTTATCGCATGGCCATGGGGTTTGTGGGCTGCATATCACCGGGAGCTACAACCAAAACCCGGGTAGGTGAAGGTTAGTAGGGGACAGTCCCAAGCAACAGAACCAATTTGGGTGCACCATGGTTTGGATAATGGTTTTGACTGTGACTCACCTGAGCCACCGGCACGCGGACTAAACTCATTGTTTATTCATCCCGGGTTCCATCAGCAGCAGGCATTTGTTTTTTCCAGCAACCGGAGAAGAGCAACTTCAATTGTACACACACACACACACACCCAGGCGTTGAAATCATGGGTCTGGAAGGATGCCTCAAATGTTAAACCCTTTAAGCCATGTGACGAGTAGGACAAGTCCAAACACCTGGGAAGGGAGCCGCAGCGTGTCGCGTCTGAGGCAACACCGGCGGTCCAGCCCGTCGCGTCAGTCTTTGCGCGCACGTGGCGCTCGCTGGATTTGTGGGAACTCGGTGAATTCCGAATGCAGCGGTTGCAAAATGTGTGCTTGTGCGGGTGCATGGTGTGTGCTTATCTAATTTTTCGAGGTGGCCCTTTTTCTTCTTTGGGTTTCAAAGCTTAGAGATACCAAAGCAGTTGCAAAATGGGGAGGTCTTCTTCTGGAGGGTCAGTTGTGCTTCGTGGTTTGAAAAAGAAGGTAAACAGGGCATACACACCTCATTTCGAGGGATCCTAAAACCATCCAGAGAAGTATGGGGGTCAGAGAGGCAATTGCCCACCAGACAAAGCGACCAACACGTGCATATGTGCGCTAGGTGTGTGTATATATATATATACACGCGCTTTGGTGCATTTTGCTTGGATATTAGGACTTTACCGCTTTGCTCACTAATGGGTTTTCCATTAAACCACTAAAACTTAAACTTTTAGCAGGGGAGCAAAAAGCAACCGATTATGTACATAGGTGTTGTGCGTGTGTGCTTTGTTGCGTGCACCCTCTTAGCTTGGTTGCATTGGAACCTGGGCCTATTTTGCTCGTTCATGTTTCGAGTCGTCACAGGATCGCTCCAAATCTGGAGTCGAAGCTTGTCCCCAAAATTTGGGGCATCCCGCCAGTGGACTTCTTCCATAGGTGTCCTTTTTGGTTGATTTGGTTTACAAATAGAGGGCCCTGGTTTACCTGGTGGTTCAATCAAGTACCAGGGCCATCTATTTTCCCACAAAGGACACCTATGACTTTATTTTTTCTTCCAAAATCTTGGTGCTGGTGGTTTGTCGGAAGCATCTGGACCGTTTTGTTATCCTTCTTTGTTTTTCTTCTTTCTTTTTTTCGGCGCAACTTCGGGGCCACTCCGCCAGGCGCCCGGCTCCGGCTCGACGCACAGGCCGCCTTTTGCTATGCGGAGTCGTGTTTTGGGGTGTCTTTGGCGGCTTGGAAAACGGACCTCATCTGAAATTGTTGTGTTTTGTACGGGGGCTGCCTTCAAAATCCCAAAAAGGATATCAAGTGTTTTGTTTTTTTGTTTTTTATCCGCAATGTTTTTGGGCGGGCTTTCCTTGTGGTACTTACCATCCCCACATCTAAGATCCCGAAAAGGGACTTTTGTTCCCTGATGAGTAAAGGGGATACAATGTATGCAGGGGCTTAACCCCACGTGAGTGCAGTTCTGGGGGTGGGACTGCATTTCCACACGGCTCCAATTTTGGTGAACCCAAGGTAGACTCTTTGGGATTCTCCTTTTGGGAAAATGAATCGCTCCTAGGTGTAAATCGACATAGATCGACCTTGAGGGAAGCCCAAAATGGGTATGCCCCGCTAAAGCAACCCCAACAAGGGTACCCTCAAACCAGCACCACAATTCGTGTGTGTCTTTTTTCGGGGCACCCTCCTCCCCCCCCCACAAAAAAAAGAACACGAGAAAATAACATAATATTGTGTTTGCCGTTTGCTAAAATTCACAAAAAAGGGTACATTTTGGAAAAAGAAATAACCCTGAATTGCCCAACCCAGACATGTTCAGGCTTCGATGTTGTGCTCACTCCGGAGCAGTTTGCGGAGCAGAACGGCCTAGACGAGAAGTGCCTGGAGGTATCGGCGGATGCGTCCAGTTGTTTCGCTTCAATTCTGTGTGTGTGTGTGTGTTTTTTGAGGGCCCCTGTTTGATGCTTGTTGAGGAAAATCAACAGGAAAACCACAATTTTGCGGTTTCCCAACGAAAGACCCCCCAGTTGGTGGACTTTGAAGTTTTTTGGGAAGACAATTTTCAAGGTGTCTATTGGGCTTTTTCCATGGTTTTGTCTAGGTTTTTTTGGTTGAAGAGGCACTGTTGGAGGGTTGCGCAATGTGACCCCATGGCCCATGGTGCTATAGAGACGATACTCAAACCCAAGCCCTCAACCCCACCCGGCCGCACCGCGCCAGGCGCTGTTGGGCCAAGCGCCCGAAGTTCAGGACTTGGCGCGGGGCCAAAGTCGACGGGGTTCCGATCGCTGGCATCGAACCACAATGTTTCCAGCATCCTAAAACCGGGTGTTAGAACCCGGTGTAGGGTCACCCTACACAAATCCTGGCATGGAAACCAGATGAATCCATGAACACACCTTCCGCCTTGGCCTTATCACGAAGGAAAAGAGAGCGAGAGGGGAGGGAGAGAGAGAGAGAGAGAGAGAGCGAGAGAGAGAGAGAGAGAGAGAGAGCGGCACATAGGTCGCAATCTTCAAGTAGCACAGTCGAGTTCCAGTGGTTGCTTGGCGGCGGGCTTTTCTCTTCCAGGCTCTTAGAGCGTTGGGCTTGCTCATGATGAAGGCTCTTGCGAGCCATTTAGCCCTCGGAATCTGGGAGGTTTGTTCCCGACGGCATCAGTGCATTCTCAGCCACTGGGCGTGGCTGGAACACCCAGGTTGTAAGTTGACGAGCTTTATCACGTGGACGAGCAGTGGGCTCTTGTGCCCGAGACCGAAGAAAGAATAGTACTAAGATAGGTTTGAATAGTAAAACATATTTCACAAAGTTCAAGGCAGGTTCCATTTTAGTTTAGGAGTTTGTTTTGTGTGTGGTATATTGATTGTATTGTTAGGATGGTTATTGCTTATTTCTACTCTTTTGCTTGAAGCAATATTTGTTGCCCTCTTGGAGGTGCCGCTACTTCAGAGCAGGGGGGAATTAAAGACCCAATTTGTTTTCAGACTACCCTCAATTGGTCGTTTTGGTGGTTTTGGTGGTTTGGCGATTGCTGAATCATGCGAACGGTAGCGCCTAAGCTCTCCAATCCTAAGCACCTGCAGGGTGACGTGGTGAGGTGTGGCGCGTTTAAACGAAGCCGAAGGTTTGCCCAACCGAATTCAACCAGTCCATGACGCCACTTCAAAGCACCAAGTGCGAGCCCAGTTCTGAGGTCATTAGCCAAGGCCCTGCAGAGGGCGCCGAGCCCAGATGGACTGCCAAAGCGAACATCGCTTTGAAAACCCTTCACTTTTGGGGGAACACCTCCGCATGAATCCACCAAGTTGATTAATGAGGGGGTAACGGTCAAAATGGAGCAGGCTATGGAGGCAATATGTCTACTTGCATAAACATGAACTGTGCACAATTGGGTCGAACCTCATCCAACAACGCGGTGTGAGCTGCAATGTGTGGAGCCTTTTTGTCTCAACGTTGAACAGTTCCGTGTCCAGATCCCTTGTCCGCTTCTTGTCCGCTTTTTGTCTCTCTTCAACGTCAGCCCGAACAGCACGTGACTTGGCGGTTCCGAGCCATGCTCTTAGACTTGCATGTTTGAAAGTTCAGACTGAGACGCGCAGTTTAGCAAGGGATCAAAAAGCCATTGGTACCCTAGGGTTCATGATCGCTTTCATTGTACTGGTTGGTGCCTCATTTGTCCAACCATTCTTTTCAATTACTAACCGTGTGTCTGTGTTGCTTGTGGTTTTCTGGAAAGCGATCCCAGAAAAGAATGGGGAAGACATCGGCAGATTAACCGCTCCGTCCCGAATCATGCCCCTCCCTGAGCTACCAACACTTCCATTTTACCGACCTCACTGCCACATATTTGGACTCACTCACATGTGTTGTGCATTCCCGTATGCATGTGTTTGCCTTGCTTGTATGCTTTCCTATGCGCATTTGTTTTGCCTCGATGTTTGTCATCACTTTTTGTTTGGTTCTTCGTGCTTCTGACCAAGCACTTTCCAGACACGAGAATCAGCCCTAGTGCTTTCACTTTCCACGGAAGCTTACCTCTAGGCTAGCCTCCAGGCTTTAAATCATGGTTGCCCGCGGTTCGCTGGGTCACACATCCCAGCTGTGGCCTTTCCGCGGCACCCAGAATGAGGCAGAAATCCGTCGGCCATGGTCATGGGAAGGACGGGCGGATGGGTTGAACCAAATGTGGCAACGGTGCTTTGGCCCTTCGTAGTACCGATCCAACAATAGTCACTAGGTTGCAATGGCTCCCCTTGGGAGTGGACTCTGAAAAATAAGGCCGTTTTTGCACAAGAGATGCCTACGATAGTGGCACATGTCATGTGCCATGCATGGTCTTGGCGCTAGCTTCAGCCGATCCCACAGTCCAAGTCACAAAGGAAAAGGCCGGCCGTTTCTGGAAAACATGCGGATGCGGAGCCTGAATGAGGCCCGGGGCCAAGATAACTTACCGTCTTTCGTCGTTACTTGCCTGAGAATCATCGCGAAAGCCTGCGATCCGATCACAAACGTCGTGTCCTCTACTTGGAGTGATGTGTGGG
Organism: Effrenium voratum; assembly: GCA_963377175.1. Taxonomy (NCBI): domain Eukaryota; class Dinophyceae; order Suessiales; family Symbiodiniaceae; genus Effrenium; species Effrenium voratum. Next base: position 182,905 of record CAUJNA010003599.1, on the reverse strand, counting down.
TTCCTTCTTTTGATCTTAGGCAGTGTGGACTTTTGAGAGTCTGCTATGAGATTCCACAACATTCCACAACCCAGAGCGCTTCTATGCGAGTCATGGCCCGATCAAACGCACCTCAGGTTGAATTGGAGCTTACCCATAACCCGGGTGGAACCTATTCGCGGAATTCAATCCCACATCCACAGGGAGCACTTGACTTTGTTCCTATTACCCTCTTTGCAACAATCATGGAAGTGGACAGAGACTGTTCAACAGGACTTAGTCTTTGAACACCCTTCTGTCAGCTTTGACTGTTAAGGAAGGGTAAGACTAAAGCGGGGGAAGCAACAGCTAAGATTCCGGTGGAACAGCCCCCGTGCCATGTTTCCGTGCGCAGCACGCGCGCGCCCGTGTGCCATTTCTGCGTGAGGATCGCCAAGGCCATGCGCGAGTCCGGCTCGGACATGCAGCAGCAGGCGCGCAGTTTGTTGTTGAGGGTACCCTTTTTTGGTTGGCTTAAAGGGAAGTGAGAGGGAAAACTGTGAGGGGTGCTCAAAATGACGTTTGGAGTTTTGGAGTTCGGGGTGCCCCAAACATGGCTCAGGGCAACATGTATAGCAAGCAGGTTTGGGACCTCAGCCTTGAACCGTGCTTCCGTGGTGTAACTGGGGGAATCACGTGATACTTGAAGCTCCCGTTTGCCGCGGTTTGTTCGAGCTGGCTGTCTCATTTGTTCGTTTTTCGGTTCAGTTTGCGTTTAGCGTTTTTGGGGGGGGGGTCGAGCAGAAATCAATAATTCGAGCGATTGTTTCTCGTACCTAAAAAAAGGGCACGTTGGGTGCCTCAGGTTGATTGTTTATTTGTTTGTGTGTCGCTCGGTCTCCCTGTAAGTGGTCTGTTTGTCTGTTTGTTTGTCTGCCTGCCTCCCTGTCTGTCTGTCGGTCGCTGTGTCTTTCGGTCTGCCTGCCTGTCTGCCTGCCTGTCTGCCTGCCTGTCTGCCTGCCTGTCTGCCTGCCTGCCTGTCTGTCTGTCTGTCTGTTTGTATATATGCTTGTCTATGTTTGGCTTTCGGATTTCCTTTGTCTGTGTGTTTGTGTTTTGCTTTGTTGGCTGGCTGGTTTTGTGATATTTCAGTGTTTATGCCTTCCGTTGGTCGTTAGTTGTGACTTGTTGTAAGGGTGTCGTTATTTACGTATTTTATGTATTTGCAAGTTTATGTATATGTGTTTGTTTTGACTATATATATATATTAATATATGTATATATATATATATATGAATTATGTATGTTATGTAGTGATGTCTTGAACAGCCTATGTTGTTCTGTATTTAAGTTGTGTGTATTTAATTATGTGTGTCTTTATGTATTCCTTGTGTTATTTCCGTATGTCTTCATTATGTATTTATGTGTTTCTGTGTTTAATTGTTTCTGTGCGTCTTTGTTCATTTGGTTGGTTGGTTCTTTGTTCACGTGTGTCCTTGTTTACGTGTTTCTTTGTTTCTGTTTTTTGTTGCTTGCTTTGTTTGTTTGTTTGTTTGTTTGTTTGTTTGTTTATTTGTTTCTTTGTTTGTTTGTTTGTTTGTTTGTTTGTTTGTTTGTGTGTGTGTGTTTGTGTGTTTGTTTGGTTGTTGGTTTGTTTTGTTTGCTTGCTTTATTGCTTGCCTGTGTTTGGTTCTTTGGCTCTTTGTTATTTTTGGTGTTTGCTTCTTGCGTCTTTTGACGTTTCTGTTTCATTTGTTTGGTTGCTTCTTTGTTTCCTTGTTTCTATGTTTCTTTGGTTTGTTTGCTGACTTGTGCATTTGCCTGTTTGCTTGCCTGGTTGCTTGTTTGAGTCACGGGCGAGGGATCAGACAACTGTAAACGAAAGCATGGAATGTGGGCGCCCAATAAAATCTGAGCAAGTCAAAGCAACCTCTTCCTTTCTTAAGGACGGGCTCGACTACGAATCTCAAAGGGAGAACACCCCTCACAAACGTTGTTGGTGGATCTAAATCCCCATACGGGATGATGTCACCTGTCTGGGGCTAAACAATTGCATAATATGTCGTTATCTTATCCCGACAACTCCATATTAGTTGCGTGAAAAGTTCTGGAGGGAGCTCAACCTTCGAATGGGTGTGTCTCTAATAGTTGCGGGGGGCGGCAGCCGAAATGTTTGGTTCCCCTTGGAGGGGCACTGCAAGAGTGCACCCCGACAAAATGGCATGCTCAAACTGTCTCCTCAAAGCCCCTGGGCCTAAGCATGAACCAGAACATCCTGCAGAATTGCGTGCTATTGAAAGATTGATCCAGGTTGGGCAAAATAACGAAACAGCAGGCAAAATATGGTTTTTGGGGCGTACCCGTTGGGCCAAGAGGGCTTCACCGCACGTCCTGACACATCTTAGGTGGAGACCTTTATAGCGGAAAACTTGTTGGATGAGAAGTGCGCGGAGGCCGGTGAGAGCTTTCCTGCTGAGCTGTGAGTTTCCTGCTGAGCTGTGAGGGCCGGCTTAGGGCACAAAGCGCCCCTGCTTGTTGCGTGCTTTGTTTGTTGGTTTAAGGGAAGATGGTTCATGTCTAGGTTGGACCTTTCTAGCACCGACCTTGTCTTTCGTTGGATTTTGACCTTTGGACCTGGGGCTTTTCGACTTGTTGCGGTAACACTTTAAGGTGAGTTTGCTTTGGGGTGATGTTTAAGGAGAGAATATAGGACTATGAATAGGGAGGTAGCCTTGACATTTTGTTTAGAGGGGAACCCAAAATCCAACAGGGGATTTCGGGGACGTTCCGTGCAGTACCGAGCCGGAGTTGAGTTTATGGTAAAAGCATAGATAGGTGCTCCCCCTTTACCCCCAAAAATGGCCTTGCCTGAGCCTCATTAAGGCTTACCAAGAGATCTTGGGGCGGGAGGCCTAAGGGGGCACCCCGAGGCTTTCGTAAGTTCAAGTCTCGTGCTGAACCAAGGTGGTTAGTTGGGGGGGTTTAACCTGATTCTGTCTTGTGCCCTCTACCCCGCAGGTTTTTTTTTTGGGGGGGGGACATACTGTCTTGGGGCTTATTATTGGGGGCATGTTTGTTTTTTAGGAATATGTTTGGGATGTTCTTGGAGGGAAGGCAGCGGCTCTTTTGGGAATCCTATGCCAGGCACTACGATCGCAAACCCCCGAGTGCCAGGCAGGTTGTCAGAGTGAGGTTCTTGGGGCTTACTGCGATTACATCCCTATTGCCAAGCAAACATCGGCGGCCAGGTATCCGTTTGCTGGGTGCATGCAACCCAAAAAAGGTGGTCCGATTCCCAAAAGTTTACTCTACCAATGATTGCTTTGGGCATTCATGTTAACTGGTAGGGGAGTAAAGCCAATCATTTACTTTTTGACGATTTTCCAAATGGAGCCGGAAGGGGATGAATATGTGTTTTTCCCTCACCCCTATGGAGCAACGAGCTTGCTTTATGGAAGGGTGTGAGTCAAAGGCTCCAGCAACCCCCCTTGAATGGAGTGAGTGGTATTGAAGAAGTCATGCTACGGCCCTTGGAGACCTGAAATCGATATGCACTGGCCAAAACAACCAATACTTATGTTGTTTCCAAACAATAAGCCACGGTTTTAGTTTGTCCAACTAGATGCCATAATTTGCTGAGTTGTCGAACATGAAACCCGAAGGGGGGATTGGTTTTTGTCTGATCTGTCCAGACCTCGTATTGGCAGCTGCAAGCGCTTCTCTCAGCCGCACTCTGAAATGCACAGCAGACATCCCAGACCTCCCTTGCCGTTGGTTGCTCCGAATTGGTGGTTTGGATTGATGGTTTCGGGACTTAGGACAACTCTAAAAGCATTTTTAGAGAAATATGTTGTTGGCATTGGCTCCTGTAGAGGGTAGATGGGGAACCATCCGCAAAGCCTCCAAGCCAGCTATTCGAGGGAAGCCGATGTTGTGCCCTTTTGCCCTTGTTTTGGGGGGAGAACTGTACGGCTCGCTGCCTGAGTTCCTTGACCTTGGGCTTGTTGGGAAGACCATTTTAGTGGTCAGGCACAAAGTTCGGGCTTTTCCTTGCCAATCCACGCAAGTGAGAAGGGCGTCACATGTTGGGTCTGTGAAGTCACCTCGATGACGATACTTCTTTAAGGCTGCGTTGTTTAAGTCTATGACTTGTCTTCGTTTGCCCAGTTTTTGTTGCATGGGGAAACGCCGCAGTCTACCAGCGAAGGAGCCTATCGTGTTAAGGTCTGACCCAAGGCTGGAGTTTACCAGAGTTTCATTTGCTTGTCGCTCCTGTTGGATTAATTAGCTTTTGGCGTTCACAACCGACCGCTTTCCGTTCCCTCTCAGTGATCATGTTTCTTGACCTAGGGTTTAGGTGTTGAGGTCTGATATGCAGAACATGCAAGCAACATGTAATTTGTGCTTGCTTTGTGTGGTCCGTGTGCGGTGAATTCACTAGATTTGCGCCGGGCAGCACTCGGTGAATCATGTTAACGTCGGATTTATGCCCCTGCCCCAGAAGCTCAAGCCTCAGATCAAAGCGGTTTCGGGGAGAAAGTGATTTACGAGAGAAGAAGGTTGGGAGCGGAATGATTCATGATGCTAAGCAAGGCTGGCCACGCCTGGACAAGTATTCAACAGCGTGCTTTTGTTTTTTGGTTTGCCGAAGTAATCAGATGCGTGCTGAATGCTGGCGCCGCGCACGGAATCTGCATGATTTTTGGCCGTCCGCAGAATCCACGCGTTTAATGTTCGCTGCGACGGTTGCGAGTTCGACCGGCGTGGCATACTGGCAGCAGCCTGCCTAATTTGAGGACACTGCTGGGTCTTAAATGCGCGCTCTTCTGCGCTAGTGAAGAGCGGAGCATAATTTAACGTTTAATTATATTTATCCAGATGAGGCGTTGTGTTTGCCAGGCAAGAGAAGCATCACAGCCATAGTGGTTTATCGAGAGGAAGTATGTGAAACACGTTTGCGCATCGTGCTAGGTTATAACAATGGCTATTCAGGAAAGCCGCTTGCATCTGAAGCTAGCGGGTTGGAATCCTTATTTTGGAGCAACGGGCAGGATCTGCCACGCTAATCTGACGCATTGGAAGGCTTAATTTGAGCCTGGAAATTAGATTGAGATTTCATTGGGCCAGCAGAGCCGCCTTCCAGACACTAGGCGAGCGGCATGTCGAAGCGGGAGCAACTCAGGAGGGGCAGATGACGGCACATCGCCAACTTGGGCCGGCGTCAGTGTTTAGAATTTGGATCCCGAGAACACGCCATAGTAATCGGGTTGGAAGGCTTGGACGAAGAGACCCCAAGCGTTCCCTATTGTATTGCTCCAAGCATAGGTATGACTAAGCCGCGAGTGCAAAAGGTTGGGCTGGCTTCCCTGGATTACCCTTTCTGCATGTTTCTTTAAGTGTCCGTTGGTTTCCCTTAGTTTCCCTTTCCAGCAACCATTTCCCAACCCTTTTGCCGAATTCTCAGGTTTCTTTTTCGGGGTACCTCTACCCTAGAGTTATCTTCTTATTTTTTTGTAGATAGATGCGTCGTTGAGTGTCCTTCCCTTGAAAAACCAAAAGGAAATCGTTATTTACCTAGCCACAAAGTCAGTTCCAAGTCCGTCGCTCACAACTCTTGAAGCCCCGATCACCACCCACCCCACCAAACCATGCACCCAGCCACCCACCTATACCCAGCCACCCACCCACCCACCCACCCACCCACCCACCCACCCACCCACCCACCCACCCACCCACCCACCCACCCACCCACCCACCCACCCACCCACCCACCCACCCACCCACCCACCCACCCACCCACCCACCCACCCACCCACCCACCCACCCACCCACCCACCCACCCACCCACCCACCCACCCACCCACCACCCACCCACCACCCCCACCCACCCACCCACCCACCCACCCACCCACCCACCCACCCACCCACCCCCCTACCCACCCCACGCACCCCACCCAAACCCACCTCTTTTTTTTGAGGAAACCCGCGCTTAGCCCAGATCTCGGGTTGCGCGCTTCGCCATTCGCCGCTTGTTAGGTGGCGGTGCTGAACCAAGGGCCCGCGAGCGGGCGCAACGCCTCTGCCATGGCCGGGGAAGCCCGGGGCGTCTCTGGTGGAGGGTGCCCTTTTACCCTCTTTTGGGGGAGGGTTCCCCTACCAAAATAGACCACAGAAAAAAGGTACCCTTATTCTAACCTCTCTACTGGAGTACCTAGTTGACTAAGGCCTCGTTGATTTTGTTTGAAAAATCGGTTTGACTAGACTTTTCTTGGAGAACCAAATCAGAAAGTCGATTATTTGCTGTGAACAGGGTTCCCTGTATTTGGCCACCACTTGGTGGCTTGAGAAATCACTAGGTTGACCAGTTGAAGCTCAGTTTCCTTTTGGCGGGCTGATGTTTAAAGTGGAAGTATAGGGAGCCTTATTGAAGATCAACCAAGTTGTCAAAGAAGTAAAACAAACACTCGCCGAGTGACTACATTTGCCTTTAAAGTCGGCAAAGGGTGAAGCCACCCGTCAAACAAAAGCAACAAGAAGAAGGTTTGTGTCGTACTACCGTGGTGGGTTTCATTCTCAAGTGCTGGAACCTGCAAGACCCCGTAAAAAAAAGTTGGAACTCTCAGGGAGTCGATGTGTTTCCCAAATAGCTGGGATTCGCTGGTGCACATTTGCCACAGTCTTTGTTTACACCCCATTTACTCGGGGCTGGTGGGGATGGTCAGGACAATATGCTCAGCCGATTCATTTCGAGGTCATGGGCCGCATTGCCAAGTTCCAGCGCGGAGGCGGATCGGCATGGGGTGAAGAGGCAACTGCCAGCACCTTCCAAGGGTAGCTTTTCCATTTGTACCTCAATTTTGTGTACCAACTGAGCCCTTGTCGGGTGATGAGATTGTTTACTTGGAGGGCTCAACATGTCCGTTTTGGAGGCCCTTGAAATTTGCTTGCATTGTTTCGCAGAGCAACGTTTGTCCAACCGAAACGGAGATGTGAGGCAACCTTGGGTCATCATTTCCAGTTTGTGAGTATTCTTAAATACTTTTTGCCCAGTATTTTGATGTATTTTGTCTTTGCTTGGTTCTGTTCAGGGGTTGGAAAGGGCAGATGTGTCCGCTTACATGCCAAAGACAGTCCACTCCGATCAGATCCCCCCACATTTGGCTTGGGGTTCGGTGTTGCTGATGCCTCAAGGTTCCAAAGCGCCAGAAGTGCCGTCCTCTACATACGCCGCGGAAAAAATCACTCCAATCTCCCAGGGGCTCCCTTCATCTTCGCCGCAAGCCTGGGGCATCCACATGTTTTTGGGAGTTGTCCAAGTTGTCCTCCCTTGGCCCTGTCTTTCTTGCCAACCTCCGGATTTCTTTGCTTCTTTGCGCCGATTTCCTTTTAAGCTTGGCCGCGAACAAGGCCCTCAGTCTCCACTCTCACCTGAAACGTCCATAGGCTTCCAACGGTTTCCTTCGGCGCCACGAGAGGCAGTTCCCTTCACCTACTGTTGACCCTCGAAAGATGTAACCGTCTCCAAGCGGACACCAGGGCCCCAGATTCTTATGAGCTTATTTCTGTTCCTTGGTGATGGTGACACAAGGTGATGCAATTGAGCCTAGTACCCCCCAACAACTGCTTTTTCCCATCCCAAGTACTGTCCAAAAAGCAGTGGTTCGGGGTACTCATCTGTGTGTGTTTTTGCTTTGGTTCTGTTCGTTTTAAGTTGTGGCGGCTTGCAAACAATCAATCTGTTTAACATACCGAGGCTTGGGAAGTTAAAAGGTGGTCCGTGCCCTTGGCATGTCAGGTGCGTGAAAGGCTCGGGAGGGGCGCGGGTGCGGAGGATATGTCGCGAGAAAGAGACGCGATGGCGGGGGAGGGTCTGTGAAAGTGTCGATTCTGGTGACCCTAAATGGGTTGCAAACGGGTTTCCGATTGCACCAAAGGACGCTGTGCGCAGCCTCCGAATGGAACCCATTTGTTAGAACCCATTTATTCCACCGGTCAACTATCCCTGCCTACAATGTTGAAGATTCCGAGCTTCTAAAAGATCAAACCGCACGAGCTGTTTGGTTTCCTTTGGCGTCGCTGTACCGGGGAACAAACTTCTATTTGGATGTTTTTGCCATGGTTGGTTTCAAAGGGAAGCCACAAGGATACTGTTGCCATTCTGGGACATGTTAAGAGAAATCCATCTATCTTCTTCAGCTGAAGACCTGGAGACGGGTCGGTGTGTTTGAGCCGTTTTGAGCCGTCCACAACTCCGGTCGAACTATTTAGCCTTTTTCTTACCACACCTCTCGCTCATCCGCTGGCCATTGATCCGAAAGTAAATCAAACGGCACAGACTCAAAGAACTCATGAAGAAGTGGGTCTTTCTCAAGATCGGGTTCCCGAAAAATGTGCCATTGTCGTTTGGTTTCCCTTTAAACTAGCCCCAAACAAGGTAGTCTCAAGCACCCAAAGCGTCAAGTCAACCAACCAGCAAACCAACCAACCAGCAAGTCAACAAGCCAGCGAGCAGGCAAGTATGCAGGCAGACACGGGCAAGCATAAAGCGCGCAAGCGAGCGAGCGCACACCGTCGCACACAAGCAAAGACAGCCAGACCAAAAAGCATGCAAGCGCACGAAATTGCACAAAGATGAATAAAGCAACACAAGTGTACTGACACAGGAACGCCGGAACCGGGCCCGGCGCTGGCCATGTTTTGTGGCAAGCCGGGAATGGCGGTCTAGGCGGGAGTCGATCTATGCGATCGGGTTTGCTCCAAGGTGTGAAACGATGTTCAACAGCAAAGGGTAGTGTTGGATAGTTTTGGCACCTTTTTGTTGCTGGATCCTCGGTAAGGGAACCGTCACATTGCTGCGAATGTTGCTTCCTTTGCTTTCATGATTTGAAGGATTAAATGCCTAGCCTTTTTCCAAAGATCGGGTCTTTGCAGCATGCCATGTATGGTCGAAAGGCTATTTGCTTGGACTACGTGGGGCAGGTAGAATTCTTAATGCCCTGTCCGGGCACGGATGAAGTTGACCCATTACAGTATCGCAAAGATTCTCGGGGTTACCTTGTTATTTTTTAAATCTCATTGGGGCTTTTTTCTCACCATTTACCTAATATCATTGACATGGCCAACCACCCATGGGTGAAAAGAAGTTTTCAAAAGAAGTATGGGTGAAAAGACTGAGGAGTAAACCTTTCCACTTGTCGGCTGCTCACAAGCCTTTGGGTTCCCTGAGACCGGTACGCGCAGGTTCCGTTCCACAATGCCAGGCAGGATCCAGTGAGGTTGGCGAGAAAGCAATCGGTGTCGCTTCGCTGGTGGTTGGTTAGGGACTATGGTGGGGTAGTGAGGCTTGTTTAAACCTCAATTTCGGGTGCTGCTCACCTGAAAATGCTTAAGGGAAGGCACAGGCAATGAATACTTATTGCAGGCCCAGGGCAGTTTGACTGGTTTGCCTCAAACGGTGCAATTTGGTTCGTAATTGGCAGAGACACAATGACCTCGTGTTCCTGAATTTCCAGAATTTCGACTTAGCCCCTGTCAGGCAGGTGGTTGGTTGGCTGGGTTGGGTTGGGGTGGGTTGGTCGGTTGGTTGTTTGGGCTTGCTGAGATGTGAATAGGGGCGGGCGTTTGAACAACCTTTGCTTCAGAAGGAAACCGGATGGTTCTTGCTTTGGAGACACAGCTGCACGGACTCTTTTCCAAGGCACCCCCAAGATGGTCATGTTTTCCTTTGCACTCCGTTTGAAACAACATAAACAACCCAAAACAGGTACCCTCAATATCCCTCAATCAGCCTGTGGAACTGTAGAGTCCTTCTGGATCTCGCCCGGTCCAGACCACAACGGAGACTACGTTTTCAAATCCCTGTGATTGTGATTGTGATTTCAGATGCGGTGCCACTGGCACCTGGACTAAACAGCGCAGGCTGTTTGTCCGCACAGAGCTCTGCCCCAACACCGCAGCAGCCCCGGCGACCTAGCCAGCACGGGTGCCAACCGCCATTGGCCTACGGGCCATCGTGCTGGCTTGGGTTGGTAAAAACCTCAAAAAAGGAACCAAACGAAAAAAGAAAAGAAGGCGTAACCTCTCAACCGACAAGGTCGGCAAAACACAGGTTTCCAGGGAACCCCATGCAACAGCTACCTTCATGCCTTTCCGGAATCCTACTGCCCTGTACCGCCTTTCAACCCTCATCCCTCAGAACCCTTCCCTCGGAGCTGCTCCGGACCACTCGGAGCTTATTTGGGCAGAGACCCCATAGCATTCAGCTGTTTGGGGAAAAGACAAGGTCAAGAGGTTCGGGTTTGTCCTTCTCCAGCGGCGATGATTTTTTAAGGGGAAAACACCGCAAGCGGTGGACATGAATCCCCACCATGACGTCCACCAAAGAGTCCCTCGCGAAAAGTCATAGCCAACTGGGGGTGTCATTTTTGAGGGGATCCACAAAATGGTGTTTGTTGTGTTGGTCTCCCTTTTTCACCAACCAACAAGGAGTCCCTCAAGAACAGACACACCCATCTAAGCCCATCTTCCAATGGACCGAAAGGTCGCCCCCTTTCAACGTTGCAAAATAGTTTCTTGGTAAGGATCACCATGCCCTTTTCGCATTTTTGGTTTTGGGATGAAATGTGGCCCAGGGCCACAAGGGCCCAAGCGGCCGGTGAGGCGCGCTGAGCTCCGCGGACCTGGATGGTATCGCCCAGCACGGGGCCGAAGTCAAAATGGCAGACCTCTTCGGTGGTGCCGTGGTCGTTCATGCAGGCACCGTATTGAAACGGTTAACATACGGAGATAGGGTATGATACCTACATGTGTATACGACAATGTGTATATTGTATATATATATATATATGCATTATACATGGTAATAGTGTGTAGAGAGAGAGAGAGAGACCACATGTATGTGCAGCGTTTATCGTTTCTGTGTACATTTGTTTGTTTCACCTATTTATTGTTCATGCGTCCTTTGTTTTGCTTGGTGATGCATCTACTTGCAGACCGGATGTGTGTTCTGTGTGTGCTTGAACAACTCCGTCTTCCCTGAGCCCGGGTTGGCGAACAGGGGGCTGAATCTGTAAACTGCGGAGAATCTCCAGCTTGAGTTGCCGGATGGGGAGGCCAAGGGGATCCAACACGGATTCAGAGCCAAGGCACAAGCAGTCACTAGTACTTATTGAGGCTGCGATGGCTCCCTCTGTGAATCTGCATGGAGGCGTCTGACATTCTAAAACCTGAGTGAACGGTAGCAAATTGCAGCTACCTCAGCTGCTGAGCTGTGTCGACGCGAGGCACAGTGATCTGTATTCCCTCCAGCCGCGCCCTCCCCTCCAGCCATTTCTAGTTAGGGCACAGAGGGTTAGGCACGAGTTGGTTCCTTCGCAGTGGGGTGCGGTGTGAATTCGTTTTTTTTTTGGCCAAACTAGCTGGGAGGCCTGTGGTGAGAAACGACCCGGCTCGCCCTTGCCAACTTGTAGTCCCCACATGTTCGGTTTTTGTTGGCATGAAGTGAGCTCCCCACGGATGGGGCGCTGAGTACTGTAGGGACTCCTGAAGCAGCGTGAATTTCACAAGATTGATAGATGCATAGGTGCAATTTTGTGTATGGATACAAACTGATTGCAAACATGGCGCACAAGTCCACTAGACAAGTATGTGGCCGTGAATTTGTACCGTATACCTGAAATGAATGAGATCCTTGCAACAAAGAAAGAAAGATCGATCATTGCAAAACAAAACAACTCTGCAACCCTATCATCGATCCCTTGTGCGCCCCGCTTGAATGAAATACACAATTTGTAGGAACTTGGCAAGACCTTTGCATATTTTTGCTTGGCTCATTGTCCTGAGCCTCAGTCCGAAGCCCACCGTTTTGGCAACTTGTTTGTTGCGACCATCAACAACCATTTTAGTAAGGGTCCTGTGTGCGTGTGTGCGTAGCATTTTAGAACCCATTTGTTAAAACCCATTTAGGGTCACAGCAAATGCTAGCTGTTTGGGTTGTTCAAAATAAATCCTTGCTGGATCTATATTGAACAGGTTCACTGGATTCCGCCCTCTTCTGATGTTCTGATGGGTTCCTTACTAGAATGACTATGAATTTCAATAGGTGTAGGGAACCTCCAAAGTGATGGACATAAATCCGCATGTCCATCAAAGGGTGGTCTATTCAAACTCAGTGCCAAATTGCTGTGCCAAATCGCTCAGGTATATCGCCGAGCATGTCGGGCGCTCAGGGAGCGGAGCTCTGAGTCTTTCTTTGAGAGTCACCTCGGACTGGGTTGAAAGGGAAACCAAATGGATTTTGAGAAATAACTGTACGTTTTACCTGGGGTCTCCCCCAAAGTGATGGTGTGATTTAGGGTGGCCTGAATATTAAGTAGAATCTGAACATATATACGTTTGTACCAAGCTAAGGTGCTTGGAGCTCGGCCCTTTTGGTGAGCATGGTTTAATGTCAGTAAATCACTGCGAAGATTGCCTAGATGGAAGATCAGACATCTGGAAGCTATTTGCTTTGGCCTCAAAGCTTCCAATTGTATGGAAGATGTGGGTGGATGTGTCAGACACGGCCGGCGTTCTCGGCGTTCTCGAATTTCTTTCGCCCGGGCTGTTTGAAGGATCCCACTTGCCTAGAGACTGAAACCCAGAGGTGACTCATTTCCCCACGTGGCTTATCCCAGTATTCATAGAGGATCATCCATCCCAACCAGTGCAGGATTTTGTTCATCCACAGTATTGTCCCAGGAGGCAGTTGGGGCTGTCTTGTTTTTGAGGGTACTCTGTTCGGGGGGGGGGGGTAGATGGAAACCATATAACGAGATCAGTTTGGAGGGTTCCACTATTTTGAGACAACTGCTTTTTCAAACAAGTCCAGAATCCCAATGTCCAAAAAGCTGTGGTATGGGGTGGGGGTGCTGGATGGTGTATATGTGTTTGAAGGTACCCTTTTTGGGCTTGGCTTTAAAGGGAAACCAAAGGGGGGACCGCCTCTTTTTTGACCCTCCGGCTACCGCTTTCATTGTTTTCGTGACTACCGTCCATTTCGCAGTAGTCCCGCAAATAAACCAAAAGGCAGTGGTTTCCCGAAACTACGGTTGCTTCCCACACTAAAACTGCAGGTGACACACAGTGACACACGGTGCGTGTCACTTCCACGCTGTCACTTGGGAGTCATAACCATGGCCAACCGTTTTTTGTTGGAGGGTGCTGGGAAAGACCATGGTCATTTGCTGGGCGGGGCCTCATTTGGTTTCCCTTTAAATCCAAGCCCAAAAAGGGTAGCTTCAAAAACACACAACAACAAAAAACATCCATCACCCAGGTTCGTGTTTCTAGTTGTAGCCGTTTTTCGCTGCCTCATTTGCTCAGAGGCCCGGCACGTGGTGGTGCTCTGCGGCGCTGGGATCTCCACGAGCGCGGGCATCCCGGACTTCAGGCCCGGGGAACCGGGGAACCGGGGAAGCTCGGTGCCTGGAGTCTCAGCCAAAGGTCCAAAAGGCGAAAGGGAAGTTCCTCAGCAGACCAGCGGGGTGTGTTTCTTCTGAGGGTACCCCCTTTTTGTTGGTTTTAGAGGGAACTTACCAGGACAGCCAGCATATCGGACGTCCTCGCAAAGAAGGCAAAAATGATCTCCCAGGGACCAACTGGAGTGAGACCCATCACCAGATATTCCCATATAAATTCTTACGTCTTCCTCTTGGGCGAACTTAGAAAACAGATTTGCCCAACCCCGCAACCGCGAACTCCGCATCAGGTCGCCGGGCACGGGGCTGTACCACAACCTGCAGCGTGGGCGGCCGAGACGCACCCCCGGACCCAAATCCGGTGACCGACCCCAAGTTTCGCCTCAACGGAAGACGGGCCCTTGGACCCTTGGATTCCAGGATTCCCGGGTCAGTCAAGAAACCACAGCACCGGAAGAGGCCAGGCTCTTTTGGTCTTGAAGTCACCATGTCAGCCTCTTAGACCCCTTGGCGGGGTGTATTGCCGATCGTGGTTTGCACTTGAGACGGTGCAGCTTGATGCCTAGCCACTTTTGTCCACATCTGTTGGTCGCCAAGCCAGGTTCCAGTGTAAGCACAAGGGCCTTCGATTGCGGCTCACCCATTTGGGACAGGTCTCAATGCTATGCACCTTCTGTACCTGTTGGTTGGGAATGCCATGTTTGCCAACTGATTGACCAAAGCAACTGGAGCCGGAGGGTGGGATGCAACTCTGAGACTTTTTCGCTGAGGATTTGATCTGCCAGAAGCGGAGGCCATCTTTGACCTGAGCTTCTTCCAGGAGGTCCAGGTTTGTCGATGTCTGCCGATTTTGTTCCGGTTAGAATGAGCGGTTCCGATTCGGGAATCAGCAAGCTGAATTCGAAAACCACACATGGGACCCCACATGATGGTGGGTCCTTGTGTGTCTTGGGGATTCGAGTCGTGGCTCAGGTTGTGAGAAAAATGCGAAACAACATATGCAGCAGGTGAGGGGCCCCCTCCGATGTACAAAGTGACTTTGTGTGGCCCATTGCATCAAATGGTACCAAGAAACTATCTTAACATGACCTTGTGACCCTTCCAACAATGGAAGACTAGATGGGTGTGTCTTTTTTGAGGGTACCCCTAGCTAGTTTGTACTTTACAGGAACAAAGGGAAGCCAAAGTCGCCTAAAAAGGACACCAGATGCCTTTTCAACCCCTTCGGGTCTACTCGCGTCGCCAGCGCCCGGACGCTTTCTATGAGCTCTGCCGCGAGATGTGGCCTGGGAACTTCCACCCAACGCGGCTCGGACGTCGCTCGATGTCGCAGGAAGTTTGCTGCAACGTTAGGAATCGATTGCCCTTCATAGGTGTCCTTTTTGGTTGTTTTGCTAGGAAAATAAATGGCCCTGGTTTACCTGGTGGTTTAATCATCTACCAGGGCCATCTATTTCCCCTAAAAGGACACCTATGTTGCCCTTAGCAAAAGGAAAATGCCAGGCTCGGAGGTGAGTGTTGATCAAGTTGAAACTGCCGCAAGGAGGGCTTGGCCCAACCCTTCAGGAGGCCTTCGAGTCGGGTTTCCGAAACGGTGGCTGTACCCGTGAGTCCTGAGGTTCCTGTTCGTTTTTTTTGGGGGGGGGTTTGTGTAAGAGAAACAAGGAGGGCCCAGGCACCAGGCTACTGGCTTCTAGGGAGGCAGGGGCAAAAGAAGGGATCACTTGGTACATGTTTTTTGTTGTTTTCTTCCGCGAGTTGGTCAGGTAGCCCTAAACTCGTGTATCCCTGGGAAGCGTTTGAACCTCCGATCTTTTGCCTCTTGATTTCCATAGCGCGCCAGTGGCACCACAAGGGCTTGTTCAAATCCAAAGCACTCCATGAATTCAATATCTACCCACATTTACGGACTCCCAAATGGGTAAAATGTATGTGTATAGTACCTACATTGATTGTGTGGAATGGCAGCAGCTGACTTTTGGTATGTTGAAACCATGTAGAAAGGATCGATGCTTTTTGCATGCAAGTGTTTAGGTAATTCGTGGGTGTTTTTGAGGGCACCGGAACTGGAGAACTCTCTTGCATGGTGCTTTTATTGATGGAGTCACAAAAATCAAGCCGTGTCATGTGGGTCCAATTGGAAACCAGAGATTGCTCTGAACGCGACTCACTCACCCCACGCTGTGCAACTTGCGTAGCAGCAGGCCCGGCCCAAGTGCGGCTGCCTAACAAGCCCAATCCCAGAAATCAAAGGTGCTAGAGTTTTAGGTGTGTTTGTGTGTTTGAGGGTACCTCTTTCTCGTGGTTTCAAGGGAAACCAAAAGAAGACCCAACCAATTTTTTTTCGGGGGTCCCCCCAAAGAAAACAAAATACACCCAGACAACGGCCCTCACGTAAGGTGATTGGCTTGCCTTTTGCCACGTGGGACCAGGAAAGGGCTGTGGGAACGCTAACCTGGGGGTAGGCTCACGGGTGCCAGGAGCCTCGAAAGGACTCGAGCAGACAGCCAGTCAACTGTATTTCGAATTGTTATTGGATGACTCAGGGTCGAATTGAATATCAGGCTTGGCCCTTGACCAGTTTCTGTGACAAGGAGTCTCCTAAGTGATCAAGTTGGGCATGGGGATGGCCAGCATCAGAAAGGGTCCCACAACCATAGGCTGATTCCCGCAATTGGGAGAGCCCCCGCATGGCACATGCCAGTGCGATTCTGCCTTCCTCGAAGACCTCATCAACCAGATCCCCAAAACGCGGGTCACAAACAAATCGCTGCTTTCAATCAGCAATGGTGGCTTTGGGGTTCAGTGTGAATCTCTAAATTGGGTGTGGCTCAAAATTAAACAGGCGGGGTTACGCAGGTCTTGGTCCATGTTTCCATTGACCAGGGCAACCCGTTTTGGTACCGGTTTTCTGAGCAACAGCCAAATGGCTGTGGGTCAAAAATATACACCCCAAGTGGAACCCTAGTAAGTGGAAACATGGACAAAAACCTGCGGTCCCCTGGTGGTTTAATTTTGACCCATAACCAAATGTTTTTTGTTATTATGTTTTTGTGGATCTCACACGACATCCTGGGGGCCCCAATCTCTATCCTGCTTGGAAGCCAGGAAGATGTTGGCCGTTTTAATGCTATCCGTTCCCCATCCGACGGCTCCAAGGTGTTCATTTGTTGCACCCAAGGCCCGGAAAAGCTTTAACCACCAGCCGAAATGGCATCACGGCGCTTGTTCATATCCTTTTTCTATTGAACCGTTGGGGAAAGGCCGATTTGTCCGCGGCTAACATATGAAATTGAACGTGAACCGAGGCCCTGCCACTACTTCATCCGCTTGCTTAGCGACAAGGGCATTCTGCAGAGGCAGCACGCGCAGTTGATTCGTCGAGATCTGCAAAGGTGTATGGGTATGTCTCTGTTGCATCAAAGGCTGCTTGTAACGAGCCCATATATTACCCCGACCTGAGCATATGATCCGATTTGTGATGACAAGATTACGGAAAAGTGACTGCAGTGTTGCACACTTACGACACCCAAGGGCCCCGCAGCGCTTGAATCACGTTTAGCAGCTATTTGCATTGGACCAACGTCAAACCAAACGGTGAGTGCACATTTCACGCCTCTACGCAACTGGATCATTCACGTGTTGTTGCAAAGTTCTGAGCGAGCTCACCGATCCGAGATGAAACGAGCTCACCATGATGTAGGTTCTTTGCTTGGGGGTTCCAAGTCTTGTTTCAGGCTTATGGTAGATGTTGCAGATAATTTAAGGGTCGGGACTCATACGGGACATTGGGCGGAGCTGGAAGGACAGCTGGCACCTCTGACGACTGAAGAGGGCCCCGGTGATCTCTCTCGCGGATGCACTTTTGGGGTTAGGAAGGAAAGCCAAATGAAAGCAACCCATCATGTCTGAGTACCTGACATTTTGTCTCTTTTTGGGACGAATTTTGGTGACCAGCACAAGGTTTGGACTTTTTGTTGACCAACCCGCCCAGGAAATCAGAAACCAACCAAAACCAACCAAACCAACATGAATTGAACGCCCCACCCACAAAGTGAGTCCAGCCCAATTTGGGGACTCAACAAAGCCGCCTCGCCGCTTGATGCGGCGCGCAGCCGCGCGCTCTGGCGCTCGCCGCCAGCGCCAGCGGTTGCTGCTGGAGTTGCCCGAGCACCCGCAACGAGAGGACGGGTGGGGCCAATTTCTAGCCGTACCTCCGAAGGGTTCTGGGAGGGTATAGTTTTGGGGTTCCGATAATTTAATTGGGGTTTGCCAAGGTGAGAGGTCGGGATTGTTGCCTTTGATCACGGGTGACTTTGAGAACCGTATTCAGAAAATGGGTGGTTTCTGAGAACAAAGGTTAACATGTGTTTGCACCAGTAGTGGACCCCTCATCTCAGGATGTTTGAACGACGGCTTAAGCATGTTCAAGGCCCAACCCTGAGCCGGCTTTCTTTGATTGGCCTTTCTGCTCGCAACCTAGGGCCACGGTATCATATATATGTTTGTTTGTGCTACACGTCGGAGGGCCAAACTTACAGCTTTCTGATTTTTCTGTGACGGGACCCTTTTTGGTGAGGTTGTTTGGCAACCCGAACTTGCCGCAGTGGTCTTTTTTGCAGGTGAAGCACTTCGCCTGGTCACCGGATGACAAATTCGCAACAGGCCTAGTGTACGCTGCAAGGATCTGCAAGGAGTGTCCAAACAATTGCAGGCCCGAATGACTTCCCGCCTTTTGCATAGCTTGTTGGCATGTCTGGAACATGTTGGCAAGGACCCGCCCGGCTGACTTGATTTGTTCTTCCTTCCCTTGCTTCCCTTTCGTGATCCGGAGCATCTCCAAGGCAGGGTTCCGGTTGCTGTTAGGGAGGACCCGCGGTTTTGTGTTTGGAATTGTCTGTAAGATCAATCCCAAACAAGATGAGAATCATGTTTTATCCTTGGCCCACGGGTGTTTGACTTTGTTTGCGTTGATTTCAGTTCGGAATGGTTCAGCAATACCGTGCAGTGGACCCTCGCACTCATGGCACCCTTTGGACATGGGGTTGCTTCCATGAGACGGTGTCATTTCCACATAGGCAAACGGTCTTGCAGACTGCAGGTGGATATGGTCATGTGAAGTTCCGACGAAATCCGAAGTAGCCCCAGATTCCATGACCACTACATAAGTGCGCAACTCATGCACACGTACATATACATACAGCTACATGTATGCTTTCATACATGTATAGCCACCTACATGTACGCCAAAAAGCTCCAAGTCCATTAATTTGTACCTGAAGTGCCTTGCACTTGCCATTCTGGGCTCCACTTCGCATTCCTGTGGCAAGGAGCTGGATGGGGCTTTGGCGCCCTTCCGAAGGCTGCGGGCGGCGGAGGCGCGAGAAGTGTTCGCTTTTCGACCGGGGCCGGGGTCTCAGCTTGTCCTTTTTCCAAGACAGACCCTGTTTACAAATTAATGTCCTTTGGTTGGTCTGTTTGAGTCGTGGCCAAAAGGTTGACTTGCTAGTTCCCAGGCGCACGCCTGTCTTCAAGTAGGGAGCGCACAAGGTGGTTGTTGTTTGTTTGTGTACCTTTAAGCCATACGGAGAAAGGATAATATGAGGATTGAACCATGACTACCATGTCGATCCAGTGGTCATGAATTTGGATTGAAAATACCCTGGCACACTCAGAAATCAGCAGCCAACCAATTGTCCCGACAAAAGCCCAAGGGACCTGGGAGTTCACATCCATAGGACATTTTAGTGGCAAGTTCAACAGCTTTGAACTGGAACCAATCCACAGAGGAAGTGACTGCCGGCAACATGACCATGCCAACACCAACTTGGACCCTTCATGCGCGCCTGCCTGGGACGTTCTGGGAACCAAGCAGCCAGACGAAAGACCCGCACGCCAAGCAAACCCATCAAACTAAAGCAACCACAGCCAGACAAAGCAACCAAACCGGCAGCAAGCCAAACGTAGCAACCCCCACCAAAAGCAAATACCACGCAACGACCCCGACGTGACACAACTGCACCGCTCCACCTTCCGATTCCCCAACACCACCTCCGCTCCACTTCTCCGCCCCAACTCCAACCTCAACTCCGCCCCTTACTTGACTGCTATTGGGTTGGATCTTTAGACTAACTTTTTGGGAAATAAAGTTTTCCACTAAACCCCAAACAGTTAAACTTTTTGCAGGAGGGTCAACAGCAACCAAGCTTAGGTGCCCCGGTTGCTGAAGCTCTTTACCGCGGAGAAGCGCGCGGATCTGGTGCTGCCGCTACTGCAGGCTTTGGAGGCGGATTGGGCGGATCGTTCTGCGAGAAGACACCGATTTGGGCCAGTTGTGTCCTTTTTCAAGGCCCTTTTGGGATTGTTTTAAAGGGAACAAAAGGACCCCCTGTCTTTTTTTGGGGTGTATTTAAGACTCACCCATTTCAGGAATTAGGTGTACATGCCCCACCCCTGGGTTATGCCATTTGAGGGTAGTCAACAATAGAACCGTTGAGCCCACCCGTCTTCAGGATGATCTGGGTGAAGAGAGCTACACTCTGGGCGTTTCCTCCTGCACGAGGCGCCGGCTTCGGTTTTGTCGGCGCTCGCCCTTGGATTTGCAGCCCTGGGTATTTCATAGGTTGAGGTGCGTCTTTGTATTTTCCGCTTTGAAAAGGGCACCAAAGGGAAGCTACCTGTTTTGAGGTCCCAGCTAAAGCCCATGGGAATCACAGGCCACTTGTGTTTTGCGGGCCAAACGAGGAGATTGGTGAGACCCCCTTGGATTGGAAACACCCTTTCTGCGTTGCTCGCAGGTGTGACCTGCTCTCTTTACTTGGCATGCCGGTTTTAATATGCTTGGGCTTTGTTCATCATTCTGCCCATGGCAAGCTCATCGGGGTAAAATGAGCTCACCATGATGAAGCTCCATTATGGGAGCTGGGATCCTTTTATTTCCAGTTTCGGATTTGTGTTTCTAGAAATTGCAAAGGGATTCTCAGCGCCTGGGTTCCTGAACTGACCATGAAAAACGGAAGACCGTTTCGTCAGAAAGCAAATGGGCTTCGGAGCAACCTACTGCCCAAACGCCTTGTGCCTCACCGGCATGGCCACTAGAGACTCGTCAGTGGACCGCTGGTGGGTTGGACCCTAACTGCCGGAGCAATGCTCGTGGTGACTTTGGTGCAGTTTCTGTGACTATGGGAACCCAGGATTAACAGACCGGTTGATGAAGTCATGGCAATGAATCACTTTTGTATCACCAGGCTTATTTTCCACAGCCATGAAAATGGAGCCGGCTTTGAATCCTGCCATTCACGGAAGCCGGGATGCATTATTGTCCAACCTGAGTTGCTGGGAGCCATGACCAAAAAAGGGGCTCAACAAATAGTACTATTCAGTATTCTCCTGCAATCATGACAAACCTGGTTGTGCAGAACCTGTTTCCGTTGAAGAACAGGTCCCATGACAGTTTGGACATGTGATCCATCATTCTTGTTGCCACAATCTTGGCGTAAATCCACGAAAGCATGCTGAATTGGTGTTGACCCCCTGGAATAGAGGTATCTTCACCAAAAAGGGACCCCATCAATAATAGCTGGACGCTACCAAGCAGAATTCAACATTGACTTTGTCTTGGTTTCTCGGTTGATTCAACTTCGAGCTTTCAGCTTTCCACACCAGCTGGCGACCAACGAGCTTTGTGAGCCAGGGGCAGTTGAACCAACCCAGCCTTCTTGTTCAAGACTGCGAAGACCCAAACCTTGAAACAAACTCCAACCGACAAAACGGGGTGTTTATCTGTTGTGTATGGACGCCCGCGGAACTCTGTGTTTTCTCTTGTCGTGCCACACCACGTATTTTGACCCCAAACCCTACACCCATGAGTTAGAGAGCAGGTTATCAAAGGCGGTTGGCAGTTGAATTTGACGGGTTTGCCCTCAATAGCCTCTGGAAGCACAGTGCAGCAATAATACGAAGCCATCGACTTTTCCATCGATTCGCCAGGTCATTGCTGTGGCAGCAGGCCCTGGCAATCCTGCCGAAGGCTGGGTCCCGTTGCCCAGAATTCAAGGCATATGGGAAATCGGGGGATTTGCATCCCACTTCCTGGAAAGGGGAATCATTGAAATCCGAAATGACGTGATCAAGTGGTCGTTGGTTCGGGAATCAGCCACGAAACAGTCTCGCTAGGTCATTGAAAGCCAGGGTAGTTTTTGCGACGGTGCCATCCATCGCATCGAGTAACCCTTACGGTCATTTGTGGTTTGGATTGGTGGCTTGGGGATTTGAACCCCTGGTTCTTGTAGAGGGCAAAGGGATAACCAACCTCCCAATGGCAAGTGTTTTTTTGCTGGAGGCTACGTGCGGATTGAGGTGCAAACAGGGTCTCTTGGTACCTGATCAACCAAGGGACCCTTTGCATTTTGGTGTCAACTTTCTCTGCATTCCCAGACTTGGCTTAGCCTTTGATTTTGTTTCATTTTGGTTTTCTTGATTCCCCTTTTAGCCACGACAAAGCACACGTGGATACTCGTTACACGGGTCTATGTCTGGCCGGAGTTCATGTTTCCCACCCAAAAGATGGGCGTCTGTTTTTCCCGCAGCCGCTGGACAACTGGACGAGCACCGGACCTTCGTCAAGGTGTGACATGCGCCGGTGCCTGACGTGGGTCCACTACTAGCAAGGATTCCGGGGGAGCCAAGGGGCCGCATTAGATGGGGAGCCAAACAGCTTAACTACCCCCTCCCCCAACAATGAAGAAGAATAACTAGCAAACTTTGGTTGGCTTTGGTCAACTCAAGCCCCAAACACGCTCCCTCAGCACGCTCCCTGTGCACTTCAAGTCTGTAGAGCTGAATGCCACTTGGCATACCCATTGATCTAAAGCGAGACAAACTTGTTTGCCTTTGCTTTTCCTTTGGTTGTTTGCAGGGTTGGGCCAATCTGTTGAAGCAACCAGACTACAGCCCAAAGGGTGGGAGGTTCAACCCCAGAAAACTCTGCGGGTTCAGATTCTTATTCCACAAGGGTCACTGAGCAACTGGGGAAGTAAATGAGCTTCGGTCAGAATTTAACATAGTCTTCGGCCCATTTGGAGGGACATGCGGGGGAGAGCTCCAAATTGGAGAAACCAGCGTAGTTTTTGACCGTGGCTATGGGGGAACCATGAAACACCTTCAAGAATCGGCCAGTTTAACTGCTCACCATTTTTGGAACGTCCCCTTCAGAGTCTGCGAATGAATCCATGAAGGTCGGTTGCCGCTCGAGAGGCCAAGAGCCTTCAGAGCTACCACGCTCTGATCTCCGCCTGCGGCAAAGACCGCGGCTGGCGACTGGCGGTCGCCCTCTTCCAGGAAGGGAGGGCAAAATGCGTCATATGATGTTATTTTAGGGCTCAAAAACGGGATTTAGCTGCAAACACGGTGACTCTCCTGGTTCCTCCTTGAGCCAAACTGAGAAGGGTACCTGCGGAGAAAAAACCACTCGCAGAGAAGTGCGCAGGAAATGCCTCAAGCGGAGCTGGTGCCGGATGCTGCGACTCGGAAATCCAGTTCTGCGTTTCCAAGATCCCAGTCACGAGTACGGTATCAGAATTGGATTTGACCCCAAACATGGTGGTGGACCCTTGGGTTTCCATTTAAACCGAGGTGAAAAGGGAACCCTTAGGGTGAACACATCAAGCACGTACATATGGTGTGTATAAATATATACACAGTAGGCAACTAGCCAAGTTTCTTTCAGTGTTTCAAAGGACGCTCCCGGTCAACGAGATACATAGAGTCCTCAAGTTTGTCAAAGCGCCCCCCCTTCCCATTGGGCCTGCGGCCCGAACGGCATGGCGCTAGTAGGCTCTTGGATTGGGGACAGGGCGGCTGGAGCGTAGGAGAAACGTTTTAACCCCTGGAAGCCGATTGAGGCAATCTCGGCAGACTGCAATCTCATAAAGGTCATGCAACCTCCCACTTTACGAGCTGACTTGTCCAACACCAAACTTTCAAAGTTTTGAACCCTTTCTTGCTGACCTTGTTTAGTGGTGGCATGAACCAGTAGGTGAGGGTGAGTTCTTGGGTTAAGGTGAGCCTTACCTGCGCCATCATCGCGTGTGGGAAGTCCCTGGAGTGGCAGAGAGCGCTGGATTTGTTGGATGCTGGCTTTGCGAGCCCCGCGACTGGGCCTTGCAACTGGGATCAAGCCGGGTTGGGCGAGTCTAACCCAGAGAGGTTGTAGCCGACCAATGGCCACAAAGCCTCAATCTCGTGGCCTTTGTAATCGCCTCCCCCCTTAATCAGAAGCTATTCGCCTGCGGAGGAAAAGTATGATAAGGTACATTTGGGTGCCGGAGGGGTTCCGCTACATGTCTTGTCCGAGTTGGGTTATCTCCTTTCCGGGCCCAAAAGATCATCGGCAATTTCCGAGAAGACATGGATGTCATTTGGCTCATTTGTGGATTGTTTATGGTTTCGAGTTGGTTTAATCAAGATTGGGTTAGTACTTGTTGGCTTTGAATATTGGCTTAGAATTGGCTCCAACGTGTCCCCTAATACGACAGGAGTTGGGGTGGGAAGATAAATACCATGTGAGCGACGTTCTAGAGCCCCTACACTTGAAAGTAGTATTCGGGAGGAAATATCGTTTTCAAAATGTTGACTTTTCCTGGGTCGCGCAAGCGCCGCGCAAGGTTCGCGGAAGGGGTTTCTCAATTATGTACTCGCGGAAGCTTCGCGGAAGGGCTACGATTCAATCACGAAAGCAATCAATTGTAGTTTTCCTTCACGCGCGAAAGCGAAAACAAACTTCAATCCCGTTTCTCAATGCGGAAGCGACGCGGAATCGATTTCCTCTTCAAACGTCTTGCGGAAGGAACCTTTTACGCCGCGGAAGCCTTCGCGGAAGGAATTTGATATGTCTCTTCTGGGTTTAGAACACTGCTCATGTATTGCTAGGGTGCATGAATCAGGCTGTTAAGGTGCCCTTTCGATTCCTTGTGGTGGCTGTGCCAACAGTTAGATTAGACGACCATTTGTTTCTTGAGTGCGAGTTTGTTTGAGACTTTCATCCTCCGTGCTCAGGCAGCGTACCGGGCAGCTGTTGGCATTGGGTTTCGTTGAGCTTAAGGGTTCGCTCAACTGGACTCTGGTTAACAACTTCCAGCTCACCCTCGGTCACTTGGTGTTAGGATAGTCGGGCTTACTTGTATGGCACCATATGGACACATCCCGATCAATCATGTCATTTTCCAGGGTCTGCTGATGTATTGTGCCGTAATCCTAGGCCAGGCTTTCCACCACGAGCAACAGGCGCTTTACTTTTCGCCCTTTGTCCATTTTCCGATAACCTTGGCGTCACATTGCCGCGTGCAGTTCTCCGAGCCTCAAGATGAAATCCCAGGAATGGAATGGTTTGGTGTCCCTTGGTTTCCATTTGCAAGGGACCGACCTGAAGAGCAGCCTGATGTCTGAATTTGTGCTCTTGCAGAAATACCAAGTACAGCGCCTTTTTGCCAATGAGGCCAGTGTCATCATTTTTGGGCCTCACCTTCTACGAAGCAGTCCAGCTGGGTTGGTCTAAACTAGCTGTTGGCCTGGCGTGTTTGGGATCTGGAGGGTCGTAATTTTGCTGTTGTCGTAACTCCCCCAGAACTGAACCAGCGCACATTCGGATTCGCAACGTCCGGCCTTGGAACTGAAGCAGCACTAGAAGAGTGGAGTCATGCTCGGTGTTTCTCGAAACATTCCGTTCCGCGGAATCCAGCATGGTCCAAATTCCCAAAACACGAACAACACAAAACAGGCGGTGGGAACATCTTCACGGCGAACTGCCTGTGGTTTCGGACACGCCCCGCAAACCCTGAGGACAAGATCTGCCTCAGCGCCGCTATGAGCATCTGCGAGCGCGGCTCTGCCTGGCAGGCTGGGCTGGGCCTCTTCGCTGCTTGGCGGCAAGCTTTCACCTTTCCCTCGGCTCAACTTGGTGCAAGCTTGGTGGCATCAATATGAATGTGTTACCTGCCGAAAACCACGGCGGCGTCAAGGTTTTACTTGGTTGTTTGCATTGCTGCATCGAGGCGTATAGCTTGTTTTAACATGGTTGCGTCAAGGTCGTGCATGGTATGTCTTGGTTCCATCAAAGTGTTCCATGGCCTAAGTTGCCTGTTTCAAGGCAAAACTTGGTTCAGCTTGGTTTTAGCTTTGTTTGGTTTGAATTGCGTCAAGGCAGAATTAGCTCGCCTCCTAGATGTTGTTTTCGCCGTTTTACGTTGACTGTGATTGTGCCTTTCACTAGGCCATGCGAAATGGTGAAGTTGCCTCCTCACCCTTAACCTTCATGGAGTGACCAACTAATTTGCCTCTTCACCTTGAAGTTGTTGGTTGCACGTATTGAGTTTATCCTAGACCTCCAGTAGTGTGCCCTTTGTCCTTTTTGTTGGGTGGGACTGCCTTCAAAACGAATCAACTAGAGGGGGCGTCCTTTTTTCCCCTGGCCAAGAGGAGCTCCGGGTAAGTGACACTTTCACGTTCAACTTGCTGCTGGTTGGCCATCCCCATGGTCTGGGCATTTTGTGTCCGAATCTTTCTGTACCGGGGTCACTGGGCAACTGGGAACCTAACTTTCGACCCCGGAAACCTGGTGGATGAGGTAGGGTGGCCCTCAAAAAGCGTATAGCATGCCCGGCATTAGATGGGAATTTCCCGCGAAAATGTAGGATGCCCTTTTAACTGGGCCACCTTTCTGTGACCCAACCAGGGGCTGAGTCCCGGGTTGAGTCCCTTCCAGCTTTTCCGCCGAGGATCGCCTGGCGCCTGGTGACCGGGACTTAGTGGCCACCAGCGGCGCTTTGGGCGCCTGCGAGAAGGGGAACAAGCGGCTCGGCTGAGTCGAGATGATCTCGGCTCGTCAAACCGGGAAAGGGCCAAATAGAATTACACCAAACCATGATTCACCAATACCTATCACGAGTCATCCCTTTGAGCGCCCAAAAACCGACGCCCCATGGCCGTTTTGGTATGGTTCTACTCGGGCCGTTCTAGTGGGGCCTATAGTAAGGCCTACGAAACGCGGTGTATTTAACTGTGCTGCTAGAACCCAAAGTCAATGAGTGTTGGGCGCCGCTCGTTTGTTGATTGCCCGGCAGACTGAACCCAGCGAAACGAACTGCCCCTTAAGTCCACCTTGGGGTCAAAATAGGGAGGGCCCAGAATTGTGGTTTTCAATAGATGGAGCTCCCGACACAAGGCGAAAAGGGCACTGTCAACAATCACACGCACAAATAAAACATGCCTGATTGATAGCATGATGATTGCCAAGCCGTTTACCTCCCTTGCTCACTAGTATATATGTGTGCTTCCCCGACAGGAATAGTTATCATTTGCGGGGGGGGCGTGCGTATCATCAAAAGTGAGAAATTGGCCGGGGGTGGGTTTGCAGGCACCCGAGGAAAGGGCCGGAAAACCAGGGCCCATTCAAGAAGAATCCTAGGGGTGACCTGCCCGTGACCTGCCCCATTGGCGCGTTTTGGTCACGGGCATCTTGACACACGTGACCGTGGCTCAAGATTAAACAGGAGGGGCAGACCGCGGGGGTTTGGTCCATGTCTCCACTTACCAGGGCAACCCATTTTGGAATTCCGGTTTTTTGATCCACCGCGTGTGTTGCTTGGGTTGCAAGTGGTTTTCCAGAAGCACCGGCGGGCTTCCGGAAGCGGTGAAGGAACAAGGGTCCTCGTTGCACTAGTCCGAGTCCATTTCGGGGGGGGGGGTTCTCAAAAGGGCAGACCCCCGGAAAAGCAATCTTGAGAACCTCCAGCATGCGTCGCAACCACTTGGACCTGGTTGAGAAAACAGTGGTTGGGTGCTGGGAGAATCCCAGAAACTCATCAACTTGCAGCTTGTAAAACCCTTGCCACACTGAGCCTCGCGCCCGAGGTGGCAGCACGCCCTGCACCTCTTCCAAGGAGCTTCGGCAAATGGGCTGGCCGCTTATGGGGAAAACCGATGGCCTCGGTTTTTTTGAGGAAGCTGCCCAAGGAAGGTGAGCCGGAGCCTGGAGAAATGAGATCGGCAGCCATTTTGAACTTTCACGTGTTCAATGAGGGCACATGGGAGTTGTGTTTTGGCCAAGCCTTGTGGGTGTCTTGAAGCAAGGCCCGCAAGTGGGCCACGAAAGGAATGGTATCTCGTTTTTAAGGTGGGCAAGCGTCACCTTAGATTCACTAGATCTAAAGCAAGTGAGCCAGCCCCATCTACCAAACAAATCGAAGGGTGGCTGGTAGTAGAATACAAGCTAGTCATGATGTCTAGGAGTTGATTCTGTTTTTTGGCCCCCTTATCTTTCCCCAAAAAAGCCCCTAATATTTCCTCCAAAAAACGGGGGGGGGGGGTAAAAAGAAGGACAGGCTTGTCACATGGGTTTGCCCAGTGGCCCACCCTGGAAAGCTGAGGTGGCTGATAGGGGGGCCCTGCGGAAGCCAAGCCGCTGGTGAGTAGGGAAACAGTCAACCGACCAGTTGCAGCCAGTGACCCGAAATCTGGAGCCAGATTTTTTGGGGTTGCAAGTTGCAAATTCCTTGGTTGCTGGGGAAACACAAGAAACAGATTGAGGGGGTGCCACTGAACAACTGGAGTAAGACGGGTTGTGGAAAAAGCAGCTTGCCTTTTAACCTCAACACATAGGGGATGGGGTTGCTTGCGGTGGATGTTAAGGCAGTTGGGAGAAATTGGAAGCCTCATCATGTTGATCGTTTTTTTTGCAAGGGATGCGTGCTAGGGACACACCCCTGTGATCTCGTGTGCCAGGACTGCGCTCGAGCGCTCGGGACGTGGTGAGCTTCAGCGTTCTCATCAGCGCCTGTGGCAAGGCCGGGGGCGGGGTCGGACGGCCAGGGTCGGACGGCGCAAGGGGGAGTTCGGTCGTGCAGGTTTCCCGAAGAAAGCAAGCTAAAAAGGCTAGCCTCAACAAAAGCCCACGTATGTAATGTGTATACTAAAGAATACGGCGAGGACGGACGGTCAGGTGAGAAGCTGTCACGCGGGGGGGAAGTTTGACTTGGCCCTAAGGGAGCGACAGTCCGTACTGTTTGCAGGCCTTTTAGATGGGGCCCGAGAGCAAAGAACAAAAACGGCAGCAACCACTGCTGGCTCTGGCGCACGCCTTCTCAGCATCTCCCATTGCCAAGAACAACGAAGGCAGCCCAATGCCCCCAAAGCAGAAAGCTGGTGGTGCCCCCTGATCTCCAAAGATCACTGTCTCCTGCAACTGAACGTCACAAGACCTGCCAAAGAGGACAAACGCCAAGTATTCTGTGAAATAGTTCTTGAAGTGGACAAAGGACAACAGTTGCAACAAAGTGAAGCGGAGAAGGAACATGTTGCACACGCCAGTCACGCAGACCAAAAATAATGATAGTTGCCAGGGCTCCCACGGGGGGCTAGAAAAAGAACTAAAACAGACTGCGGGGTGCCTCAGAAATCGAGCAGAATGCCACTGAGCACCACGAAAACGGGGGGCCTCCAACCTCCAGGAGCATGCCGCTAAGCCAAACACCACTGTGTGCAGTGGAACGTGGCAGTTGTTACACCCCCCCTCCCCTCCGCACCCCCCCTTTTGACATATGGCTGTGGCTCAAAAAAGTGGTACCAAAATGGCACCCTGGTAAATGGAACCAAAGACTAAAACCCGCGTCACCCCAGCTCTTTAATTTTGAGCCGTACCCATGTGCAAGCGACGGCCAACCACCCGTTCTACGGGTATATTCTTAAATAATATGTGTAGTATGTGTATATACATATATACATAATTCCGCTGTTGGTGGTTTTGAACATGGCCTTGTGGGCCACGGTTAGGCGGAAAACATCGTACTTGTCGCAAACCTTGGTTTATGCTCACAGAGAGAAACCACACGCGCATGGGTATGTGCCTGATTTGTTCGATACCCTCCATGTACTCACTGCCAAGTTTCCAGGGCGGCTGGTGTCGCAAGGGTAACCAGTTTCCGCGAGTCCCTGCGGCCAGGCAGGGCAGTGGCAAGTGGCCTTGCACTTGCTCCGTACCATGGAGTGCCGTCCCAACCACGTCAGCGTCTCTGCAAATAGTATCAGAGACGGCACGTGCGCTCGCGCGCATGCGCGCATGCAAGTCCATTGGAGCTATACTTGCTGTATTTTGAGGACCCTTCTGTTCAGGAGATGACCAAGAGAGAGTCAGGAGAGAAGTCGATGCCTTAAAGACTGCAAATAGGAGAACTAGGCACACTCAGTAATTTGCATCAATTCAAGTGAGGTTTTTGTGGTTGTATGTGGTCGGTTCACGCCAATATGTTTTTGCGAATCCACGATGCAAGGCCAGAATGTCGGATCCCGTATTCTGGGCGGCCTTCTCGGGATGCCCTTTGAGGCTGGATGCCAAAGGCGGGGGACCTCGTGTTTCTCCAAATTGGTATGTGTCAAATAGGGGGGCACA
The DNA here is from genome assembly GCA_963377175.1 of Effrenium voratum. Lineage (NCBI taxonomy): Eukaryota > Dinophyceae > Suessiales > Symbiodiniaceae > Effrenium > Effrenium voratum. The sequence continues at coordinate 153,049 of CAUJNA010003599.1, read as the reverse complement.
AGAAGAAACAGGATTGTACGTTTGGTTTCGCCTTAAACCAAGGTTCCTGGTTTTCCTTTAAACCAAGATCATACTCTCAAAAGGCACACCCAAATGGACCGCACGACAAAAGCGACAAGGTGGGCTTAAGCCACAATCAAAACCCGGGTAGATTAAGGATTGAAAGGGACAATCCCACCATAGCTAGGTGCCACCCTTGTCTCGTAGTTTTCTTGTTGCATTCATTTAGACCCTTAAGTACCGGGTGTTTGTGACTCACATCATGAAGATTTAGACCCTTGAGTACCTGGCGTTGATCATGACTCACATCTACATGAACAGCAATTCCGTGCACCAGCCATTTTCGAGGGCACTCCGCATTCCATCTACATGAATATTTCTGTGCACCAACCATGTCTGATTCCATATTCCCCACCTAGATCCCCCAGTAGTGCCATGTTACCCTTATTTTGGGGGAGGGTTCCCCCACTAAAATAGACTACAAAAAAGGTACCCTTATTCTAACCTCTCTACTGGAGGACCTAGCCACTCAAATTCCTCGCCGCGCGGTGTCCGGTTTTTCCCGATTCCTCGCTTTGGAGCGGACCTCCGAGGCTTCTGCGCCGCCATCAGCGGCTGCGAGCGCGGCGCGCAGTGGCAAATGGCGCTGGAGCTCTTGCAGGAGCGGAAGCGGCGCAGGGGTTTGCCAGTTGGCCGAGTGTGTCTGTTTACCGCCCCAAAAAGCGGGCGGGGGGGGGGGGGGAAACGGGGGGTTTGGCTACAAAAAGGACAACCAAAGTAAAAAGGGGGGGTTCTAGGGGTTGATTCCTTGTCCATTCTTTTCAACCATGGTTCTTTTCAAAAAACCGATCGCTGTTTCCCCGATGGTTTTCTGGAAAGAAGGATCCCTGGAAAGTGGGGAAGTGTCCCCTAGAGGGGTGGGGGTGGCTACAAAAAGGAAAACCAAAATAAAAACACAGCCATAAGTGGGACGCATACCTCTTGGCTTAAGGGGATTATGTGGTTTCACTCGAGGGTTTGCTGCATGTCCACGTGTCTTGCTTGTTTCAACTTGGTTCCAGCTTTGGTCATGTCTAGCAATGTGATCGGTTTGTTGTCTTCCCATGGTTCTGTATTTTCCGTACCTCCCATATGTTTTCCAAGGGTCAGTCTTGGTAGAAAGAGCGGGGTGGACTCATTCACTCGCTTAAGATACTTTCTCCCCATGCTTGCACTTGAAGACCACAGCAAAAAGTCTCAACAGACGAAAACTTCCACTTGAAAAACAGCTTACAATACTTCCAAAGCCTCGAATAGGGATCGCAAAAGATAAAGAACCTGAGTCAGGCCTTCACAAAAAAAACTCGGCTTTTGCCAGGAGATGCCATCGGAAAAGCTGGGTCCATCTTTGGTGAGCGGCCCGGCCGAGGAAAAGCGGCCCTCGGGTTCTATTTGGTTGTGGGTCGAAACCAATGGTGCCATTTTGGGGAAGCTGCACCACCCATTTTAGTGTTTTTTAGTGGGGATTGGGATGTTCACTAGGGGCACGGGATTTTGACGCATGGCCATTTGAGCCGCCAAAGGGGTGTTTCTGTTTTCTCCAGAATTGTGATTTTCCTCCAAATGGCGGCTTCAACCACGCGGTGGAAAATAGTTTGTCGACCCAATCATCAACGCACCTGATACTAACTGACGCCCTGCATGACTTTGTGCTTTTGGAGGGTAGGTTGGTTTACAGAAAAGGTAGCACCCCAAACACAAGAGAGACTGTTTCCGACTTCAACTGATTTTGGAGGGAGCCCCGCGCCCCCCCCCAAACAAAATAAATAAATAAATGGGGGTTGGGCGGGGCCATTATTTTGTTGTTTTTTGAGGGTACCTCATTGTTTGCGGTTTCAAAGGGACACCAACAGGCAAGCCGAAGCCATTTTCAGTTCCCTTAAATACGCACACACACACACACACTCTCGTATTCTGACACACCCACACACACACACACACCCACGGTAACTCTGCTTGGCCCGGACCTAGGCTTCAATGCCGCCATCAGCGCCTGCCAGAAAGCCGGCATGTGGCGCTCTGCCGTAAGCTTGCTGCAGGACATGGACATCATGCAGGCCTCGGGGCCCGCTTCCGCTCAGTTCCTGAGGTCATGGACTTTAGTCTGAACTTCCCCAAACCATGGCCCAACCCCAGGATACTACAAAATATGTTCAGATTCTGGTCCAACTGGAACACAGTCAACACACACTCGATATGCAGCCATTCGCTTCCTGAAGATTCAACAAACAACATACCCAACCACTCCACGTACGTATGCAGTATTTACTCATTGGTATGCATTACATGAGCGTTATTTTAAATTTACTAGGGGACTTGTTTGTTGGACACCAACCACTTTTGAGGTGCTTCCCCAGTAAATGTGACAGCCACATTTTGTGGTTTATGCCACCTGGACTCACTTCCTGAGTGGATTGCCCAAAAATAGTCCAACTTGTTGTCTGCCACTAAGATAAGCCCTAGTTCTTCAGGAATGGGCGCCCTGTTTGCCTTTTCGTTTTGATCCGACCAAGCACATTAACATGGAGTCAACTCCTCAGTTGTTTGCTGGTAAGCCAGGGTCACTGGTCAACTGGGCCCAGTGTTCTGCGTTTTTTCCCCAGAAGTTGAAAGCTGTAGAGTTGGGGCAGCTTACTGGTGAACTGGCTGGTTGATTTCCGCAAACGGACGCCACATGGGGGATGCGTCGTGTTTGCATTTTCCAGATCAACTGATTTGGCACCCAGGAATTAAACCATAATTACATATGGTTTGCTGGAGTCAACGTTTAGTACGACTTGAGATATGTGTGCGATTTATAACTAATGCAAGGTTTAAACTCAGGTTGCGGTTAAGCATGAGCCACGTCTTGGGCCATTTAAGTGATAAAGTGCTCCTGAGGACGGAACTCTCACTTTGGTACCACAGAGTTGCGGATGATTCGGCACATTTTCCCGAAACCGTGGGTGGTTGGGCTTGGGCAGCGTGGGGTGTCCGATTTCTGCGGAGAAAGGCCAACAAGAGGAACCTATTCGCAAGAGAGCGAGCAACTGCTTCGAAGGTGGCGCCAGATGTTATCAGCTGGAGTTCAGCAATCAGTGCTTGCGAGGGCTCATGGCAAACAGCGCTGCAGCTGTTTGCCGGCATGCGCCAGCGGTGCATCAAGCGTGACAGGACCCTAAGCCAGACTGTTTTCAGACCAAAGCAAAGACATCACAGGCCCGTTCACCCCCCCCCCCACCATCGAAAACACGAACTTTCTCTCCTGACTTTCGCGCCGGTGCCGATGAGTATATGACGCAGGCCGCAACTATCACTACTCTCTGAGAGACAGCATGACCCCCAAATGCCGTCCGTGAAGGAATGTACGTTTGGGGGTGTCCTGTTTGGGAACCCACGTAGGCAAATAGCCATCACACTTTATTATCCTATATGATCATGAATCATGACTGAATTTTGTTTTGAAGTGCTCCCACATCATTCTAACTGATTTCGTAGACACGCGTAGCAAGCAGGTACAGTTCTGTCAATCTTCACCTTGTTTGGGGGTTGGGCTTCCCAAGATGCTTTTTTTTAGTGGACGGTCTGGAACAATCCTGCAAAGCCCAGACAGCAACAAGAAGGCTGAGACAAAAACACGAAGAAGCACTAAAAAACAGCCCTTGTAGAAAACCCAGCCTTGTCAGGAGGTATCTTTCTGGGGGTAGGGGGCTGGATCACATCTCATATATACATATATATATATATTTCGACGGATACATGTGCATGTATACTGGTAAGGGAGCCTTCTGGGATTTGCACGCCGAGTTCCTGTCGAGATGGTAAATGAGGAGTAAGTTGAATCAGATAGAAAAGTTGCCCAGCACCCTCCTGTTCACTAACATGGAACCACAAGAGGGTCTCTTTAAAAGTAAACTAGTCTTCCAGGATTTCTTAGTCACGTTCCGTATGAACGGACGGGAGCGTAGCACATAGCACCGTTCTGTCGTTTTTCTTGAAAAAGGTTCCCTTTCCACATGGCCAGCCAAAAAAGGGGCTGTCTTTCTTAAGCCCAAGTAGTGTGTGTGTGTGTGTGTTTTTCCCTTGAGTTTCCCTTTACACGCCAAAACTTGGGGTACCAACTCCAAACAACACAGCCCCCGACCTCCCAAGTTTGGGTTTTCCCTGGGTTTCCTGTCAAATTTAAAGCTGGCCAAAACACGACTGCGAGGATCGCGTACAACGCGGTGCTTCGCTCGCTCCCGGCCGGCGGCGGTTGGCGCCTGGCCCTTCGGCTTCTCCGGGAGATGCAGCAGGAGGAGATCCGCTCCCCGGCGCGAAGGGGCCAAAGAACCACTGGGTGGTCTGAGAATTCACGAGGCAATCACTGTAGATATACGGATTTGTACAAATATATGCGTATGGCGAGATTTCCCAAAATTATGCACCCAACTCGTACTTGTTGCGGGTGCACTATGAAGAACCATATTTGTGTGGGTCTTTTTAGTCAGGGGTTGACATTATACCTTGCAACCAGTGGATATTGGGGTGTAGAGCTTAAGGCCTCCTAGAGCTGAAGATGCAAGCTTCTGAATCTGGAGCTGCGGAAGTGCACAGAAGCATGAGTGCCATGTCGACCCCAGATTAATCAACCTATATAGTGGATTTTTAGGGGCCAGCACCCCCCACCCACTGCTTGATGGGCAGCACTCGGGTTGTTGAGGCACAGCTAGGGGTGCCCTGAGCAAGTGAAGGTTTCCCTCTAACATGGGACAACCGTCTAGTACTCAAGCAGCGGTTTATGAAACGCATTTCGGTCGGTCGTGGGAAACGTGTGGGCCACTTATGTGCCTCCGAAATAGGTGTTGCTCGGGGTTATTTGAAATGGCATGTTAAAAGTTAAAACCACTTAATTGGAGCTCATCATTCAAGTTGTTCCTTTCTTGGATTCCATGGCAACCGGCTTAATCGTTGCCAGTGGCCACACTGGCCTCCGACAGCCAGGCCCTTGTCGCATCTTTCCGTGGCCCATTTCGGCGCTCTTAGTGCGGTATGCCGCTTTCAGGTGTCCATTACTTGGGGTGCATGGGTACCTTTTGGTTTGGTGGCTTTCAAGGGGAAACAAACATGACAGCCACGATTGGGACAGAATCAAAAGTGTGGACCCAATGCTTAGCCATCGGAAAGGCATGTTTCGGTGTCTGCTAGACTCGTGGATCCCGCTTTGGGTTTGACCATCCCGTTTGTTCAGCCTTGGAGTTTTTTTGGGGACTTCTTTTATCGGAAGAAGCGATTCAGGAAGTCCCCCTTGTTTGGGTTTGCTTTGGGACATACTCCCATTGCTTGCCGCGACTTATTATAGGATTCAACCCTTCTGTCGACTAACCTCCCCCGGCCTTCAAGCCAGGTCTTGCTTTGGATGGGCAAAACCCTTCACCGCTCAAGACGGATAGCCCCGAACTTCTGGGCTAAACCACCTACTGACTGGCGCAGACATTTACATGGGCAACTTGCGGCGCCACGGTTGCGACCCATGAAGGTTCCCTTGCCAGGGTTCATAGACAATTGTTCATGTTCCAAAAGAAACGAACAAGTGACGCGTGATGGGTAGTTTCGCCCATTTTTTCCCAGAGCCCCCTATGCAACCCCCGTGGTTGGCTTGGATTCGATCCGAGGACCGGACGCCATCAGCTACAATGCCGCCCTCCGTGCGCAGGCAGAGTGGCAAGTCGCCACGCAGCTGTTCGAGCGCATGCGCCAGGCCGGAGCCGCCAAAAAATGGGACGCGAGACGCGAGTTGGTAGTTGAGGTTCTTCCGTTGCTTTGCTTTGGCGCATTTGTTTGGTTTTCCGTCTGGGCTTCCCATACGGCCCACCCGAAAGGTTTGGGGTTGATAGTTGCAAAGCGACATCCGGACACCAAGCCCTCCAACTGCCGGCCCTTGAGAGCCAAATTAAGTCATGCTCCCCAGATCTCACAATAACCATGATGGGCTCGAGCAAATGGGCTGCGGGGGGCAGGACGTGGCTGGGCTGAGGGGTGGGAGCTGCCGGGGGGCCCTGGCGGACCACAGTGGCAAACAGAAGTGGCCATGGATTTCAATGAGGGACGTTCTCATAAAGTGGCAGACACAAATCCCAGCTGAAATCATGTCCACCAAACGATCCGCAATTGAAGCTCATACCCAAGCGCGTGGTCCTGCGGGGCTCCTGAGAAAACTCCTTGAGGCGCAGCTGGCGCCGGATCTGGTGACCCACACTGCACTGCTCAGCTCCTGCGAAGCTGTGCACCAGTGGCAGGCGGCGCTCGCAGTGCTTAAAGCCGCCAGCGACACCCAGGCGCGATTGGCGACCGAAAGGACGGGTTTGGGCCAATATCCATCGACCAATTGGACGAGGGGTAACAACACAGGTTCATGGTGTTGTTTTTGTCCTATGACTTGTCCCAATAGTGCGGGATTCTTAAAAGGGAAACCGAAAGGAGATTGATGCTCTGCAATACTTAGCTGAAACATGTTAAACAACCAAGGCCAAAGACCCGCCAAAGGGAAAATCCAAAAGTTGTTTTGCAATGACTAGCAGCTTAAGCGCCGAGGGAAAGGGCGAACACTGCGTTGCAACCGAACTCGGGGTGCAACAAAGCCAGAAACCCGTGGCGGAGAGAATGATTATTGCAAGGGCTCCTCAGGGATTTTCTGGCCATATCGGGGAGGAGTCTTCACGGAGGCATCCCCCATGGTTTTCTAGTTGGCAATTCCAATGAGTGTTCAGCGGCACCAAGCCCCTTTGCTCGGGTTTCCCACTACCGGACCCAGGTAGCTTTGGACAAAGTGATCTTCAAACTGGCGGCAGCGGCCTGTGAGAAGAGCAACCGCTGGCAGCTGGCGCTGGAGCTGTTGGAGCTGTCTGACTTCACAGCACTTGGGTGATGTTGCGGACACTTCAATGGCGTCTGTCCATGGGACCCCGCAAGCCGCACGGATGGAAGCTGAAGCCTCGCAAGCCGACGCGGATCCACCTGGGAGATGAAAGACAAGCGGCGAGGATTGGGGAGGACCCTTTGTGACTTCTTCAGCGCCGATGTTTAAACTGGGCTGTTCGAAAAAGCACTCCTTAATCCTTACCTTGGGTTATGCAAGGGGCTTTGTTTGAGCCAAGAGGGATGATGGATTAGGATTGGCCAACACTATTTTCGAACTTCCCAGTTAAAACCAGCTTTACACTAGTTGTTGAGATGTCTCGTTTTGTTTGTTTTTGTAAACCATACAGCCTTACCCAAATACCTACGTAGCGGAATCTAGCATACCCACCAACAAACTGTCAGTTGTCTCCAATATTGTAGGATTGTTATGGGGACAACACTTGGACCGAGAAAGATGGACCCGCCTGATATGTTCCTCCTTGACACGGTGTCCGAGCCTGCAGCAGGTTGTTCCATAGGCCACCTAGTTGCCCAAATTTGAGCAGGCCCCTTAAAGGAATCATGTCAAAGCATCATGCTCACTCTCTGATTGGAGTATCCCCTTCTACAGCAGCAGGTTTTGTTGGATGCGGCTATATACAATTGAATGGAGAACCACCCCCAAAGTGTTTGCTCATGACCAAAGGCTCCCCATGTATTCTACCGGACTCCCTGTCAGGACTTCAGAGCGGCCAACTCTGGTGGAGGCGATGGACTGGGTCGGGAAGCCGTTTGATCCCCTCGACGTTGGCCGTGAATCCTTGCCCAACTTGACGATCAAAGAACAGAGTTCAACCCCATGGACTTGAAAGTTGCTTTGTTTGTTTGTCCGAAACAGCAAGCAAAGGAACCGGTCATTTTTTGTACAAGTTCTTGTCTCGGTCACACCTCCACGAGGGGTGAATTGATGATTGGTTTATCTAGTCTTTGAAGAGGATGCAGCCACATGTCAATGCGGCCGGGCCCGAATCGGTTTGTCAGAATCCGAAGTGACCTGAATGGTGTCAACTAGTTTTGTTTGCCTTTTAGACAGGGCATCTCATAAGGTTCACGTTGGTTCTCTGGACCAAAGCACCAAAGAGCAAAGGATGCCCCGAAAGCTCACCACTTTCATTCCTTTGTACATGTTTGTTGCATGTTTAGTTTTCCTGACCCTTTCACCCACCGAACTCTGCTCTAGTGAGCAGCCCTAAAGAAGAGCCTCGAGCGCCTCAAGTGGGGTCCCAAGCAACGAGATGAACATTAGGAGGCTTTCCCTTGGCGAAACAGGAAATCGAAGCGCCATCTTGTTGGTCCCCGGATTTTGGACATACTCAGCAAAGAGTGGCTTATGCTTTAGAAGGGCATGGCGGAGGTGTTTCCATTGGAGGAAGTTGTTTGCATGCAGCAAGTGCAAAGGCGCTCCATTCCGTGACTCCTTTCCGTGTAGTCAGCCACCCCGAGCCGCGGGCTGCGCATCCCTAGAATTCGCCCAACTACGATGTCTTCAACATGTTACAAAAGAGGCATTCCACGAACACATGTGTTTCACGTGCTCACTTCAGAAGTTCCAAAAAGCACCGTTCACTGGGCTCATTCCAGCTATTTCTTCTCCTAGCTACAAACATACTGGATATGGTTTCCTGTGGTTTCCTGAAGCATCCCAACATACCCGGCGGTTGGGACCTGGCAAATTGGCAGTCACTTCACTTCCGATGGCAGGCGACCAAACGCCCGCGGCGCTTGGCGGTTTGCAATAGCCGCGCGCGCTCAAGAGGGAGCCGAAGAAAAGAAGAGCAGGTTATTCCAAAGACGAACTTAGAAGGGCTTGCCCCTGCATTGCAAATGTGTTTTTCTATGGTATCTTTTTTTTGGGATGATCTAAAGATGAATCTGACCACTCGGCCATGGAGGCGATTCAATCAGGCGCCAGCATTAATTATTCAAAAGGATGTTCGCCAGCGGCTACCGTACGCTCTGTGACCATGGTAAAGGAAGCTCTTTGCCATGAATGCATTTACACAACCCAAAAGTCTCATAGCAAGTCTATCCTCGAGGGAAACTGAGCACAAGGCAGTTGCACCGGAATGAAGTTATGTTTCAGATGAGTGGACTTATGCCCTCTTCTTACAGAGATTCGGATATGGCAGGTGCTACACGCAGAACATCGACTCTTTAGAGCACGCAGACGGAGCCCCAGGGACGGCATCCATTGGACCCGGCATGTCATCACCTGTGTGACAGTGGGTGACTGATAAGGAGGGACCACGATTTTGAAACATCATTCGGGAGCGCAGACTAGGGGAGGCATCCCAAACATGGTTCAGATGCAATCACCTATGTTGGCTCCAGCGTATCGTGTCACATGGGAATATGTCAGAAGACTTCGGAAGGCTTGTGCTCCAATTAACCCAATGCCCAGAAACCTAGTTGGGGACTTCTGGTCACTAATCCTGCCCCATATGATAGGTACAGAGGCTACCGTGCCATGGCAACCTGGGCGTTCGCAAAAGGAAAGGTCGCTTAGATCCAAGGCCTGATTGAGTGCCTCCAATGTTCTGATGGGAGGATATACCTCCAACTTTCTAGACCAACTCCCTGTTTTTTGTCAGGATTTGCGTGTTTGTGGGTGGGCAGAGTAATTGCATACAATCTTCCGACCTACTCTGGATGCACAAATTTCTGCACCATTTGGTAGGTGGTTGATGAACCAGTTTTCCTCGGGTTTCATCCATCCGCAGTATGGCTGTGCATAGCGTAGTGCCCCGTCCGATTTCCAAGGCCGGATTGCCAGAGGAGCTGGTGGTTGCGGCCCACGGCAACTTCGACCACGCGCATGTGGTTGACGACAACGTGGGTGTTTTGGCGGGAACAGGTCTGTTGTATTCGCCAACTTACCCTGAATTTCAAATCGAGTCTGGATTTGATTTTTGTGGGCAGCGCTCAACTGTTTTACCCTAATGACTTTGAACGGCTGTGGGTGCTTATCGAACAAAATCAATCATGCTCAGAACAACAGATTATGTGTCAAACGAAAAACAGTTAGTGGGAACTCCCAAGCTGATTGCCCAACAACCACGGTGACATTGACGGGGCCGCCCACAACTCGGCTGGCAAAGCCAATGGTGGAAACTTGGAGACAGCCCTCCACTTTGAAGGGCCTTGTCGGCCCCTGAAGCACATCCAAAGGTGCCAAGGTGGTTTTTGGGGATATCAGCAAAGTCTTTTGGTTGCAAATGAGATATGTCGGGGGGCATTCATGGATTTGTGGTTGGCCAATTGAAAGCTTGTTTTCACGCCCTGTCCCTTGACAAGAACGGACACCTGTGGTCCTCGTTGGTTCGGGAAGAACCGGGGAGGGACTGCCCAAACCTCCCCACCCCCACACCCCCAGTTTTTCCACAGCAAAGGGATCAGACATCCTTATGTTTCGCCATCAGCACGGGCACATATAACACTCGTTTAGAAGAGCCCCAGTCGGGTTCCGACTCAGAACCATTACCATCAAAGCCACTGAGGAGCATCAGCCTGTGGGACATTCCCAGCTACGCGAAAGGCAGTCTTTGTGGATCCTCACGGGCTGGAGAAAATGCCTTGGATCGAACACAAAAAGAGGAAGGAAAAGCCTTCACTACAGCAGACCACCACTGGGAACCCAAATCGATTCTCCAGGTTACTCCTTCCAAATTGCGAATGCCATGTGTTGTGCAACCTACAATCTACGATCGCCCTTGGGTTCCTTGGATATTTTTTCACTTTCTATCGCCCTCTGTCACCACCAACGACGAAACACGTGACTCGCACTTGCGACGCTACCTGCGCTTTTCGGCCGTTGAACGACGCGGAGAGCTGAGGTTTGGCCGCGAGTTACGATGTGGACATTTGCGAGCTGCAGAAGGCCCTTGCCAGCTCCGGCGATGAGGGCTGGCAGGAGTGGTGAAATTGTCCGAACATGCTTGGAAGTTCTTCACTGAGATTCAGCAAGTCGCCCTTTTTTTTGCGGGGCCGTTTCTTATTTTGGGTTGGCAAGTTGCGGCAAGTTGCAATGGGAATCGTTCACCAGACAGCGGATTCTTCTACAACTACTTGCTTCCCTTACATCCTGATCTGCCAGAGGGTAAAACAGCCTGCTTGGGTCTCAGCAGACTTTAGGCACTGAAAGGACGCCGAAAAACACCATGGCCCGCATTTCGCCAGTTTCGTCCATGGCACATACGGGGAGCGGGGGAGTTGGTGGGTGTGACAGATGGTTAAGCCAAAAGAAGCTCCTTTTTCTACCAGGGTCCCCGCTTGCAACTGTCATCTCCTCCAAGAACATGTTGTGCTTTCGGGTAGACTAAATTTGGCTAGAGTCTTCAAGCACATGTAAATTCTGTGCCCCCCCTATGCCAGCACACAAAATCCTGCTTGATTCCCCATGTCCAAAATCCAACTGCACGTGTGTTTTCTGGGAGACCCTCCAAAGTGGTCATTTCCTTATGGTTTCCCCATAAAGCCACAAAAGGTAGCAGCGGGTAGCAGCTCACAAAGCAGCGGTTGGGACGCCACCGCGTTGGACGTGAGGAGCTGCGGGAGTTCCACGGCGGCCTCGTCAAGCCAAAGATCGTGTTCTTCGGCCGGGGGCTTCGGTCTCACCGATGCGCGCACCGCGATTGGCTGGGACTTCTCGGCCCAAAATATGGACCCCTGTGCAAGGGCCCCTCTGACTAGAATGGGGTGGCGGGGTCGGAGGGGTGCTAAATTGATCAAAATGAATTATCATAGGAGAAGCAAGGCTCTTGGGTGCAAGTAGATGGCACAAGTCCAACCCATTTGGGTTTGGGGGTCCCCTTGCCCAAGCGAAGGGAACAATCCTGCGCCAGTTAGGATGGATGAGATCCTATACAGAGATAGACCAACTGGTGTAGGAATGTCCAGAATGGAAAACCAAACGTCGGGTCCTATTGATCATGCTTTTAGTCCTACAAAGCGGACAAGTTAAATAAACCCAATTTTGGGTGCGACCGAATCGCCGTGGATGTATTTCCTCCTCGGGTCATTCACCCGTCCGACGTGTAACACGTCGCCCATCCGCCGCCATCGCCACCCGCCCGAGCGAGGCGAGGACCTGCCGCGGCGGTTCTTCCAGCTGCAGCGCCCCGACCTGGAGACCTGCGACCTGCTGCTGGCCGCGGCCTCAGCCGAAGCGTCGCGTCGAAGCGAAGCGTCGCAGCCGAGTCGTTGGGCCAAGCCGGGGTTCAGGCAGGGCAGGTCAGGCGGAGTGACGCGAGAGCGTGGTTTTGGTTTGGTTGGGCGGTCAATGTGGGTAGGGTGTGTTGTGACTGTGGTTTTTGGGTGGGATGTTTTTGCGGGTGGTTCTATTGGGGGGGGGTTAGAAAGGTGGGTTTTCTGCAAGGCCCACCAGGGATGGTGCCGGTTAAGTAGTTTTCCTCTAAATTCAACTCAGAAGGTCATCAACACAGGACAGTGATGTAGGTCGGCGCAAAACTTTCGTCCCGGCGTCATGTCGGGGCCAGCCCGTGCTCATGTTTTTTAGCTGGAGACCCTTGGGTTGACACGAGCAACAATCAAAGCCTAGCAAGTGAAGTTTCGTAACGGGCAGTCCCAGCTGTAAAACGGCGCGGGCGGCCTGAAATTGAATTCTTCACATCGGTTTTGGTAGCCCCTTTCGATTGCGATCATGGAGATGTTTGTGCAACCGTTTTGGAGGATCATAGCCACATGGAGTCAGCTTGTTTCGCAAGGCCTGAGGAGGTTCCTTTCTATCCGGACTCCACAGTTGACTCAGAAGGTAGCCAGGGATTCTCTCAGGGCAGAGCATAAGGAGTTTACAAAGGGGTCAGACAAGCCGGATCCTCAATTCTGGATGGTTTACCTAGACTCTCTAGGTCTCCTGTGTCCGGCCAACTCCCAGAAATAATGCCCTCTTCCGAGATGGCGCGCGGGTGTTGCTGTTGTTTCTTGGTCTTTCATTTTAGTCAAAAAACAAAACTTCCTTGGATGCAAGGGGCCTCTTGAGGCTGGCCTTTTTGGAAAAGAAAAGGCAACCGCTGGAAGTGGGCGTTTCTTTGTCTGGGCGACACCCAAGATGGTTTTCCATTTAGTTTCCCTTTAAGAATAGAGTACCCTCAAAAGGCCCAGGTGTCCTCCGTATTTGCCGGGCTTCGGGCATCGTGCTCAGGTCATGGGCACGTCTCTGGAGGTCTCCCCCTTCAACACGCTGTTGAATCTGGTGCCCGACTCCGTCCCCAGGCGCGGGGCGGGCGCCGTTCGAGACTCGAAGCGCCGAAGAACTCGGGCGAAAAATGTCGGACCTCGAAAAACGGGAACCTTGTGGGCCGAGGGGGGTTGCTCCACGTGTCCATGGTGTTCAGAACTTGGGGTCATGCCCTCTCGGTTGGTATCCTGGTTTCCCTTTTCAGGCCATCAAGATGGGCCGCACCCCTTTTGAGGCAGCTGGTTTGTCGTTACATGGGCCACTCCCAAATGACAATTCGAGCATGGAGGCTATTCCGGGGTCGCCTTGATGCAAAAAGGTGCCCAGAAACCTGGGCAAATCTCCAAGTTTGCCATTTGTTTGGGGGAGGCCTGCTGATAGGTTTCCATGGTTCAACCAGAGCCGCGCAGAAGTTGTTTGGGACGTCGCTCGGCACGTGTTTGCCTGTACCCAGCCTTTTTGTTCAGGGATCCTCCTGATCATTAAAAAAAAACCAGGGGTTGTGGCCGCTTCCCGACACAACTGGGTGAAAAGAATGGTGGATCAACCTTCAAAGCGTTCCACAAACCACGCGCCATTCTTTGTTGAGTGTGATAATGATTAAAATCCCTGCCCGATTAATGCTAACCTGCTCTGCCTTGGCTCCCCGCACCAAGGCTATGTTGAATTTGCGGCAAGGTTTGGTCATTTAGTTGCCCCTAATTCATTTTGTGTTTTAACCCCTGAACAAAGCCCCACGATTACTTAGCGCCAATCTTCCCCCCTGAACTTCAAAAAAATGAAGAAAACAAACATATCTTAATTGCAAAAGCGGTTACGTTTTCCCATAGTACTTTCCTTCACAGTTTCACGGCTTGCCGTAGCGGATCTTCAAAAAGTAAGCTAGCTATCCAGAAAGAGCATATTCATTACTACAGTTGGTTTACAAAATCAATCTTTGACAAGATCACAAAGAGTCAGCAAAGAGTCCCCCCAAAAAAACACAACCCTGTTTCATCATGGTTTTTGGCAGCACTGGACAATTCATCACAATGTCCTTTTACTTGCCTATTGCGGTCCATTTGACCAAGACAGGGAGAGGACCAAAGAGGACCAGAACTAGCATGGTTCGCGGCGGTCCAAGAAAACCTTCCAAGGACTGTTTTTGTTCTCGACCTGGACGGGCGGGGGGGGGGGGTGACCAACAAACAGCAGCAATAATTCGCTTCTTGGGCGTGCGACTGTTTGATGGAGAAAGCGTCAAACGAACGGTTGGTGCACGAAGTAAGTGGCCCAAGGGGCCCTGCGTCTCCAGCAAATACTCACACCCGAGCTGAGCTGCCTAGCCCTAATTCAATGAAACTCTATGCTCACAAATAGGTCAGGGTGGACATGTCTGCTCCATAAATTGGCATGTTGGGCCAGGGAGCCTACATTGTCAAGCAGCGTATTTTGGCAATCAAAAATCGGAGCATCTGCTTGTGACAGGCACTGAGAATTAGTTGTGACATTGATGGAAAGTAGCGTGACACGCTGCGCCGCGGGAAAAAACAAGTATGTTCAATGTTGGAATTCCTCGAAAACAAGACCCAAAAGGGTTTCTCGATTTTGAGGATGCAACCACAATAGCACACTGAAAACCGTTCGGATTAATGTCTACCCCGGATTTGTGCAGAAGTCAGATAAATGTTGGGCGTCGTTCCTGAATGCTGAACAATCCAGAATGGGACGCACCCGCAACAAACCAAATCAACCAGGGGGTCTTCAATTCAGGGCCCTGGGTTCCATTTACTCAGGATGTTCCACCCTGACGTTGACCGAGTAGTAAATTCCCAGTGCATGAGTCCCTCTTCCCGCTAAACGCCTTTGGTTTGGAACTGGCGCGGGGGGCATGATTGGTGGTTGAATTATCCATACGAGGAGTTGGCTGTGATCAGGGTCTTGGTGAATAATTATCCGGAGTTCACAGAATTAGGTTGCCCAATTCCCATCCAATCTCCAACCTGTTCCCAGCAGCTCTTTTTTCTGGGATTTCAGGTTTCCTCGATTGCTTGTAAGTTCTTCACATTTCTCAGAGTTGTGTTTGATTACTTGGCCCTGGCGTTGCCTGAGCCTGGCAAGCATGCTTGGTTACCACGTTTCCTGACAATGGCTCCATATTTTCTGTGGATGCGGAAAAGACATCAAGCACCTTGGAGGATTCCAGGTTTTGACTTTACTGTTGACCCCGGATCAATCAACTCGACCTACTAAGACAGGGGGAGGTGCATCGATCAACCAGTGTTTTAAATCCGGGTCTCGATGGGCCAAGCCTAGGAGAACCTCTTGTGTATTTGAGAACTTGATATTTAATTATTTGGCGTAGAATAAACATAGCTTGCTTGTATTTAATTGGTTGGTTGTCAATTGTTGGTGTTGGGGGCGTGCTCCAGTGGTGACCACCAATCTAAACGACAACTGTCTTTGACCAAGAGCGTGACCAAAAGCGGCTCCGGGGATTTCAGTTGATTCGATGTCGCTTCAAAGACCTTCAACCACCAAGAGGAGTCTAAAGAGCCACAAGTAGTGGGATTTTGCTATTTGACAGATACTTTCAGGGGGGAGACCCAGAGCACCCCTCCCCCCAACCCGCTGGAAGGTGCTCCGAAGCTTCTTAAAAGGGGTTCGTAGAGTCTTAAGAGCTTGTTCGGAGGGTAGAGAAGGCCCAAACGATGAGTGCTACGCGCAACAAGGGCTCCAATTCAATGCGCGAGGCTCTTGATCAACCGGGAGCCTGTGGGCTTGTGCCCGGACCTCGGCCTGTTTGTCGTTGGTTCACCTTTGAAGCCCCCTTTCTCACGAGCTCATGGGCTCTACAAGCTTTTTGGGAAGACCATCCAACTGGCAAACAGTGGGGCTTGATTTGTTCAATCCACCACGGAAGTTAGTTTTGACCCAGACCCCAGTTGCGCAGTGGCATCCTCAAAGTTCCTTCGCCCAAAGGATCAACCTAGAGGGTCCCTCCAGGAAAGAGAAACAAAAAAACGAGTCAGGTACTCACAGCCAGGAGCCTCCCTAGAACCTACCTGGAACCTCCGTCCTCGGGACACCCTCAAATCGAGAAACGGTAAAGATCCTGTAGCTGTCAGAGAAGTCTGTCCAATGCCCAGCAAGAAACAAGGGAGGTTTTTGCGTTTTTTCGGCTTCCCTCAATCAGAGAATCATCCATCTTGCGAGGCTGTGAAGACATTCTCATTCGCGTGTTGGGGGTTCAGACATGTTCTACCCCCCGCCTTCTATACTTGGCGAGTACATGTCAGGGTTGGCTTTGAACGACAAGCGCGAAATTGACCCAGCGGTTCAGATACAAAAAAAATCGGCGAGAGGTTCCAATTTCCGGGCTTTTGGACGGGAATCCGAAGCCATTGGAGGCAGCCTGGTGAATTGGGAGAGACCTTCAGATTCAGAAAGTTCATTGGATCAAAGGACCCGAAGCGGCCAACGTGGGTGTCTTTTATGGGGGACTTGTGGGTTGGTGTGATGGGAAGCCAAAAGGACGCCCACCATTGGGGGGACCGGGGGGGGGTGAAATGCAAAAGCCCTGCGAGTTTCGGCCGGCTGTAGGTCACGAGCTGGCGGGCGGCTTTGACTTTGGCCGAGTCCTCGGGTTGGCAAAGGCTCCGTTGAAGCCCCTCCAACCTCTATCAGGCCGTGTGTTTTTTGGGTCGTAGTTTGGTCAACAGGCCCCGGATGGTTGGTTTGGTACCATCAGCCCTTGGTTGACTCTTTGAACTTGAGTTTTGGTAATGTCCAAAGGAAACATCTAACGTTGAAGCATCAGGCGGAGCGGCAAACGAGAGTTGTGTTGGGTATCTTCAGGTTTGCGGCTTTTCTAACAGCCTGTGAGCCGCCATGGAGACTTCACGGACTTGCGTTCTCACCAGTACAGCTTTGATTTGAGGCAAATCACTATCAGTTTCAGCGGCATCTTCTTTTGCCCCCCCCCTCCCCTCCCGGCGTTTCGGGGATCCTTTTTTTTGCCGGTCAAAAGCAGGTGCAAAGGGGCTTATCCAAAACCATGTGTGCCATGGTCAAAGGACCCCCTTTACTTTGCTTAACTTGGGATTGAAAGGGATGGTCATCCACCTAGTAGTAAGGAACCTTAATGATTAATCCATTACAATGATTGTTGTGAGGGAACCGTGACCATAGGCCATACAAGAAGTTTTGACTATCGCTCATGTACGGAATCAAGAGGGCGGTTATCCATCACGTTTGATTTCTGAGACTGTCCCCGCACTAAGCTTTGTGGAAGCTTTGCGGGTGTGTTGTTGAGGGTACCATGTTTGAGTTTGTTTAAAGGGATGTCAAAAGGAAAAGGCACCATGGTGTTGAGACTTAGGGAGCCCCCAAAGTTGGGGGTGTCCCTTCTGTTTGGCTTCAATCTATCCCCAAAAGGGTGCCCTCACTCAAAGAAAATACACCGCCAAGTCGACCGACTCAGGCGACGGCCGCGACGTCTTCTTCCAGGGCGACTGCGATGAGGGCGTGAAGAAGCTCGCCGCAAGGCAGGCAGTGTTTGGGCGGGTGTGAAGCGGATTGGCGAGCTCACCGATGCGGGGTAAAACGAGCTCGTGGTACACATCCTTTACTTGGGGATCCCTAAAACCCTAATTGCTATATGTTAATAGGTGGTTCTACTTACTTTCTCATAGGGAATATAATTAATTGTAAACGCTTCGCGTTGCCCGCCTCGGCCCAGCCTAGTTTGAGGGAAGGGTCAGGAACACCGAAATCCAGTGTTGGGAGGTCAAGGCCTGGTCAGCCTGGGCTGAGCTGCTTGGGCAGCCGGACTGGGGGGCTGGGGCACGTCAGACAGGCTTAGTAGCTGGCGTAGCTTGAGACCAGTCTCAGACACGTGAGACTGGTCGTTGGCCTGAGGCCAGTCTCAGACACGTTAGACAAACCTGACCTTGGCACGCTGGGCTGAGCCTGACTGGTGGGCTGGGAGCTGGGGGCCGGCATGCCCTGAGATGCGCCGGGGCCTGGGCTGGGCAGGCTGGGCTGAGGTGGGTTGCTGGTTGGGCTGGGCCTGAAGCTAGTCTCAGCCACGAGGCTGCGAAGCCATGGGTGGGTTGCTGGCTGCCGGGCAGCCGGACTACGCTGCTGGTTGCGCCTGGAACTTGGGCTGGGCGGGTGGGCTGGATGGGCAAGGCCTGTTTCATACACACTTGGGCCTGAGGCTGGGTGGCGAGCGCCCGCAGGCGGGCTGAGGGACTGGGGTTGAGGCTAGTCTCAGGCTGGCAGGTCTCAGACTGCGCCGAAAAAGCTGGGCCTGCTGGGTGGCTTGGGGGCAGCCGGACTGAGGGGCTGGGGCACGTCAGACAGGCTTAGTGAGACTGGTCGTTGGCCTGAGGCCAGTCCCAGACACGTTAGACAAACCTGACCTTGGCACGCTGCGCTGAGCCTGCTGATAGGCTGGGAGGGGCCGGCCTAGTGGCTGGCATGCTCTGAGATGCGCCGGGGCCGGGGCTGGGCAGGCTGGGCTGAGGTGGGTTGCTGGTTGGGCTGGGCCTGAAGCTTGTCTCACCCACGACTCTGCGAAGCCATGGGTGGGTTGCTGGCTGCCGGGCAGCCGGACTACGCTGCTGGTTGCGCCTGGAACTTGGGCTGGGCGGGCTGGGCTGAGCTGTGCTTGGGCGGGTTGCTGGATGGGCAAGGCCTGTTTCATACACACTTGGGCCTGAGGCTGGGTGGCGAGTTGCTGGCTGGGCTGGCAGTCGCAGACACGTAAGACACGCCAGCCTGAGACTGGTCTCAAAGTATGCCAGCCTGAGACTAGCCTCAGGCCCAGTCCCTCAGCCCGGCCTGCTGGATGACTTGGGGTTAGACGCGAGCAGGAATTCAAGGCCTGGCGAGCCTGGGCTGAGCTGCTTGGGCAGCCGGACTGAGGGGCTGGGGCACGTCAGACAGGCCTAGTAGCTGGCAGGTCTCAGACACGTGACACGTGAGACTGGCGTTAGACAAACCTGACCTTATGCTGGGCTGAGCCTGGTGGGCTGGGAGCTGGGGGCCGGCCTAGTGGCTGGCATGCCATGCTTGGCCAAGTTGCTGGTTGGGCGCCTGTTTCAGACAAGCTTGGGTTTGATGCTTGGTTGCCTTCGCTGACAGGCCTGGCCAGCAGGCGAGTTGCTTGGGCTGGGCCTGAGCCTAGTCTCAGACACGTCAGACTGGCCAGCAGAAGGTCATGCTTTTCAGGACAAAATTTCGGACAAAAATGGACCCATGGAGCTGGACGCCGACGAACCCCGAAAATTTCAAGGCCCGCCGGACAGGATTTTGGGCCATCCGACATGGGTGGGGGGCGGGAAAAGCAAAATTCTTTGGGGCCAAGGCGAATACAACCTCTATAATCCTTTTATAGCCACGTTCGTATGTAGATGCAAAAGTCACGGGTTGTGGGCACTGCTCGTTTCTCGTTTTATGATTTACCTTGTGATTGTGGAACGCTTGGTTTTAGGTTGCCAGTTTAACGTGAGAAGGGAATCCCCCTCAAAGTGACAAAGTGATGGGCATGGGAATCCTTTTCGTCTCACACAAAGGGTGATTTTCCACAACCAGGCCCCGAGGTGAGGCAGAACCTGAAATCGCACATCTGCAGAGTGTAAAGTTGCAAACAAGAGCTTCACCAAGAGGCGAGTCTAAACATGTTTTGTGGCGTTCAATTTTCGCGGGAGTGCGCCTCATGTACATTCAAGCTATGCTCCAGCATGAAAGGCTTGTGGAGGTTGGCCCAAACACGCTGGGATGGGACACATGGGCATCCGGTTTTCAGGGAACCCCGTCGGGGCTGTTCAAAGGGTTCCCCAACGTTTAGACAACCCCACCATGTCCAGCAAAAAGCACACGCCAAGCAGCGCGGCGAATTGGGGGTTGCATTTTGCTGAGCCGCTTTGGCGGAACGGATAGCTCAAGTGGGGGAATTCCATGCCAACGCCTCGTGGCTGACCAAGTTCCCATTTTTTCCCAGCGGCATAGCTAGCTAGCTTCTTTGATTCTGGGCAAGTAAAAGGCAGTCTAAGTAGCAGTGAAGCACGATTTGATTAAGCACCTCTGTGCAGGAGATTTGTTTCAGCGTCGCAAGGTACCAGTCCGCTATTCCTGTACAACAGTTTGACTTGAGAAGTTCAGTTCAATGCAAAGCATCCCTGAGATGCCGGCTTGCAGCTCATTCAGCGATGATTTTGATACACCGCAGATGAACATGTGAAAAAAGAAGATTTCAAAGGTGTCTCATTGTGGGATGGCGTCCCAAACTAGACTTCCAAGACGGCAAGGCTACACTGGCACACAGACCTCCAGCAACTTCTAACCGTGCGGCGCTCGGTTCAGTGTCACCCAAGGTGGGGTGGGCCTGCACTCATTGGGTGTGTGTGTG
>CAUJNA010003599.1:97500-127500 GCA_963377175.1 Effrenium voratum | reverse complement strand
TTTTCTCGGAGAGAGTGTTGATTAGGTTTTCTCGTGATGTTTCTTCATGCACACGTTGTTTATGTTTCTTCTTGTCTTCTCCTCCTCCGTAATTATTCTCCTCCACTTGCTCTTCCTTTTCCTTTTCTGCCAATCTATACCAGGCTGAACGTCCGAAAGAAGCGCTCTGAGTCACCCGGACCTTTGTTTTTTGTTCGGGAACCGAGCGCAAAGTTGGGTTCCGAACAGTTTTTCCGCAAACGTGTCGACTCAAACACAAAGTGCAAATTCTCTTAGTCCAACCAGCATAAGAAGCACCACGCGCACTTCAAGACAGTTCGTTCAATTAGACCATTGTTATTTTGGTCCCAACCCAATGGGCGTTTCAAAAACACAGGGCTGTGAAGATGTCCGGCTGAAATTGGATATGCCTCAGTACCAACCAACATAAGCTTCTTCAGCTTTCGGGCACACGCAACTAGACCTGTCGGCAAATTGTTATTTGTTGTTCTTCTCGTACCAAAAAATGTGTGCCGTGCCAGTGGCTTGGCTCGAGGCGCTCGAATTCCTGCATTCCTGCATCGCGGCTGGGCGTGTCAAAATGAGTTGGACTTCCATGAAAGTGATGGTTTTAAGCAGAACCTCAAAGAAACCGAACAATTTGGCCTTTGTGTCTAATTTGGGCAGGAACCACGTCCGAAAAACTGGGCTCGGTCGCGAGCTCGTTTGGACACGTTCGCATTTGAAAGCGCGCTGCCTTCTTCTGAGTAGCGCAGCTGGGAGACACCTACCGCAAAGCTCACGTTCAAAGTTTCTGGGGATATGTCTGTGGGTCAAAACCAATGGGATCCCATTTTGGGGTAGGTGCACCACCCATTTTAGGTTTTTTGTTTTTTTTGTGGGGATTGGGATGTTCACTGGGATTAGGGGATTTTGACCCATGGCCATATGTCAAGATAGGATTCGGACTCCCAATGGGGAGTTGCCCTGTCGCTTCCCTCTATATAAGGAAAGGGGACCCTGCAATAAACCTGCCTGGTCTGAAACGACAAATGGCGGCTGAACGTGAGTTGTGTTTTCCGACTTTGTCAAAATATGATTTGAGAAGATCGCGTCGTACCACGCACTCTGCCCAACAAACGGCCTGTTGCGCTTGCTGGGCACTCCATATCCCTTTCACCAGCCTTCTGTCCAAAAAGTATGTTGATTGGGGGCCTAGGGGAGATGGTGGGGAAAAGTCAGTCTTCCTCTGTTTTTTCCAGGATCCTTGGGCTGCTGAACTGTTGTGTGTCTCCCAAGAAGCGGCATCTCCAGAAGTTTGGCGCATGTAAATAGAACGGAGCATGGTGAAGCTGATACCAAAGGCCGCTGGTTTGGCTGGAAATTGTTCTGTTGAATGGTTTGTATTTGGCAAGTTGTCCGAAACACTCATATGGGTGATAGTTATGATTATTCGTTGAATATATATATATATATGTTCAAATTATGATGCCATGTTTTGTGTGTCTTTGTTTTGATGTTTATTTGTTTGTCTTTGTGTGTCTTTAGTTGTGTAAATGTTGGTTTACCTTTCTATCTCTGTTTATCTTTGTGTGTTTGTTTATCTTTTTTATCTGTCTGTGGTCATGGTTGGTTGTTGTTTCGTTTGTTTTTGTTTGGCTGTCTTCGGTTGTGTTATTTTGTGCGTTTAATTAGTGTATTTTGTTTAACCCATTGTGGTTTTCTTCGTTTGTTGTTGTTTTGTGTAATATTTATTGTTTGTGTTAATATTTAGTGTGTTGTGTTTGTTGTGTTTGTTTGTGTTTATATATTTTGTTGTTTTTTTTCTTTATATTAGTTGGTTTGAATTTGTTTTGAATGATTGTTTGTATGCGTTGTCTATTTATTTATGATTGTTTTGTTTGATTTCCGTGTAAAATTTAAAATGACTAGGTTAATTGGTATGATTTATTTTCGATGATATTATGATATTTATTTTGTTGTTATTGGTTTTTATTTGTGAATTATATGTTTTGTATTTATATAGTGTTGTTTTTTATTTATTTATGTTTTTCAAGTTTATTTAATTAATATATTGATTATGTAAATAATATGGTTATATTTATTCGTGTATTTTAATCGATTTTGGTTTGAGAATGTTTTGATTTTTTATGTTATGTTGGTTATATATATTTTGATATTGTATTTACAATTTTGATTTATTTATTATTATTGGTTTTATATAAGTAAAAATAAAATATATATTGATAAATAATTAATATTATAAATTTATATATATATATATATATTGATATGTTTTTAAAAATTATATTTATAGTTGATATTTTTTTAATTTTATATAGGTTTTATATTGATTAGTCGGTATTTTAATATGTTTTTATTCTCTTTTTTATTTTTATTTATATGATTTAGGAATATATGGTTTATTAATATGTAAATTAATATATATTGTTAATAAATCTTATATAATTTTAATATTATAATTATAATTTTGTTTATAATTTAATATATGATTTATTGATTATATATTTAATGTTGAAATATATTTTAAATATAATATTTGATAATTATATGGTTTAATAGATTGATTTAGTTATATATAATTTAAATTTAATATATAAATATAATTTTTAATTTATATAATATTTATATATTAATATATTATAATATATTTTAGATATGTTTTTCTAAATTTAATTTAAATGTATTTTACAAAATATATGTATTTTATATATATTATGTTGATTTTATTAATATAAACATTATATAAATATAATTTTAATAATTAAAAAATATATAAAAAAACATATTATTATATAAATGGGGGTTGATTAAAAGGTCCTTATAAGGAATTATGCATTCGGTGATTATTCGTCTTTGTTTAAATCCCTCCGCGAAAGATTGGCGATGGAGTTCGCGAAAGAATTGTTTTTTTCGCGAAAGATTCCGCATTGGGTTCTTGGAGTCATTTTGTACACTTGTATATTTGCAGATCCTGCTCCCTTATAGACAGGGAGATGCATAGCACTTATATTTGCATTATTGATTCTCATTCCTGTGTTGGGAATGGTGCAAACCAATAACGTTGTCTGAACTATTTTGGCGCGAAAGACCGGCCAAAGTCCATGGAGTTTGTTGCAAGGTTCCGCACTTCCCCGGCAAGCGCAAGTGACAAGGGCGAATGACGGTGACTGCTTTCTTTTAACCCTACTGTAAGCCTGCCAGCGCAAGTGAGCTGCGGCTGAAGCTATTACTATGTTTGCAAACACAATTGCAGCAGCCACAATGGCTCCAGAGCGCACGCTGCAAACAAAAGGGAATGGCGATGGAATCGCGAATGATTCACGAAAGATTTTTTTTTTCTCGCGAAGATGATGTTTTCCGGAAGCAGGAATATTGATCAATTGCCAAAAATATATATATATATAATATTAATTATTATATAAATATATTAATTAAATTATAATTTCATTAATTAATGAAATATTATTTTAATCCTAATTTTATAAATATATTATATATATTAATATATTTTATAATTCATAAAAAAAAAATCTGATAAGAATCCCAAAAATAAAAATACAATATGGAAATTATAAGATATATATTTACAAAGAACCTTTTGAATTAGAAGAATAAATATAATTCTATTTATTATATAAATCGACTTTGATATATTATTCTTGATTAATTCAAAATATATATCGAATATATATTTAATATTTTTTTGGAATAATATTATTTAACAATTAATATATATATAATTTTATATGTATTAATATTTCATATTTATTTATATAATTTTATAAATATTCAATTAGTTTAGATATTTATATCTAATTAATATTCTTCCAAAATGATAATTTTAATACCAAAACAAAATAACACGGATTTGGCCCTTAGTCGCTCCAGCACGGATTTTTATAGATTGGGGTCAATCTTAAACGGTTCCAACGATCATATGAGATACCTATAAGGAGCTATCTGAAATATGTTTTATTCGGAACAATCTTTTTCATTTTATAATGCCTGCCGAACGCCGCAAAACGCGCCCACCCAAATGCTTCCGAACGCTTCCCCGAGAAAAAGACCGCTTTCGAACGGAATTATCCACTCCGAACAATCTCGAATAAAATTCAATCACATATACGAATACAACTCGAACGTAATTTAAAGACAATTAAATACAATTTAAATATACCCTAAATATACCTTAAATATAATCCGAATACAAAATATAAACATAATCCAAAATAATAAAGAATATTCAAGCGCATTTAAAATATATCATTCGACCGATTTCGGACGACATTAAACAATTATATTTATATAATTAATAAAAATATTATCATTCCCCTAAGTAATCAAAATTTCTATCGAATATTCTCGAATAGATTCGCAGAATAAGAAATAAACATTATAAATTAAATAAATTACAACAACAATTATAAGAAAAATAATATCCGCCGAAGCATAACGAATACTTCCTAGAGGATAGAGGATAACCCACCCCCCCTAACCCCCCCCCAGCCCGACGTCTATTACGTAGGTGGGGGGGGGGGGGGAGCGGTCCCCCACATACCGCGCGGCAAACGTAATCTTCGGGGAGCCGGTGTTGCAAAATAAAAATCCCAGGCTCGATTCCCCCTGCCGGTTTTTTTGCTGGCTTAGGCTTCCTACATCCTTTTGCCGAAAATCTGGGAAACATTCAATATTTTTGGACGTCCTCTTTACAAAAACGCTAAAAAAACAAAGAGAAATATATATATATATACATATATGCATATATACATTACATTTCATCATTACATTTCATATATATATTACCCACAAATATACAAACATACATACATGCATTCATACATACATATATGCATTTTATACATACCTATATATATATATATATACATTACATTACATTACATTACATATGTATAAACATACATATATATATATATATTACATTACATTACATAACATAACATACATACATACCTACATTACATACATACATTCATACATCCATACATATACATATATACACACATACATTACATTGCATTGCATTATTGCATTGCATTGCATTGCATTGCATTGCTAATTGCATTGCATTTGCATTGCATTGCATTGCATTGCATTGCATTACTTTGCATTACATCATATTACATTGCTACTACATCATATTTTCATTACTTTCAATTATTAATATTTATTCTATATTGTAACATTGCATTGCATTGCATTACATTGCATTCATGCATTCCATTCCATTGCATTCCATTCATTCCATTCCATTCCATTCCATTACATTACATTACATTACATTACATCACATCACACTACATTACATTACATTATACATTACATACATTACATTACATACATACATATACATTATACATACATACATACATACATACATATACATACATTATACATACATATATACATACCATACCATACCTATACCATACCATACCATACCATACCATACCATACCATACCATACCATACCATACCATACCATACCATAATTATACATACCATACATACCATACCATACCATACCATACCATAACATAACATAACATAACATAACATAACATAACATAACATAACATAACATAACATACATACATACATACATACATACATACATACATTACACACATACATACATTACATTACATTCACATTATACATACATACATTATACATACATGAATACATACATACATACATTATATTACATTACATTACATTACATTACATCACATCACATGACATGACATGACATGACATGACATGCCATGACATGACATGACATGGCATGACATTACATTATATTACATTACATTACTTACGTACTTACTTACTTACTTGCTTACATTACATACATACATACATACATGCATACATACATACATGCGTACATACTTATGTACATGCATGCATACATACGAGAGAAGGAGATTGGGGAGAGAGAGGCTTGGGGGGATGGGGAGGATGGGAGCAGAGGGAGGGAGAGAGGACGACAGAACACACAAGGGAGACAAGGAAGAGAGGAAGAAGGAGAAAAGGGAGAGGACAATGTCGGCGGACTGAGCCGGAGGCTCTAAAGTAATTAATTAAATATTTATTAAAATTTAAATTAAAAACCTCTATAATAAGGAAAAAGAGAAAGCGAGAGAAAGAGAGAGAAAGAGAGAGAAAGAGAGAAAGAGAGAAAAACAGAAAGACAGAAAAAAGAGAAAAGAGAGAAAAGAGAGAAAGAGAGAAAGAGAGAAAGACAGAACAAAGAGAAAAGAGAGAAAAGAGAGAAAGAGAGAAAGAGAGAAAGAGAGAAAGAGAGAAAGAGAGAAAGAGAGAAAGAGAGAAAGAGAGAAAGAGAGAAAGAGAGAAAGAAAACAAAAAGAGAAGAAAGAAAAGAGGAAAAAAGAGAGAGAGAAAAAGAAAGAGAGAGAGAGAGATATATATATAACAGGAGGACAGAAATAAATAGAGACGAACGATAGCTACAGCCACATAGAGACAAACAGAGACAAACAGAGACAAACCGAGACAAACCGAGACAAACCGAGACAACCCGAGAGACAGAGAGACACAAACAGACAGATAGAGACAAAGAGGCGCAAACACCAAAAAGAAACAGATTAGGATACACAGAGATGCACAAAGATAAACAGAGAAAGACAGAGATTACGAAACAAATAGATACGGACACACGGAAACAGACTAGGAGACACAGAGAGAGGCAAGGATACGGAGACACCCGGCACGAAATGTTCGAGAAATTTCGATTCGGACAGGTCCCCAAATTTCCCCGAAATTTGGCCCGGTATTTTTTTGGAAAGCCACCAAATTCTGAAGAAATTTGCTGGGGGTAACGTCCGGAAACCTAAGAGCCGTATCGCCGGAAGCGACCCCAAAATTCGGGAAAATTTGGCCGGGAACTCTAAGCAAAGTTGTTAAAAGTCCCCCAAAATTTCGGCAAAATTTCGGGGCCTTCCGGGCCATGCGAAGAGGCCGGAACTTGTGCCGCGACCTCCGACCACTACAACGACTTGCCGGTGCACGGGAAATGCGACCTTAAGGCCGTACCGGTTTATAGGAGAATATAAATATATATAATCTATATATATATTATAAATATATATATATATATATTTAATTATTATTATTTATAATTTAATTATACCAATAAATAAATATACATAATTTAAATCATAAATAAATATTCCCAAATTATAATTTTAATATTATTATTAATATAATAAATATATTTAACTAATATAATTAATATTATTTAACCATATATATATATATATTTGTTATGTATTTAATTAAATATATACCAATTTATTTAGATTATTTAATTATAATCATTTTATTTTACACATAAATTTACCCCACAATTCAATACAAACAATTCAAACAATAATCAATATTCAATTTCCACTAACTATAAATGTACTGTATATTTTCACTAAAGAAATGTATTTCTATAATAATATTGTTTTTCCAAGTTATTATTCAGCCTCTGGCCTCTGTCACATTTTAAAGTAGATGTCCATCGGAACATGAGAGTTTCCAGAACAGGTGACAGCTTTTGCCATCATCGTCTCTGGAGTTGATACAGTCAGCATTTCAGGACTGTAAATGTTGCAGACTTCGTCTCACACCACCTCGATAGTTGAGAGGCAACGTCCAAAAAATCACAACCAGTTGAAATAAGTGCCTCTAAGCACTAGGGCTTGTCAAAACATCCGCATACATCCACAGTGCGAACATTTGACAAACTTGCCCTCTTTTGAAACAAGGCGACCATGAAATAGGCAAGCCCTTGTGCTGGAGTCGTGAAACGTTTCGGGATGGTCTATGACCCTCAAGCCATGGGCTACCACACCCTACCATCCAAACAAGCTGGCGAAGAAGCCTTGCGGCTGCTCGTCGTCTTCGGCATCTTCGCCGGTGTCGTCCTTCTCTGGATCAATGGGCTTGCCCACCGGACAAAGGACCACCTCAAACGGGCAATGGTCTTGCGTTGTAGTCCATGCTTCCAAGCAGAAGCTCCCTTTGAGAGGGCATTAAACACTTTCAGACTATCCAAAATGTCGAAAAACAGGTCCCGAAAAAGTGTTTGTGGGCTTGTCGCCGGGTTTGCTTTTGCAACATACTTTGCAGTTTAAATTTGAGTGGCTTGAGGTTCATCCACAGCGGCTTGTCTGCGCTGGCGTTCATCAGCTGCAGCAATTGTTGTATGCTGCCACGGTGCATCGGGTACTATACTGACATTGTCAAAATGCATCGGGCGTGCAAAACAAAAGCTCACCGCATGCTTTGGCTATAAGTTTCAATTATAAAGGGTTATAAACCCTAAAAACCTCATTGAACGGAGGAGGCCAAGCTTATGCAAGATAGTAGTGGCTTCCCTTATTGTAGTGGTTCCCCACTGCGGACTACAAATTGGGAGTATCGATCCCCACATTTTCAGCAACTGCCGGTGGAAGGCGGGTGCGGCCCAGTAAGGTTTGAGGCTTGTGAACATCCCAGCCATGTTTTCTTGTTGCAGCCCGCCTTAGAGAAGTTGGCCTCCCAGTCGTCGAAGGACATGAAGAAGGTGCCTTCATCACAGCGGGTCACCGCCAATCGCCGGGTGAGCTGAGGGTTCTCCGCCCATTTGTCCGAATTCAGGCCCTTCTTGAAGATGTTGTAGTCACCTAGGCGTGCTTGGCCAACAGGGTTACACTGAATATCAAAGAAAATCAAGTTGTCCAAGTTTGTTTCATATTAAGCCGACCTACTTTCTGCATCAGACAAAGCAATCCAAATCGCCACGCACACGTGTATACTGAATCTTCTTGTTGGGTCACTCCAATCACCTTTCCACTCCCCTGTGTGATGTGGATTGGACACCTGCACCAAGTGCACGTCACTTCCATCGTCCAGCTTCTCGGTCATGACCTTCAGCAAGGCATAGGCGTGATGGCACAGCAGGCCATTGGAAAGCCTCGCCTCTGCAGCTGCGCCCTGCTTGCTGATCGAGCACTGAAGGACATGTTTGTCTTCCACGTGCGACTTCAAGAACTTGAAGAGATCAGCCTTGCCTTGGTGAAGCTTCACGCAATGGTTTTGAGGATGCCCTGTTTGGACACACCAACAAGGCATTTAGTTCGTCTGAACAAATGCGCTCTTTTCGTACATTCGTATGGCCGGGCCGCTGTGTGAGCCCCATCCGGCATACTTCATCTTGAAAAATCGCGGGTTGCGGGCGTCCTCCTTTGACATTTTTTGTGGCTTGCACTTCCGCCAGCCGCTCTTCTCCTTCAAAAAGGCAATATAATCGGCTTTGCCGGTGAGCACCTGGAAAGCCCAACTGGAATAGCCGCTGTGGAGCTTTCCATAGCTTCCACAAAACTTAGCAAGAGCCTTCTCCAGCAGTAAAACCCACAACTCATTTCCCAAGGGACGCGCAAAGGAGGGAGTCGGCCTTCCATTCTGGATCATGCATGGTAAGAACTCATCAACCTCCACTTGTGTCCATTTCTTCTCATAGACGTCATAGAGCCAAATAAGATACTTACCATCTTCAGTGATGTGCTTGGTGTGGAACAGGCTCTTTAACTTCTCCGGATGTGCAGCCATCGCACCCAAGGCACACACCAGCCAGCAGTCTCCCACCTCAGATTTGTCGCCAAACATTAGACATGCTGGCGTGCCTCCAAAACGCCCACAAAGGGCATGTGACGTCTCGTGTGAATCTGCTCATGGCTTGGGACGGATCTGAACAAATCGACGTGTATTCGTAGACACTCGAGTCGGTCAGTTCCGAGCTGCTGCGCCTTGCTTGATATCTTGCGGCTTCACCTGGACAATGAGACACCAATGGGGTTTCAAAAAGCCAACCTCAAAAAGACCCACCCTCCCTTCAGTTCCCTTTGAATCAGCCAGAAGGGTACCTCCGGCTTCAATCCCCACCTTGTCGAAGAGCAGAGCTTCCCCTGGGTCTCCCAGCATCCGCGCGCGCATCCAGCGCTCGGTGGCGCCCAGGTCCAGACTCGGCCGCTCCGGATCCACGATGCTGGACGCGTCGTGCGGGAAGTCGGGGTCCACAAAAGCGTTGGGGTCGTCTTGAACGCCAGCCCAATCAGCACGCCAGCCTGGGAAGCTCAGACTTCAGGATGCGCTAATTGCATCCCGAAAGACCGCTTGGAGGGCTGAAAATGAAAGAACTTCAGACTGCATGCAGAGCAACTAGTAGCGTAGTGGTACTTGAAGGGCTCAGACTCCACCATCAACAAAGTTTCAGTGATGGTTTCTCCTGGCTTCACCCGGAGTTCGATGGGATTTCCCTTTGGGAAACCCACATTTTCGTGATTCTTGACAGTCAGGGTCAGCACCTGGCCCACGGCTCCGGAGGGGTTCACGATGGTTACATCCTTAGACCGTAGAGGTTTGGCTTCTCCAGATGGGTCATGATGGCTCCTAAATTACTAGACGAGTTTGCCGAAGGGGCTTTTTCGTTCATTGCTTGTGGCTGGGGAGGGAAACAATGCAGCATTTTTGCGAAAAAGATTGAAACCGACAGAAAGACAAACCAAGCATCCACCGTCTTCTTCCCATCTTTCTCATTCTCAAAGACACGCGAAAAGGGCGGGTTGTCGGTCAGCCAGGCGATGAATTCGTGCACCTGAACCACGCCATCACGGTTGCCATCGGCTTTGTGAAACCAATCTCGGCACCGGCCCGTGGGGATATCCAGCAAATTGGATAAGAGCCCCACCATTTCATCCTCACCTCGACAATGCTCATACGTATTATGGCTGTTGCCGGTTTTGTTCCTTGCCATCACATTGACATGATTCTACCTTTGCCTTTCCCCGAATCTACTGTTTTGTCATATGTCTGTTTGGCTTACAAGTCTGGCAAGCGTAGCAAACCATCCGAAACGATCAACCCCGAAGCCAGAAAATGGATCTCAACAACGCCATCTTCCACCACCCTCACCCGCCCCCCCCTCCCCCTCCCCCACAACAAAAAACACAGATACAAAACAGTCTGAAACAAAGTTTACCGGACCATTTGGGTGAGCCTTCAAGTTGGGACCCCTCTCTTCCAAAGAAGCAAGCAAACACATGCAGCAATTGCTCCAAAGAACTCATGACGCCATCTCCCGACGTGTCGTACTTCTCGAATAGCTCTTGCAAGCGTTTCCTGGCAGCTGCCATGAGTGCTGGACATTAACTCGCGCGCCGTTCCTTGAGCCAAAGGCAACTGTGCTTGAAAAGATGGTGGAGTCACATCCCAAAACCGCGAAAATGGCACTCGCGGTAGCGACCTGAAGTCGGGATCCAAAGTTAGAGAAAGGCAACGCGCAATGCGCTGGGTAGAGTTTCGCAGGGCTCTGACTAGTTTCAACGGCTCCCGTGGGTTCCGTCGAGGCCGGTTTCGGGTGTTCCTTGGAGCGAGTACTGAGGGTTTGGAGGGTTTCGGCGCTGGGTGTCCATATTGTTCGGAAGTTCGGAGCTCCGGACTCGACCGGATGAATCCTCCGAGAGTTGCTGTTGGAGATGGCACCTGGGCTCACTTCAAAAAACATATATTATATGCGTGGATATAATGCCAACTTTGGCTTGACACATCCCCAGCATTATATACTCGTAACTTATAGTTCAGACTCATCAATGTTGAACTGGATAAGAGTACAACAACGACATTCATGAATGGCAAAAAGGTGTTTTCGCAAGCGGCCAAGGACATGCCGCAAATCTGGAGGCAAGGCCTCTTCCACTACAAAGGCCTCGCGATTCAGGTCTTGCATCTCCATGCGGTGGCAGTGCAAGAACAACCGGGGCGCCCATGTAGCACCAGAATAGGTAAGGTCGCCCACCAAAGACCTGCCCAAACTGGCCATGTGAACTCGGATTTGATGTGTGCGTCCAGTAGTTGGAGAAGCTTGCAGGAGCATCACTTCCTCATGGGAGGGCTCAGCTCCTGAGCTGCTCCAATTGACAACCGCGCAATCGCGCAATCTTCAACGGCAAAGCAAAGTACCACAGCAACGCTTGCAAACTCAAGCGAGCTTCCAGGCACTTGATACCTTTCCAAAACTTCGTACTTTGTGTGTGCCTCACGTCCCATCTCGCTCACTTCCACCCTGACTGCCGGCCCATTCTGAGACAGGACAGATCTGGCCAGCAGCCTCACTTGCGTACATTTGGTCGAACAAGTACTTGTTGTTTTTTTGGGTGAGGCTTGGACACCCATCTCACTTCCTATTGGCCACACGGCAGTTCAAACTTTTCAAACTTTTGGTTGTCACAAACGTGGACCTCCCAAAGATACACAGTCCACGAACTCAGGACGTCCCTCATTCATTTTGAGACACCAAAAAGGGAAGAACATAAGCTTCTCTGGTGCGGCTTCAGCAGCGGTTTGCAGATTTCGCCCCGGGTGCCCAGCTCCCCCAAGGGCGGGCCCTGGACCAAGCAGAGATAGCGCTTCCGCACCCTTCGCCTCAGCCCCCGAAAGGGGTGGATGAACTCAAGGATGCCACTGGGCAAATGGGTGTGGGTAGGTCAAAACGGAAGGAACCCACTGATCGCGCGCTTCTCTCCAAACAAAGGGAGACCAAAAAGCAAGGCTTGGGAAACAACAAATTCTCTAGAAAACTGGAAGGTGTCATTAAGGTGTAAGGTTGGAGCTTTAAGAGGTACAACCAACCAACCAACCAACCAACCAACCAACCAACCGACCGACCGACCGACCGACCGACCAACCGACCAACCGACCAACCGACCGACCAACCGACCCAAACAACCAAGCAACCAAGCAGGCACTCCACCAACCAAACCAACCCACCTACCCACCCACCCACCCACCAACCCACCCACCCACCAACCGACTAACCAAGCCAAGCAAGCAAGCAAGCAAGCAAGCAAGCAAGCAAGCAAGCAAGCAACCAACCGACTAACCGACTAACCAAGCCAAGCAACCTCGAACCCTCCACAACAACGGACAAGAAGACAAATATGATAGACGTCGAGTCGCAGCGCGAACTGGGCCTGCAGCCAGTTCACCGCCACCGAGCTTATCCCACCAAAGGCTACCACCAAAACCCCTGAGGTCTGGAAGTCGAGACGCGACCTGCCGAAGGGATGTCTGGCTATGGGTTTTGTAAGCCATTTGGGGCTTCTCAATATGGGATGTGGACCCCTTTTCGGATAGCAAGGGAAACCAAAGGCAAACCATTGCGGTTCACAGGTTTAAACGCAACTTTGCTATTTTGAATAGATTGCACGTGGGAACACCACTGCGTGAGTCAAAATAGGGATCCCGTCGGTTTGGGTGAAGAAGTATAACCTCAACAAACAACACAACCCTGCCATAGGCTTTGCCAGCTGAATGGTTTGGTGGCAAATGGGGTTGTAAATCTCCATCTATGGGTTTCACAGGTTCGTAACCCCAATTCAAACAGGAACGAACCATGATTCTGAAACAAATAATCGGGGCAATTTCCGTGACGAAACACATGACGCCCAGTGGCACTGAGGTGAAAAGCGCAGGCTGGCGGAGGGCTCGCATGCAGTCGCCCAAATGGTCGATGACAGCTTTGGTCGTCCGCTGCGGCGGCTTGGACACGGCAACCATGCCAGGCCTCGCTGCAAGCACCCTCACGTTGCAGCCGGCCTGGGGGCGTTGGAGGGCCAGCAAGTCGTAGCGCAGGATCTCGTGGTCTTCACCTTGCCAACCCCTTGGTATGTGCTCTTTGGAGCCCCCGCATTAAAATTGAAAAGAACCACCAAAGGAGACAACTAGACAACATGCCAAGAGCATTTGACGCCACTTTTCCAAAGGTCCAGGCAGTCATCCAAGAATTCGGCCGCCTTTTGCGGGCTCGTCTTCTGCAAAAGGCTGCAGGTGGAGGCAGCGTGCATGCCGTTGGCCAGCAGCCGCTGCTTCAGCATGCTGGCGAAAAGGGACAAAGAGTGCTCCCACTTCCTTGGCCAAACTTAGACCCCTGCAAAAAGCTCGCCTTTTGCTGATTCAGAAAATACTGAAGGGAAAAACAGTTCAATAGAAAGGTAAGCCTGTCTGGCAATGCCTCGTGCAGGTCACCAACAGCCGGTTCATGATGTCAAAGCATTGAGTGGAAGAAAACTCAGACTGCCTCCAAAGCAGGTGAAGCGCCAGTTCCCATTGGCCTTCTGGTTCCTTGGCTCCAAGTTGGTGCCCAAAAGCGACAAATCCATGGCAAGTTCCGACTGAAAACTGGGAAGTTCCGACCAAGAAGACATGTTGGTTCTACCGGGAGGACTATGGTTACTATCGCTTTACTCTAGCTCCGTGAAGCCAGGGAATAGAACCACCTAGGAATCTGGCCACTAGGGCTTTCTGGCGCTGCCCGCCCGGCCAAGGCTCGCATGAGCTGACAACTGCACCACAGGTAATGTCGTCTGGGCGGATCTCAGCGCGCTCCATCCCAACCAGCAGGGATAGCGATGCTTGCCTCAGACCCAAGGTGTCCGCACTGCAAAAAATGGCGGGGTGGTGTTAAACACGAGAGGCGACCTCTCAGAAAGGCCGCATCAAAATAGCCAAGTTGCCACAAGCCTTCAGAACTGCAAGCGTTGATGGCTGCATTGTAACTCTCCTTGGTACCGATTTGATCAGGACAATTGGTGGGGTCCCTGGATCGTTGATGGGGACAAGCAGTGGTGCTTCCTTTGTGGGTCAACATGGAAGAGAGAGAACAACAAACAAAACAAATCCACAGGTCGAAAACACTCTTTAGCTCTGGCTCCGCAGTGGGTCGCAGGCTGTCATCGTTCTCCGCGAAATCCAGCAGTTCCAGGGCCAAAGGCCAAGGGCTCGCACCCACTGCAGCGCCCAGGCTGGTGGCCTCAGGTGGTTGGGCCTCCGACTTTGGCTGGCAGCTGCCGAACCCCCTTTCCCCCCGTGACTCAAATTCAGTCCCAAGGTGATACTGCAACCATCCAACAGGAGGGGGGGGGACCCCCACATTTCAGCAGGCGATAGGCTTCTGTGGCATGGAGCCCTCTCAACAAACCCATCCAAGCCACATCCCGCTGAAGCCGGAGCCGTGGCATGTCCCAGAAGATCTTCAAAGCCTCAGACCATGCAGACGCTCGCTCGCAGGCTGTGATGGCCGCGTTCGCTGCTGCGCCGTCGCAGTTCTCATGCAGCAGCAGCGTCAGTGCCACCTGCCACTGGCTGACGTCACCCACGGTGGCAACCAGCGTCGCGAGAATGCTGGCATCGGGCTCGGGGCAGCACGTCAAGCAGCCCAAAGCAATCTGCCACACACCCGCAACGCGAAAAGCAGCGAGGGCTCTCTGGAATGCAGCCACGCCCAGCGAAGTCCCGGAGTCAGAGGCCTTTGCCAGCAAATGCAAAACCCATTCCCACTGTGCACTGCAAGCAGTGATCGCGGTCTGGAAGTGTCCTGCATCAGGACTCCAAGTTCCATCCACTGCCACCATGTCCAGAATCTGCAGGACAAGTTGCCAACGGTCCTGACAAGCAGCCATTCCGGCCTGGAAGGCTCCCCCAAGTCTGCCAACCTTCGGCATCTGCTTCAACAGAAAGACCGCAAAGGCCCACTGCTCACCACTGCCGCAGGCTGCAATCGCTGCCGCCCAGGGGGAGGCCTCTCCCGGGCTGGCCTCCGCCCTTGGCAGCAGCAGCACCGCTCTTTGCCAGCAGCTGGCAGCACCAAGCACGCCTTACCAACCCTTGCTCCTAGCAAAATGCGCTGTCAGTTCTTTGCAGCCTCTGCAATCCAACGGTACAAAAGCAACTTCAAAAACTAAAACACGTGCCAAGAACCGTGAAGGCACTCATCAGGGCGTGGTAGCTGGTCCTGCTGCAAGTCCCGCCCATCTGCCCAAGGAGATAGCATGCCTTGTCGCCAGGCAAGCAAATGGAATTGATCAGCGCCGAAAACCCAAGTGGTTCTACTAAGATGGTAAAGGCGGGTGCAGGCTTTCCTGCAAGCCCAACTAAACCAGGTAGTAGCTAAACCAACATGAGGGAACCAACTGTAAGGTACCAAAATTGAATTTAAGTTGCAGTTCCGTATGTGATCCTCACACTAATAGTAGACTCAACTTTTTAAGGTAGTTTCGATAATGCCCCCAACACACCAGTCGAGGGTTTCCTGGCCATGGGTTTTGATTCAAACAAATGCCTCATCGCTTTCAAGGGTGTCCCATTCGCTATTGTCGCAGAAAGTGACCCTAAACCCATTTTTTCACCTGACCAACTTGCCTTGTTGCCAAACAACATCACCATGCTCATAGCTTTGATACTCTCACCCCCCCCCAAAAAAAAACACAAAAAACGACAACATCCCACAGGGCATCCAAAGTGCGATGTCCCAGCGCTGGGACGTCTCCAGCGCTGTGATGGCGGAATTGTAGGT
The DNA here is from genome assembly GCA_963377175.1 of Effrenium voratum. NCBI lineage: Eukaryota > Dinophyceae > Suessiales > Symbiodiniaceae > Effrenium > Effrenium voratum. The sequence goes on along the minus strand of CAUJNA010003599.1, from coordinate 111,077 downwards.
CACCTCGTTGGACTTGAGGCGCCAGGATGGCATACCCTGCAAAAGAGCCAGGCATCCTCGGAGTTTGCAACCAGCAAACATGAGGTGGCTGTGGGTCAAAAATAGGTACCCAAACTGGGACCCTGGCAAATTGAACAGTAGACTAAAACCTGCGGTCCCCGGGTGACTTAATTTTTGACCGGGTGATCACCTTCACCCAAGACCCAAACCCACACACACACACACACCTTTCATAAATTGTTTTGGGCATGCGGATGCACCAGGATGAAAGTTTTGTAGGTTAAGGGGATGACGAACCCCCAAGAGGCTGGAATTGTTCGATCTACTTTCACCCAACTTTAGGTAACCAAAGAGGAACAAACCCTTGAAGATCCAACAGGAATACTTAAATGAATCTCAGTTGCCCACTTTGGACCCAAACATATTTCAGGGTACAAAAATGACCAAGGAAAAACTGACAGGTCTGAAAGGTCGACTCGCTTTGGGCAAGTGAGCGGCACGAACCCCTGCCCTTTTGGTGGGAATTCGGCCAACATCCTCTAGGTCCTCTAGGTTTCCTAGAGCTTGTGTCTTATATGTCAACCACTCCAGGGTTGGCAGGGCCAAATATAAAAGCATAGCAAACCTGGCCGCCATCTTTCTGAACCAAAAGTCCAATGCCAGCGGACGTTTGGGGGTGAGGAAGGTCGCCTTCCAAACCCTCCGATCCACTTCCAATGGGCCTTGTTTTCTTGCCTTGACTTAGACCAACACCAAGACCCAAAAGGTGGCTTCGGACACGTGAGATGTGAAAGCACAAGCATTTATACCTTTTCTTGCTTCCTTGAATTCGCCCGGGCTTCGTTGCCCGAAGGACCTGGAATAAAATGCTAACCTTTTGGGGCCTTGACTAGAAGGTCAAAGGGTCACCAACCTGAAACAAGAAATGCACCTCGGAGCCCGGGGTCGGCAAGGAAACCTGTCGCAATTTGTTTGGCCAGTTGAGACATTTAGCGGTTGGGCCAGTTTGCGACCAGGATCTTTGCCACTCATTGCCCAGGCTGCAGGCGGTGATGGCTGCACCAAGCGAGACCTGGTTCAAGGAGATGGAACTTTCCATCCTCGGAGTGCAAAAACCAAAGTGCTTGGCTTGGTAACTTGTAGGGCAACCCTTGTGGCTTGAAAAGGAGCTGGCGTTCAAGCCAAAGGACTAATCCAAACCAAGTAAGCGTCACCTGAACAGCTGCTAAAACATCTTCATATACGTACATATATCTATATATATACATACACATGTATATAGTAACTATCTTCATCTACGGGGTTCTTACCTGATGAGCTTTGATGTTTCTGAAAATAACACACATGCAAAGGTACAGCCCAAGACCCAAACGCACACACAATAGAAACATGTGTAGGGATACGACCCGTTTTGGGCGCGCAGATGCACCAGGGTGAAAGTATTCGTTTTGTAGGTTCAGGGAACGACCAATAGGCGGGAATTGCGCGATCTACTTTCACCCAACTGCAGGTAACTCAAGGGAACCACCCATTGAAGATCTGGCAGGAAAATGTTTTGCTTACCTAAAACTCAGCTGCCCATTTTAGACCCGGACATAGTTCAGGGCAACCTTTTGCCGCTAAAAACTGACCAAACAACACCTAAAAGCACCCTAAAACAACGGATGTGAGGTGAGATCAGGCTTGCCAAGATCCGCCAAGCAGCATGCCGTGCAAAACGCTCAGCGCCAGAGGCCACTGCCCACCTCTGCCGCAGGCGCTGATCAACGAGCTGCAGGTCACCGTGGATGGCTGCAGATTCAGCGATGGCATCATCTGCACCGTGGCCAAGGCCAAGTCCCACCTCAACCCAAGGGCCATGGAGAAACAGGGGCACCCTCGTTTTGGCCCTTGAGTTCTATTGGAAAATCCTAGGAACCAAGGTAAGCAACTCTTTTTCGGGTTGGCTGATTTTAAAGGGAACCCCTCCCCCCAAAACAAAAGAAGAGCAAGGAACAAGGAAGACCCACTGCGTGTCTGGGCCACTTGCTGGCCTTTTCACAAGCAGTGGTGAGAGCGCTGCATGTGATGAGGTCGGGCTGCAAGTCGTCTTGCTCCATCTCCCCGAGCAGCGAAATCGCGTTTTCCCACAGACCGGCTTTGGCACAGGCGCTCATTGCCGAGTTCAGGGCGATGCGATCCGGCGGAACCGCAGCGGACCGCATAAGCTGCAAGCAGTCTATGGCCTGGTCCCACAAACCTCACTTGGCACTGGAAACTCAATGAACCCCTTGGGGCCTTAAACATATGGACCACTGGAAACCCGGCAGCAAACACGGGTTCTGCAACATGGGACCAGAGTATGCAAAAATTGGAGGACCTCAACAGATTGAGATGTTTCTGGCTTCCCTCTATGCCTCAACAAAAAAAGTTCCAGACCCAGCTAAAGGTCACAGGCTCGATTCGCTTCAGATGAGAAGCTGTTCTTCTGACAAGCGCTGATCATGCCACTGTAAGAGATGCAGTCGGGCAGCAGGTGCTGCTCCTCAAGAGTCTTCTGCTTATGCATTGAACGAGTTGTGCATTGCTTCTTCTGTTCGACTATCTGCTTATGAGTGCTCCGATTTACTATACAAAAATATAAGCGTATGTAAGATACATATGTATATATATATATATAATGGATATATATTTGTTTAATAATTCAACCAACCGCTTAAGCTTAGTCTATGATGACACCAATTTGGATACTGACAAAACAGGTCCTTTATGCCTTGCAGCACCTGTGCAGCCACCAGCCATTGGCTGCCCTTCTCACAGGCGGTAATCGCAGCGTTGAAGGAGATGACGCTGGACCTCGAGAGGTTTTCCTTTTGCCGCGCAAATGGCAAAGGAGGGGGGGAGGTTGGGGGGGAGGTTGGGGGGGAGGTTGGGGGGGAGGTTGAGGGGGAGGTTGCGGGGGAGGTTGCGGGGGAGGTTGCGGGGGCAGGTTGGGGGGGGGGGGAGGTTGGGAACGGAGGTTGGGGAGGGAGGTGAGTTTCTCAGCCTGGAAAAAATGAAAGGCGACCTGTGCTTTGAATTCTATGTACCCGCTGTCGGCAAGTCAGGGATCCCAAACCGCTTCGCAATCCACTGTGCAAAGCTCCCATGGGAGTGAGCGGCTTCGATTCAAAATGGAGCTGCAGCAAGCAGAAAAATCCAACACAAGCACGCCCCCTCCTGGCAAGTAAAAACAAATCAAAGCCATCAAAACCATCAAGGCCATCGCCAACTCCCTCCCCAACCCGGCCCACCCCTGCCCCGCATGTCCCACTCTTCAAGGGGCCATGTTGCCCAGTGACCCCTAGGAAAGAAGAACCCATTCTAGGGGTTGACTCTTAAATTCAAAGGGTAGCTTCCCTATTCTTTCCAGGGATCCTTCTTTCTAGAAAACCAAAACCCTGGGAAAACAGCCAAACAGCTGGTTCTTGAAAAGAACGATGGTTGAAAAGAAAGGGGAATCAACACCTAGGAAAATGCGAGAAACCCGAACAACAAAAATTAGATGGTGCCACTGAACTTCAGACGGTGACGTGGGGCTGGAGCTGGTTGGTTTGGATCCGCAACGCGGCGATGGCGCGTTGCCACTGCGAAGCCGCCCCGAAGCAGCTGATGGCCGCCCCCAAGGAGACCACGTCGAAGCGGACATCTTGCCTGGGGCGGTGAACTAAACCCAAAGTCGGGCTGTCAGATCCCCCGCTAAAAATGGCCAACTGTGCGTGGGTTAAATGGAAATCCCCACTAAACACTAAAATACCAAAAATCTAAGGGGATGGCTGGCAACCACCAAGACATGCGAGGGAATTGCGCCATGTGCTTTCACCCAAATGTACAAACTAAGTTCACACAAAGGTTCCTGTGAACTATAAGATTGTGACATGACCAAGGCCACCATTGCTGAGACAGGCCTCTGCCAAGCTATGGGGTGCTTCAGCAATACATTCGCTGTTCAACCTGGTAGTCTTCATTTGATTTCGTCAAGTCATTTCCACGTTGATCCAGCACGGAGGGTGGAACCAGAGAAGTTCGCCAAGTTGGATCGTCCCAACTCCACACAAGAAAATCACCCTTGAGATTCACACGCTGCCCTTTTCACAAGCCAGCGGCAGTTGCAATCCGCCCTCCCCCCCCCCCGAAAAAGTTGCCTGGCAGGTTGGGATGCTGGTTCCACACGCCAGGCCAAAAGCAGCTCCTTACTTGCTTCTTTGCACCTGACCCCAATCCATGCAATAAAGGGGCTGGATGGGTTTCATGCAAACGCTCATCCATTGCCAGCGGGCTAAAATATGAGGGTTCTCCATACTTCCATCAAAAGGGTGGGTTTACACATCACCTTCTGGGTCAATTGAAAGTGAATTTCCTTTCGGTGGGGTGATGTTCAAGGGGAAATGTAGGCACCCCAGATGGGCATGCATTTTAATTGGGGACTCTTGGGTAGGCATCATTTCATGTCCACCAACCAGGTTGGCGCAGGGTGAGAAGACGCTCTGCGTCGGACAAAACGCATGTGGACTGCGGACCCCCAACTCAAGTTGGTACGTGAGGCGATTTGAAACCCAAGGTGCGACAGGATCAGCGAGGCCGTTTGCCACGCCGCCGCCTTTTTGCAGGCAGAGAGGCCGGCGGTCCAGGCAGCCTGCGGAAAAGCACCAGTTGCCCAAAGGACCTAGAAATGAACGGCCAAAAAAATGGAGCCATAAATCACGGGGAACTACAAGGTCAAAAAAGTTGGCTTTGGACAGGTGAGTGTGAAGATAGAACCTACCTCTGGTGGCTTGAAAGGGCTACCTCAAAGAAACATAGACCCAAAAGCTTCAAGTCAATGACTCAACCACCTAGCGTGGCATGAAACGTGGATAGCCCTGCGGGACCGAAGTGGTATCGAAAGGGGCCCTGAACCCAAATCTTCTGCACTTCACATTTTGAGAATCATCCGGTAGGCACCCAGCGAGACCCTCAACACATGCTGCCTTTTATCAAAAACAGTGCTTACTCCTTTTGCGTTTAAAGAAAATGCACAATCTTTATATCCAAGAATTACTTGCTTAAAATATATTTTTTCTAGCAGATAAATTTAGTGATGCTAATGATAAATCTGGCATGATATCTGACTTTTCTATACCCAAGCAACAGGCACGTGCGAAAAGCAACTGAAGGGTCAAGCAATGCACAAGAAACTGATGGTCAGGCCACCAATATTCTCCCAGCACCCGGGGCACAAAAATGGGGCAGCGCACATGGCCCGCTGACAGGTCAAAAGCAATCATGGGGTGCATAGCCTGACTGCAATTGAATGCAGCTCAACAAGGAGGTTTTCAGCTGCAGGCGTGGACTTTGAAAGCCTCCAGTAAGAGCACTACTACTGGATAACATGCTTGAGGAGGGGCTCCTTTCACCCTTCACTATAGTCCCAGCCCAGTCTTAACTTCGGACTAATCCAAAGGAATTACTGTGGGGAGCTTTTCTCCATAGAAGATCGGAAAGCCAGCGGTCCTGGTCCAACTGGACCTTCCTCTGGACGCAGCCCGTCAGCAAGCCAGCAGCCACTTCCGCCTGGCCCAGCTTTGCAGCCTCTCGCAGGCCCTTCTTTGCATCTTCCGCTCGCATAGGGCCGCGGGCGGCTGGCGGTGTTGCGGGTTCCGGCGTTTGTTCCTTGGAACTGTTGCAGTTGTCTATTGCAACCATGGCGCTGGCCGAATAACTGCAATTTACAACTGGAACTAAGGAACCCCAAGTAAGGTACCTTTGTGGATGAGCTTGTCATGCCACTAGATGAGCTTGTTATAATTTGTGCAAACAGCTTCTGCTCAATGCCTCTCAACCCACAGAACCTCATCAGCTGAGGCATGAGCAGGCCACTGGCTGCATGCATTATGATGCCCCAAGCCCGGTGCAAGCAGCCGATTTTAAGTCAATCAATTTTAGGTTGCCCAGCCTGGTCATTGCATGAGCAGCACATTGCAAGGGCTGACGCGCCAGGACGGCATAATCCCTGCCAAGCCCCAGCAGGGATTAAAAACAAAAACGCTTTTTGCCTGGCAACTCGTTGTCAGTTGTCGCTGTACACTCAACCCATAAAGCAAAGCAAGGATTTTCAGATGCCATGCCATGGTTACAAGCAACCAGGGGTTCATCGCATTGCTGGAAGCTGCCGAAGCAACAGGCACACGGCGACCCACACAAATTATTCAGGATGATTGTTGGAGCAATGTTGTCCATTCCTGCTGTGCTCGAGTCACTCCGGTGCACTCCAGGCGCAAAATGCGACATGCACTCACCTTGTTTGCCACTCTATGGGATGTTCCCTTTCGGACAAAAATATTGGCCCAAAATCTGATTCAGCCGTGGGCCACGGGCAAGCGTTGCACTGACTGCACCCGGCTTCAGGGGAAGCCTACTGCAAATCAGCCAAAAAGGGAGGCGGCGAATTCATGCTGGCTCCCAGCACAAGAGCGGAATCTGTATGGGCAGTCCATCTGCCCCCATTCCGTCAACCCCCATGGTGTCCACGAAGGCCTCAAGTTGCATCACTTCGGATGTGGAAATTCAGATGAAAATCAACCGGGGTCCTCCCCAAACAGGCCATCATGCTCAAGAAAAACTCTTGTGACACCAACAAAAGCCCATTTCCACGACCACTACATCACTTTCAAGATCTTTGAAGAGAACTCCCCGGCAACAGAAAGGCCCAGAAACCAAATTACCACAGCCCTCAGAAGACCAACCCCACACCGAGGAAAGCGGATGCTAAGATTGCATGCCAAGAAGCATGGTAGAAGTGGACAGTGTTGGGCGCAGGAGCTGTTACCATGCTGCGAAGCAGCCACCGACAGGTCGAGAACAGCGTGGGCAAGTCTTTTCTTTCTTGTTCCTCAGGTGGACGGGCGGTTTGGGGCCAACTTGAGGATGCTTTTGGGTTCAGGGGTTGCATTTGGAATCCGTTTCTGGATGGGGTAGAGTTGATTTAGAGCGATCAATTTATGGTGGGTTTAGGGTTGGTCTTGTGGTTTAAGGCAGGTTTAGGGTTGGTTTGGGGCGGTTTCAGGCTTCAGGCAGGTTTAAGGTGGGTCTACGCTTGATTTCGGTTTGCGTCAAGGCTAGGATTGAGGTCCCGGTCAATTTGGGGTGGGTGTGGGGCTTAGGGTGGTATTCGGGTGCGATCAGGGTGGGATTTGGGTGGCACATTGGCTGAGGGCCACAGAAGCAATACAAAAGTGAGCTACCATGCCACACCGAATGAACCACGCCTCGCCCAGAATTTGCAAGTGTTTGTGGATGCGCACGCAGAGCAAATGTGAAAGTCGCATGACAAATCACAAAGTGATGACAAGCCTCTGTATATGCCTCACTTCCTGGCCCTTGCCAAAGGCCTCGAGCTCGACAGAGTCGACCATCCAGGTATCGGTCCACCTTCTGGGGGGTATCTATGCAATGCCATTGGAAGTGCGCCCGCTGCAGGTTTTCGAGCGCCCGCAGTTGGGACAGGGCCCCAAGCAGCGCCACGGACTTGTGGCAGAAGGCCAGGCCGTTGCCCTCGAAGTGAGAGTGGAAGAGCCCGGCTTCAGCGGAGTCAGGCCTCTCCAAGCTGCCGTGAAACATTTTGTCATGTTGTGGATGGACGAAATCTATTTCGCACCACTTCGAAATCATGGGAAACCCATTGTTTGTTGGTAGTTACAGTGGAATCATCAGAAACCAGGGTTTCTTAGGTGGTGCGGGATTTCGTCCATCCACGGTGCAACCACGTTTTCTTTGCCTGATGGGTCAGTTCTGCAGGCCCGACATAAGATGTTCGGCAAACTCTTGGACATGGCCACACTTCCGAGCAGCTAAGTTGACTGGCATCAAAAGTTTCACCAAAGCTTGGGCCTTGACTCAAATTGGCAACACTAGTGTTGATGCCTGAGTAACACATCCCCAATTGCAGTATTGACCAGTTATGTTGGCAGAAAGATAAAGAAAGTACTCCGCATCAAAAACGGACCCCCTGAAAAACAAGTGGGAGGTTTATTAAGCAGGGGTCATCACTGAAGCTTGCCAACTCAAGAATTCCGCCCAACGCTTTTCCATCCCAATCTTCTGCCTCCAATGAGGCGTGACCTCCACCAGGTGCCGCGCTCGTGCCAGCAGCTGCCTTAAGCGCGGCAAACCGCAGGCGCCGTCACACGCAGCTTTGAAGTGACGGCTCAGCCCGCGCGCGGAAAACAACACCTCGCTGGACCCGAACGAACATGGAGCATCCTGTTGGAAGACGATTTGTTCAGCTTGCAAACGGAGCCTGCACTTCAAACATCCCCCCACCAAATGGACACTTACTTTACATCTGCACATCTGTCCAGCAGGACATGTATAAATCGCCTTGGGACGTGTTAAAGCACAACCAAAAGGACACCACCCAATTTGATCCAATTTTGGGACCCCCGCCTCTGTCTCCGCGAAGTCCAAGACGTGGGCGGCCACACCGGCAGGCAGCGGCCCCAGCGTAAGCCGCAGCATTTGGGACAGATGCCCTACTTCAAGGCAGAAGGGAAGCCCTGCACAAATGTTTTGTATGTGGGGCAAGGGGAGCCAACATCACCAGAGAGGACTGGAATCTGGGACTGCAGGCAGCTGCCAGAGGTAAAATTGCAAAAGCATCGATTCTTGGAGGGCGAATGACATACTCAGGACATTCTATTTCCCAGGTCACTACGGGCCTTTCTGTTTGCTGCGGCGTTGATAAACAAGCATTTCCCCAACCTAGCCAAGCAAGCTAAGTCAAACTGTAGGATGTGCTTGCGCTGACTGGACAGGGTCAATGTCTGGTTTCAGCGCATGGTGAAGGCAAGGAATTGTTGGGCAGTCGTCAAAATCTTCATGGAAGGCACAAGTTGTCACGAGCTTTGGGCAAATGCTTCACATGCCGAAGCACATCATCCGTGGCTTTGAACTTTCCATGCGACCCAGGCTCAAGGCCGCAAATAGACTCCAACCCGAAGCATTTGAACCTCTCTGGTCAAGAAATGTCATCATCTCTACAAGCGCCAGGGGCTCAATTTCCCAAACCACCACACCAATCCAAACTACCAACTAAGGGGTAGCCGGAGTTCATTTTCATCCTTTCAAGCAACCTGTCCGCTGCTTTTCACGCTGGGCTCGCAATGGTCACGCCGCAGCAGCTGATGCCTTGCGAAACCATGCCGGGTTGAGCCCTTAGTTGCCGCGTTCACCCCCCATCACCCCCCCCCCCCCCCCCCAAAACCATACATTTCCCCCATCTGGCAGCCACCAATACATTGCTCCCGCTTTGCTTGAGGGAACATGTTGGGGGAAGGGTTACTGTTGACCCTAGATTAAGAACCGCCCCCCGTTATTAGGCGGGTAGGGGGGCATTCCCTTCCAAAGTGAAGAAGCCCGACTAAAGGGGACACTCCCTATCAATCAATCAGGGAGTATTGATCCGCCCCTTCCATACATAGCACATTTGCCGAGCTCACATCTCTCACGATGTGCCCCACCATGATTGCCTGCAGATTTGTTACTTGCACATGCTTGCCACATCGGCAGTTGGATGCACGATCTATCGCAATAAGGCACTCTTGTCTTTCAGACGTTTGATAATCGATCATTCCCGCATCTACGATGATTGCCCTCGATGTATGAGTAGGTGACCAACTAGGAAGGTTTGCCATTCCCCTGGCCGCGCGCATTCTTACTGTGGACGGAGCGTGTTCGTGTGGCCGTCACGGTTTCACGACTGAACTTGAGAGGACCGGAAGCTAGCGAGGCTTTTCACCACCTACAGAGTCCTCGCAAGTATCACCTCAAGCAGCCTTGGGAGACCCATAGATTCAGCGATGCAGGGAGGCTTAAGTCGCGTCTTTGATTGGGAGTGCCAAGGTTTGGACATCAAAGGGCACTTGAAAAGGGACCAAAGAAGAGCCCTCCCGAGCGAGTCACCCGCCTTGATGCGCTGGCAATCGTTTTTGCGTTGCCCAATCTGCCAGTGGCTGCAGAAGAGAAGATCGTCGGAAACTACATCCCTCAAGGCTGTTCACTTGCTCACGCCTCAGGTGACTGCGGTCAGCGGTGCCCGTTCATGCACCATGTCTCGGCCAATGATGCAGCTTCCGGTGTCACATTCACAATGAAGTGATATCAACACGAGGCCTGCCGATGAGCAACGAAAGATGACAGGTTGCCCCATGACTTTGTTCCAAGTCTCTGAGACGAAGAGTGGGGCCAATAGCCCTGCCGCGCTTTGCGCGCCTCCAACAATGTCGGGGTTTGGAGGGCTACCCTCCTTGTTTTGGGGCATTTTGTATGGGTTTACCCGTGCTCAATTGGTGGGCTGCATTGGATTCCCCATTTACCTCTGCAAGAAGCAGGGCACGACATGTGTCAAAATGGGAGGGGGGGGGGCAAAAAACCCACCCCCACTCTTTCCGGCTAACGCTGACGCACCAGTTTAGGGTTGGGAATTCTGTTGAGTTGAAGCCGTGGTGAAGAAGAAGGGTTCCTTAATCGTGGCTCCATTTGCAAACCACCATCACAGCCCTAAAATCGAGGGGACCCCCACATATCGTGGTCTTCCTGTTGGTTTTCCTTTAAACCAGCCCAAGAACCAGTCCCGAGCCTCGAACCCTAATTGATGGTTTGGATTGGTGGTTTGGTGGCCAAAGGTGTCATCTCACATTTACCCTCTACAAAAGCCAGGTGTTCAAATCCCAAACCACCAATCCAAGCCACCAATTACCGGCTACCCGATATACGTCTCTCGCCTGCTCCCCCGCGTTGTAGAAGTCCTCCGCCTGCTGCCGGCTCAAGCCGTAGCAGGTCACCAGGAAGGCAGCGATCACCGTGCCAGTGCGACCGTGCCCGCCCCAGCAGTGCACGTAGACCTTTCACCAAAAAAACAGTAAGTAAGCCTGATGACCATTGGGGGAAGGGGAAGGGGGGGAGGAAGACTGGAGCAAATACTCACATATGTACAGTACATATATATATATATATGTATATACAAATACGCATGCGTGTATAGACTGTAGTGCTATGAACGGCGAACGCAGGGACCCCTCGCGGTTTCAACCGAGCCGAGGTGCCGTACGCCCTGCCAGAAGTCGGTCCACAATGGTTGCGACCGCCTTGTTCAGCTCCTCTGCGGATGTGGTCCCTCCGTCCGGCATGGGGCAGTGGAAGAACTCCAAGCTTGCAGGGTCCTGGATCCGCAGAGTTCCCGATGTTTGCCCTGCAAGCACCAGCATTACCAAGGGAAACTACCTGGGCCAAAAACCGGGACCCCGGATCCATTTGAGCATGCTACATGGGAAAGCTTGGGCTCGTCCCGGGTTCGCCATGTCCCAAACCCCAAATGGACCATTGTTCTGGTACTTTTGACCGAGTCTTCGACCATTGAACTAGGATGACTGAAGCTTAAGTCTGTTCCCAGTTTCTGGTGAGCTCATGGTTCGTGGTCGGACCCCTGTCCAAAGTGAGTGATGGCTTCCGCATAAGGGCCTGAAAACTCAGAAGCTGATTGCAAACAGGATCATCAGCTCTGGAATCAAACCAACGTAACCGCGCCAACCCAGTCCTTGTGCAAGCGCCGCGCTACGCTCATGTAAGGCGTGAAGCGGTTCAGCTCACCCCTCTCTTGCAGGCAAACGAAGGTGGTAACCCCAAGATCCGTCAAGGTCTTCACCTTCAGGGACGAGGGGGGGGAAACAAACACCGGAAGATTGGATGAGAACCTTCGGTCAAAGGCCGTAGGAAGGTTCCAAGAACCGTTCTTTCCCCAACTTTGGCTCTCAAGGGCTTACCTTGAAACGGTCCATTTATTTACCGCTGGCCTGCTGAGTTGACTGGCCAGTAAGAGTGTTGCTTGAAACCACCAAAAAGAAACAACATAGGCAAGGGTTGCAACGCTAACCTTGCCAAAACACATCAAATTAATCAAATCGATTGCCATTAGAATAGGGGTCACTTAGCAGAAAATCAAGAAAGTGTGGGGCTGTTTTGTGGGTAATACTTGAAAGGTTGGTTCAAAGGGAGATCCAAACAAACACCACCATTTTGGGTGTCCCCTTGCTGCGATGCATGCCCAATGTGGGGCAATATGTCTACTTAGCACCCATTTAGAGGCCCCTATTTTGCACCCCCCAAACATCGACTCTGAGAAAGCTGGAGGTGACTACCCTAAATAGCGCAAGTGAACCACGCATACTCAACCACGCAACCATGGAACATTATTGCAAATTCAAGGGATTCCTTGTTCGCTATAGCACATCCTTTTTGAGGGTACCCTTGCAGAATTGATTTGCTCGACGGCACTCTTGACACCTCAAGGGAAAGTATCATTTTGGAGGTCCCCCTTTTTCGACACACCCAAACATATGCTCAGATTATTTTCCGACGTCAACCTGGAAATCCAAAATCATGTTGGGCGGTTCTGAAAATAGGGTACTCCTAGAAATAGGTTTTCCGAGGCTTCCATTTGGAGAAGCACCTTCATAGGCCATTTGACAGCCTATCGCAAGTTAGCGGCTTTTGCTTGACCTAGCGGGTTCTCAAAAATGCTTCGCCAAATTGGTTAGGAAGCCAAGCATCCGACATTCGTTCCACCCCCCCAGCCACCGTTCCTTTCCCACCCCCCAAGTCAAAATGTCCGAAAAAGCAGTGGTCAGGTAACCCTTTGGTGGAGATTTGAAGCCCTGGTTCTGGGTCCCTGGGTGCAGGGGGCACGTGGAATATTTCTAAACCCAGCCTGACCTTGGCGCTGTGCTGCGGCTCCTGGCGATCGCCGGGGAAGGCCCCAGCCACCAGCTGCGGCAGCACCATCTGGCAGGTCTCGTGGGGTGCGGCTGGCAGCAGCTCCTTGAGCTGAAGAAGCTGGAGATATATCCCAGAAATACGTCTTCCTTGGTGGTTTCTTTTTGTGGGGAAAAGGAGGGTTAAGGCTTAAGGTTCTTGGAGGTTCTCTTTTTTGGAGAATTAAGGTTCTGGGAAGCAACTAATTGGTCCAGTTTAGTAAGATGAGAACTCGTCCGAAAATTAACGATGAGGGATCCAGAACAAAGGCCATACCGATTTGTTCCCCAGCAGGCAACAGCTGAAAGCTATGGGGTTTCTGCAGCGGAGAGTTCCAGGGAGCAGCAGCATTGCGTTCTGAAGGGATCTGGAAGGTTTCGGTGCTGGAGATACCTCCACTTATTTTCCGCGCGGAGTGTTTCTGAGGGACTTGCTTGCCCGGCCATGGGAAAGCAAACCCGCCCCCTCGCGGAGTTTCAGACAAAGCCACCCAAAGGAGCGAAGCCATAACGAACTCTCCCTTTCTGTGGGTTGTTGAGGGGACTCCCAACCAAACAAATTGGATATGTGCCAAAAACGAACCCCAAAACGGTGGCAATTATTTTACGTTTCTTTTTAATTAAAAAAAAAGAAAAACGCCCTGAAAACAACAAACAAACGCCAATGGGTTTGTTAACCCTATGCGGTTCAACTGGGTCTACTACTGAAACTCACTTCTTGGGTGGATTGGGATTGGAAAAAGCATATATACTTTGTGGTTTGCCGCTAAAATG